>WKFP01014941.1:200750-221339 GCA_011057875.1 Pterocles orientalis | reverse complement strand
GCTTTTTTTTTTTTTTTTTTTTTTTTTTTTTGTGATGGCGGTGAGGGGGTATTGCAAAGTCCCATAAGGAAGAATGTGTTATAGAAGCTATTTCAAAGGCTTTTGAACTGAAAATTGTTACTACTGTTATCGAGTAGGAGACAGCAGTATACACAATTTAGAAGATGTATTGCAGCCCTGTTCCAACTGAAATAAATGTTTGAAGCAGAAATAAGGTGTCTTCCAACTTTGACAACTTACCTTGTTTCTTTTGTTGCCCCTTTTGTCAGGCCATGTAGTGACCACTACTTGAAGCCTTGACCGTTTATTACATTAGAGAGACAGACTGACTGGCTCAGGTGTGTCTCCTGTGCCTTTCTCTTGACATACAAAGATTGTAGAGTGTCCTTGTTCCTTGAGCTCTATGGAAGAAAACACAACCGTGAGGTGAAAAATTTTGCCTGTCTGTTTTCAGTGCTCTGTTTGTGGATACTTCTGTAGAACTACCTCCCTCCTGGATTACTACATCCCTTTCTAACATAGCTGGACAGATGGTTTCCTAGCCCTGTGTTTTGAGTCAGCAAACCTGTCAAGCTTCCTATCAGGCCATTTTATATTTTCTGTTGCACTGTGAGGTAGCTTCTGCTAGTTCCAGCTGTTTTGCTCTATAAGTGGGATGTAATTGCTCCTTCCATTTAGCCTGAAGTAAAGGTACTTAATAAAGCCATTCCTTCTGCCCTGCTGTATGGGATCACTTGATAGTAGCCCAAAAATCTTCTGATTAAACAAGATCTTGTTAAAAAGAGAAACGCTGTGAATTCTCACTGCATCTAAAAAGTTAAGGATGTTTTAGCAAAAATGTCACAGCTTAAAGAGATTGATTCTTTAAAATGCAGTTATTTGCTTACAGACAGTAATCCAGTAGTCCGTAATAACTATCAAATTGAGTTAGAATGATTTTGCTGTAATTTGTTTATGAAACAAAGTAATTTTCTTGCTTTCAAAATGTCATAATTTTGTAAAGTATATAATTAGAATGTCACATTTTTGTCTTCCACCCACCTAGATACTACTCTGTTAAAAAAACCCCACACTTTTGCTTTTGACATGGCATGAAAGGCATTTTGTGTAGTTAATATCCAGACCGATTTAAGGCAAAATCCATACAGAATGGCATTCTTAAGGCCTCCCTTAATAATAGACATTAAGATAGTTAGGCTAAACCTTCTCATAAGGATTGTTCAAACAGATATTAAGACTTTGCTTCACATTCAAGAATCTATGGCACTTGTAAAAACTTAGCTGTGCCTCCTGCAGTGAATTATCGACACTGAGGATATGATATGATTTGATGTGAGTATATTTGGTGGCACTGCTGGGCATATGCAGCCCCTGCCCCAGGTTCTAGCCATTCAGTCTTCCCATTCTGGCACCTTGGTACTGTACTGGCACAAGTGCGTATGTGGCCAGTGTGAACCAGCCAGACTGGGGCATGAACTGATTGAAAAACAAGTGCTCATACTGCTACTGAAATCACAACCTCAACTGACTGCTTCCCTATCTGCTCACATTCAGTCCCTTTTCTGAGCAGCAACATTTTTGTTAAACAGCAGGAATCACTTGAGAAAATGTAGTGTTGAGCACCTCATTTGCTTCATTTCCTCATCTCCAGCCTCTTTGGAGCTGTTACTGCATGGCAGTTGCCCTTTCCTTTTTATTCCTTCCCCAAGGCTGCCGTAATTTTCTTCTCACTCTTACTGGTGGCACCACTGCTGCTCCTGCTAGCAGAAAGGGTGCTGAGGCAGTGTTAATAAGCTCCTCGTACCCCATCCAGGGCCACTAGAATATCTTTGTGTGGTGCTTTCTGGCATGCCAGCTTCCTAGGGAACAGTGGGTAGCTCCTGTGGAGCGAGGATGATCCCACAAGTCTTGGTTACCCATGCTCCACATATTTCTGGGGATGTTCTCACAACTCTGCAGCATGGTACCTCTCACCATGTGGCAACCAGTGCCCCTGTCGTTTGTGCTGGAGGCTAGCTGCATCCCTTCCCAGACACTGTTGAAATGGATGGTCTTTTCAGCCCACATTTATTACAGGCTCTCAGTAGCTAGCTTTAGTGTGCTTTCCTCATGTTTAAAAGTTGAAATTGTTTGTTATGCTGTTGGACCACTTCTTAACTCTAATCCTAAAGCAGTTTTAGTCTGTTAGTAATTTATTACTTGCTAAAGGTTCCTTAACAAGTATAGGGTCAGACTATGTAGTTTCATCTGGTGCAGTTGTTAAAAAAATGTCTCTGCGCTAAAACTAAATCTGGTTACTTTCATTCCAATTCAAAACAACTCTCCCCTCCTCTGCCCCCAGATAAACCCCAGTGCATTAAGTTATCAGCATGCATATATGTGTCTCTAATGTTACTCCCTGGTGAAGTTTGTGAGACCGTTTTGAGATTTTCTGCAAATGTTAGTCCACACAAGAATGGGATAGTATTTTTTGGCATTGTTGGTTTTGAAATTCTAGTATTATACACAGTGTGCATGAAATAACTATAATTTACTATGATTTTCAGTTGAAGGGTAGTTTTTTTCTGCATGTAAGAGCGTGGGTATTTACCAAAAGACTGTTTCTTTTTTTTTGACTTGCATTTTGCTAAGTGATTCTGGTAGTAAGTAACTCTACACTTTTGCTGTACATTTATTTTCAAGATACTGAGCTTTACCTTTTTTAAAGGCTTAGATTCTGTCGGTGGCCTAGCTGGAAGAGAACTAAAGGAAAGGTGGCGGTGTGGCTCTCTACTTTAGGAATGCTTTTGTGCTACTGAGATTGTGACTGGGGATGATAACGTTGAATCGCTATGGGTGAAGATCAGAGGAAGGGCTGACAAGGCAGACATCCTGGTGGGCGTCTGTTATAGACCTCCAAACCAGGATGAAGAGACAGACGAGGTATTCTATAAGCAGCTGGCACGAGCTGCACGGTCGCCAGCCCTTGTCCTCATTGGGGACTTCAGCTTCCCTGAGATATGCTGGGAGTACAGCACAGCACAGAAGAAGCAGTCTAGGAGGTTTCTGGAATGCATAGAGGATAACTTCCTGATGCAGCTGGTCAGAGAGCCCACGAGAGGAACTGCCCCGCTAGACCTGCTGTTCACAAACAGGGAAGGTCTGGTGGGAGATGTGGAGGTTGGGGGCTGTCTTGGACAGAGTGACCATGAAATGATAGATTTCTCCATTCATGGTGGACACTGGAGGGGGAATAGTAAAACTGCTACCTTGGACTTCCGGAGGGCGGACTTTGAATTGTTCAAGAGACTAATAGGGGGAGTCCCCTGGCATTCAGTCTTAGCGAACAAAGGGGTCCAAGAGAGCTGGTTGCTCTTCAAGAAAGAAGTCTTAAGGGTGCAGGAGCAGGCAGTCCCCCTGAGCTGCAAAATGAGCCGGCGGGGAAGAAGACCGGCGTGGATGAATAGGGAGCTATTCTTGAGGCTCCGGGAGAAAAAGAGAATCTACCGCCTGTGGAAGGAGGGACAGGCAACTCAGAATGAATACGAGGAAGTCATTAGGATGTGTAGAGGTGAAATCAGAAAGGCAAAAGCCCAGCTTGAATTTAACCTGGCCGCTGGGGTGAAAAGGAATAAGAAACTCTTCTATAAATACGTTAACAGTAAGAGGAGGACAAAGGAGAATATCCACTCTTTGCTGGATGAGGCTGGGAATGTGACCACTGAGGATAAGGAAAAGGTGGAGGTTCTGAATGCCTTCTTTACGTCTGTCTTTAAAAGTCAGACCAGTTATCCTCAGGGTACTCCTCTCTCTGACCTGGTAGTCTCGGCTGGGGAGCACACTAACCCCCCTGTGATTCTGGAAGAAATAGTCAGAGACTTACTACTCCAACTGGACTGCCACAAGTCCATGGGGCCAGATGAGATCCACCCGAGAGTGCCGAGGGAACTGGCGGAGGTGATAGCTGAGCCGCTTTCCATCATCTTGTCAGTTCTCCTTGTTGACTGGTGAGGTCCCAGAAGACTGGAGGCTTGCCAATGTGACTTCCATTTACAAGAAAGGTCGTAAGGAGGATCTGGGGAACTACAGGCCTGTTAGCCTGACCTTGGTTCCAGGGAAGGTTATGGAGCAGATTGTCTTGAGGGAGATCATGCGGCATGTGCGGGATGACCAGGGGATCAGGCCCAGCCAGCATGGGTTCATGAAGGGCAGGTCCTGTTTGACCAACCTGATCTCCTTCTATGATCTAGTGACCCATCTGGTGGATGAAGGAAAGGCTGTTGATGTGGTCTACCTAGACAGTGTCAAAGGCTTTGCTGAAGTCATAGAATCATAGAATCATAGAATGGTTTGGGTTGGAAGGGACCTTAAAGATCATCAAGTTCCAACCCCCCTGCCATGGGCAGGGACACCCTCCACTAGACCAGGTTGCTCAAAGCCTCAACTTTACAAGTTCCTTTTACTTTCACCCCCATACTATTTTAGTTACAGTTTAAAAAATTGATGCTAGATTTTATTATGAGAAGGCAACCATTTTGGGTCATTATTTGAGTTCCTCAGTAATTTTGTTACCACAACTGTGTGTGCTTATAATCAATAAAATATTGTTGGTAGCCATTACCTCATTGCTATCCTGATAAACTGCCATAAATTGTTTTGATCCATCAGTTTTGTTCTTTAAACAATTGATTGGCTAGACAAACCAGTAAAATACTGATGAGGATAGGGCGTTCCTGCTGTTTCCCATAGGTTAAAAAGATCTAATAGTAATTGTATCTTACCTAAGATAATACCTTTCCAACCATGTCTTTCTGGTAATCACCATGTAATGTGGCAGAATCAAACACCTGTAGCTCTAAAAGAACTATTTTCCAAATAGTTTTGGAGAAGATGGCCTCATTTAATTAATTCCTAATATGAAGTGTTCCATTAGATAATTACATTAAGTCAAGACCTCATTTTGATGCCTCACGTGTCATAGGAGCTCTTGCCCTGTTAAAGAAATGGAGTCAGCACAAAGGTGTGCTTTTGTTGCTGGGAAGAAGCTGGAAGCAAGGCTAGAGTCTGGTTGAGGGCTGGGTTGGGGTGCACAGGGAGTTGTGCCTGTGGTGCTAAAGTATCTTGTTATGAAATTGAGTTCTGTGCATTCAAATCAGGGGTTTTTGAGTTAATTGATGAAGTACGGAGAAGCTCTGAGTAACTGTAGCTGTTACAGTGTTAGTTGGTAAAGAGACTTTGCATTACTGCCTTCTCAACTGAGAGAAGTATATTCTTGATTTTTGTTGGATTTTTGTTTGGTTGCTTTGGTTTTTTTTTAAGAATGTTGGTGTTTACTAAAGATTGATAAAGGATTTCAAGCTTTAGACATAGCATAAGTGAATGAAGTTAGATTGTTGTAACAATACTGAGTTCTAGAGAACTCCAACAAGATAAATGATGATGTAAGGAAGGATCCTTAAAGTTAAAATAACCAAGTAAGTAAACTGGGGTTTCTGCCTCAAATATTCCCCCAATCTTTTTGTATTTTTGATAGCTGCTCATGAAAGTTGCCATGGGGAAATCCTTGTGATGCTAATAGCTATTTCGTATCTGCTCCCGCAGGTGGTAAGAGGTTGTGAAGGTTCTCGTAAATGTTTCTTCGGTAGTTAAAGTTACGTTTAAAAGCTATTGTACATGTCTTTTAATGTGCAATCATATAACTTACATTAGCATGATCTTTGGGTGATCATTTTTATTTGCTACTGGCTTTATTTGGCTAGTAATATCAATGTGTTATTTGTTTTAAAGTAAACTTCCTTTCAAACTGAAAATTGACTTTTTTCTTTCACTGTGCAGTGTGTTGCAGTAAGGGTGCACAATGACCTCTGTGCTTTCAGTGCTATTGCTTCTTCCTGAAACTTAAGAATGCTTCATTTTTATTATTATTTGTGTTGCTCTAGGGTTTGTGGGTATGGGAAGAAAGGCCCGGGTAGAAAAGGGAGCTCAGATCTGTGTAACTGTATGAGAAAATAAAACTTGATAACATTTGAAGTGTTGCCCTTGAAAACAACAGATGCAGTCTATCCCTGGTTATTAGGAGGGATAGATTTGGGCGTAGGCCCCTTACAGCAGGCAACCAGTAGAAGATTTAAGCACTTTGAATGAGATTTTGAAGTGGAAAGTAAAGGTATTAGCACCAAAAGCCTCCAGTGGGTATCTGAGTCTGGGTTTATTACACTTGTGTGAATTTGTTTCCCACAGTGAATTCTGAGAGCTGTGAAGGCGTTTGGCAGTCCCTCTCCTACAATCTGATTTTTTCTTTTTCTGGTGATGCTGTGCTATGTCTCCTGTCAGACTAAATTTACAGGCATATTATTACCCTGATGGCAGAAATGCATACAACATGGATTTTTCAAAGAAAAACTTCCATAAGCAGTAACAGACTGAAGTTTCTTTCTTCCTCGTATTTTTCCTGCTAGTTCGCCAAAATCTGTTAATATTATTATCATCCTAAACTAATTTTATGAACGTAATCTTCAGATGAACTTGCTTTGTGATCTACAGTGAAATTGCTGTGTCATTTAAACACTAGTAAACCTAACAAAACCGTGTAAAACTAAAACAGGTTCAGGACTTTTTCGTTCGGTGCTTCTGTTATTTGCCCTTGACTCAACTGTAAGGAAAGATCTTTCTGAAACAGTTTTGTGCAGCTTCTGAGGGAGCTTAGTTATGAACAGACGAGAATACGATGTATTTCATGGTGCTCTCGTAATCACGGAATGGTTGGGGCTGGAACAACCTCTGGAGGTCACGTTATCCAATTCCCTCAAGCAGGGCCACATACAGCAGGTTGCCCAGGACCTCCAGTACTCCAACGAGGGAGATACTGCAACCTCCTCCATAACCTCATAACCTCCTTGGTCACCTTCGCAGTAAAAAAAAAACCCAAAAAAAAAAACCAAAAGTTTCCTTATGTGCAGTGGGAATGGCCTGTTTCAGTTTGTACCTCTTGCCGCTTGTCCTGTCAGTGGACACAACTGAAAAGAGCCTGGCTCTGCCTTTGTTGCACCCCTCCTTCAGGTATTTTTATATATTGATAAGACCCTCATGAACCTTCTGTTCTCCAGGCTGAACAGTGCTAGCTCTTTCAAACTTTCCTCATGGGAGAGATGCTTCAGACCCTTAATCATCTTTGTGGCCCTCCTCAGGACTCTCTCCAGGATGTGCATGGCTGTCTTGTACTGAGGAGTCTGGACCCAGTGCTCCAGGTGTGGCCTGACCAGTGCTGAGGAGAGGGGAAGGATCACCTGCCTTAACCTGCTGGCAGTACTTTGCCTCGTGCAGCCCAGGATACCATTTACCTTCTTTGCAGTGAAGGCATATGAGTGGCTTATGTTCACCTTGGTGTCCACCAGGATCCTCAGGGCCTTTTCTGCCAAGCTGCTGTCCAGCTGGGTGGCCCCCAGCATATATTGGCAAACAGTTGTCCCACCCCAGGGGCAGGACTTTGCGCTTCTCTTGTTGAACTTCATGAAGTTCCTGTTGGCCCATTTCTCCAGCCTGTTGGGGTTGCTTTGCATGGCAGCATGACTATCTGGTGTATGAGCTACTCCTCCTAGTTTGTGTCATTTGCAAACTTGCTGAGAATGCTATTCTGTTAAACAGCAGTTTAACGTCTTGAACAATTCTTTTAGTCCTTATTCTAATTAATACGATTTTTTTTTTCCCTTTCTGATGCGAGAGCCAACAGGCTTGGTTTAATTGCCAAATCAAAAGGAAAATGTGGGGATGCACACACACACATGAGACAGCTTGGTAGATCGGGTTATAAAGGAGATATAACAATTGGAAGAGAACTAGTGATAGTATTGTGTTATTGTTGGTGTAATACATGAGCATACAGGCTGGGAAGCAGGATGCGTGTGGAGTCACAGCTGATGAGATGAGGGGACAGAAGAACCAGGAAGAATAGGATAGAGTACAGGTGGCAGAGCTGAGGTGGAACAAGACTTGCTGTGGTGGAGTGGAAGGCAGGATTAGCATGGGGGCAAAATTGGAGGAGGCTTGCAGCCACAATGAGGCACCTGCTAGGAATAAAATGAAGTGGAAAGGGCAGAGCTGTATAGATCTTGGGGCAGAAAAATTCAGGCAGATTTTATAGCTGGAAGTGGAGTAAGAGGAATGTTTTGAGGGAATTAAATGCTGAGCACAAGGATGGGTAAACAGTATGCCATCATTACTGGAAACGGCCCTTCTGCTATGACCATTTTTTAGGTCACTTTAATCGCTGCTTGTGACATGACCTAGTTGGAAGTGGTTGCTGTTACAGAACAGAACGTATGGAGAGTCTCTCCTCACTCAGCACTGAGCAATTAGGAACCAGTTACAGCATCACATACGTTTCCCGTCTCTCTGTCTCCCAGTGGTTTCTGAGGGATACAGAACAATGGGTGTTTTGTCTGCCTGCTTAAGAAAGGGACATAGACTTAAGAGTTCTAGATGTTATTTGATCACCAAGAGAAGTGTAATGATTGAGGAAGCATTTATGAAAGCATAAAACCTGCTAGAAAGTGTCTCTGTTTTCCTTACTGCTTATCAGCGGTTGCCACAAGATGTAAAAGCCCCCTGTACAGTTCCAAGAGAGATGATACAGTCTAACATTTTCAACTGTATTCGTGTCGTTAATTCCAACTGATACATAGCACTACATTTTATCCTAAAAGTAACTGTATGGCAATAGAGACTGCTGTTTGAAATGTGGTTTAGGATACAGAGGGAGGAAAAGGTGTAGGGTACTATTTTTAACGTTCTATCTTGGATATTGGTGTTTGCAAAAATCATATGAACCAAGCTGTTTTGTCTGAGCTTTAGGTAGTGTATATATTTAAAAAACCCCACAAAACCCCCAACCAAAACCAAGTGTAAAAGGGGAGAGGGCGTCACTTCACTTGTCAGTAAAAATTTCGAGCAATGAAATTCTGTAAAGCTTTACTGAAGTTTGATTTCCTCTAGCATTTGGTTATCTCTCTGCATTAACTCCATCAATGATGACTCCACTTTCATTCAGTGTAAATGAATAAGATGGCTTGGCTTGTGAGTTTTTCATTTGGCATGGCAAATCCATCTTTCTATGCTGGGAGAGAATTATAACCACGTTAGTATGTAGTTTTATTGATACTCAGGTGTCCTGTAGTGCTGAGGAATATGATCTTTGTTCTGTCAATGAGAATACTGTACTTGAACTGCTACAGTAACAACAACAAAAAATTATCCCCAATTTTCCTTTTCCACAAAAATGACTCTGAACAGATCTTTGATTTAAAGCAAAAGTAGTAGCAACAGAAATGGAGATTCCACAGCATTTCTGGGCAACCTGTTCCAGTGTTTTACTGCCTTCAAAACGAAAATTATTTTCCGTGTGTCTAGTTGGAATTTCCTCTGTTGTGACTTGTCTGCTGCCTCTTGTCCTTTCACTGTGTACCTCTGACAAGAGGCTACTTTATACCCTCCCCTTGAATACTTGAAGGCAGCAACAAGGTCTATCTTAGTCATGTGTTATTAAGGCTTAACAAGCCCTGTTTTCTCAGCCTGTCCTCATATATCATGTGCTTCAGCCCCCTAATTTTCTTAGAGGCTCTGGACTTCCTCCAGTATGTCAATATCTTGTACCAGGTAGGTCAAAACCAGATGGGGTACTCCAGTTGTGCTCTCACAGAATGACTTCCCTGTGACTTGCTGGCAACATTCTTCTAACTATGTCCAGGATGTGGTTGGCCTTCTTCAGAGCCAGGGCATACTACTCGTTCATGTTCAGTTTATTGTCTACCAGGACACCTGACCCTTTTCTGCAGAGCTGCTTCCTAACCTCTGTTGGTGCATGGGATTATTCCATGACAGGTGCGGTATTTTGCACTTGCCGTTGTTGAACTTCATGTGGTTCCTGTTAGTCCATTTGTCCAGCAGCCTGCTGAAGTCTCTCTGGATAGCAGCTCTGCCTTCCAGCATATTGACTTCTCCCCTGCAATAATTTGATATCATCCACAAGTTAGCTGGAAGTGCTCTGTCTGAACTTTGGCTCTCCTGACTCCACTGTGTTCTTGGGCCACGTCTGTGTATTCCTCCTCAGTACTCTGTTGCTGCTTCCACCCTCTGCATACTTTCTTTTCACATTTGAGCTCAGATGGGTGTTCCCTGTTCATCCATGCTAGCTTTCTGCCACTCTTGCTTCACTCCTGCCTCTCAGAATGGCCTGTCCTGATCCTGTGCACTGAAAGGGGGTCCACGAAGACCAGCCGCTTGTCCTGGGCCACTTTGCCCTGCAAGGCAGTCTTCTATGGGATCCCACACAGCACATTGCTAAACAAGCTGAAATATATCCTGAATTCCAGAGTTGCCATTCCAGTATTTCCCTTGCTCACTTCTTTCAGGACATTGAAGTGCAGAATATCATGTTTGCTGCAGCCTAGGCTGCCCTTGACCTTCACATTGCCCGGCTCTTCATTCTTCTTCATAACAGGCTGAATGCCTCTGCTAGTCATCTTGTTGATAATCTACATCAATAAATTGTCATCAACATTTTAACATGATTATTCATGAGAAGGATTTGATTTCATGAACTGTCTACTTCAAAATTACAGACTGAAGAAGTTTCGATAAGTTTCCAAAACTGTAGATAATTAACCAGACAGAACCGTTTAAAGCTCTCCCACTCCTTATATTAATAGGAGCCACAATATTCCCATGCTGACTATGAGGGGAAAAATCAATATCGCAAACGTACATTCATATTGATTTATCTTCCCTTTTGGTTTTCTAATTTAGTAAAGGCTACTAATGCAACATTACATAAAGGTTCTCAGGAGAGTAAAAATGCTAATAAGATCAGGTACCAGTGTTCTGTGGCAGTGAACTGCCTTTACTGTACAGAGTCAGCTGTTGGGTTGCCCAGTACACTAAGGCCAGCGTGTGCTTTTCAGCCGTGTATCAGAGGGCATTATTGCAAGGAAGTGGACTAAAAAGAGCCATCAAGATTACTTTTGGGAATGCAGGCCCAGCATGCTGTTAGGATATGCTTCTTAGAGAGGTGAAGTCCAAGGAAGCAAATACTAAGAATTCTTTTCCACATAGTGTTCCAATAAATGTTGTGTATGTATTTCAATGTCCTATTATACGTGTCTGTTAGGAGCAGTTAGTAACCTTTGTCAAACTAGGTTAGAAAAGGGCTTTCTGGTCATGTGCAAGTGACCAGAAAAAATGCAAGTATTGCATTTTTAAAGGTATTGTTTCATGTGTTCTATGAGGAAAAAGGAATGAGTTATGCAAATGATCAATTTGCTCTGCTTACCCATTCTAAACAAAGTGAAGGGAAGCAAATGAGGGGGCGAAATGTTTTTATGATTTGAAAACTGAAGTTTATGACTGTCCAGAACATCAGGAAAATGTGTCCTGTGGGCAAATAAGTTAACTATACACATACATGTTATAAATTTAGAAGTGAAATTAGGACACAATGTGGTGCAAGCTATTGTGTGCTTGAAAGGGTATAAAGCTTCAGAAACAAATCTTGTTAATTACAGTCTACACTTAATGCAGCCATATAAATGTTGTAACACTATTTCTGTCACTGAATTTTAAGTTTCAAGGTATTCAACCTTATCATTAACATACATACTCCTTGTTATGTTGCAGACAGGAAAGTTCAACAAGTTATAAAATGGGAGCAGCATTATCTGTATTCTTACTATACATCACCTATATGCACAGACTCATGGTTGGAAGTATTTCCTGCATTCCACATAATTGTGGTTTCCTCACACTTCCCGTTGGATCATCAACAAGTTCTTGCTTATGAAGAAGGATTGCATCTTGACTTGGAGTACCAAATGATAAGGTGGTTATCTCCAAATGGCTATGACATCATAGTTGAAAAATTACTGTGTTCACACTGCTCTTTCCCAGTTCATCAGCAAAGACTGACTCCTGCCTAGAGCTACAGTAGTACTAGTTTGATTCAGTATCGAGATGTGCCTTTTTCCTTAGGGCAGATATTTCACTCTAAATATGACCTCTTTACTCAGTCCTTTGGTTCCAAAGGTAGGGAAGATAAATCAATATCACAGAAGTAGGGTATTCCAGTAGTCCTGTGAGAAAGTGGTACTTGAATATAACTTAAATGTTATGAGACATAACTCCATGGAAACAGAATTACAAGGTTACTCAGTGAGGCTTAATTCTTGTTTTTTTTTTTTCACATAGTTCTTTGGATGTAATTTTCTTGTTATGCGCCTCCTGAAACACACTTTCACCTACCCTCAAATTTAAATACATAGAACGTTATTACTGCATAGTTTATTAAAACAGCTGAAACATTTCTATTCATAGCTTTTATTTTGCTGTTGAAAAAAGAGGAATAGCTCATAACAAGTGTAGGTGATCATACTGTTATGTCAGCCCTGGAGAGAAAACAGGAACTACACCTGCAGAAGGTGTGGAAGCTACTCGGTCTGAGCAGAAGAGTACCAGAGATCCAGGTGTGGAGCTCTAGTCTAGTTCTGAGGTCAGTGACTCTTCTGGTCTAGGATGTTTCTGGCCCTGTAGCTTGTTCTTTTTCCATACTGAGCCACAAAAATTCTTTTATGGAACTTTAATTTGACAAGATTCAAGTCGTGCACATGACAGAAAGCCTTGAAATCTGGGCAATTTTGCATGTCAGATTGCAAGTCCTAGCTCTGAAGAGTGTATTACCCATTTTCATTGGGAATTTCTAGTATATGAATTTTTGAATATTGTAAGGAAAAACACTCATTACCCTTCTCTTAGAAATGGATGGTTTTTTTTTCCAGAAACTTGCAGAATAAATTCAACCTGCAACCTGAGAAATTTAAAACCGAACAGATAAAATTTTGTTATCAAAAACTGAAAAGAATGTCTTGTAGTAGTGTTGCCTTGTACTTATGTTGTCTATAAGAGGATTATTTTTAAATGAAAATAAAATTACAGGGTACCACTTGTAACACCATAGTTCATGTGTACTAATATGGATTTTCAGTTCTTTCATTACAAGATCTCAAATAACTTCACCAATATTGTTTCAGTGAGATGCAGAAATACTATACTAATCTTATTTTTAAGCAAGAATGGGGGAAGGCTGCAATTAGTCAATATGAGCAAAGAGACAAGATACATTTGAGGTTAGAGATTAAATAATTCAGCAAGTCCTTCCTGTTAACCTTTGAAATGGCAGCTCTTCCTTCTAAAAGGATCTTTAGGAAGAACTTAGTAGTTCCATCTTGTTTAGGATGGCTGCATTATTCACTGAAGGCAATGTGACTCTTTGACTTCAGGAAGTTTTGAATTAGGTGTCTTATAGTTGCTTGCACAGTCACTGAAATCTTGCTTAGTAACAAGAATCCATATATATATGTATTTTTTTTACCACCTATGTTCCTTTGTAGGTAATACATTGTGTGTCCTGGCCAGTGAATCAACAAGTATTTTAGATATTTACTTCCATCATTTTGGCCATGAACGCCTGTGACATCTTGTCTAGAAAAGTGCTTGTCAACAAAATGACTAGCTTGGAAATAATTCTGGGTAGCTCCCAATAGAGGACTCTCTTGGTGCCCTTTCAAATAAGGTCTATTGGCTGTAAGATAAATGGATACTATCAAGAAAAAATTTGTATGGGGAAAAATTTTGAATTTATTTTAACCGTAGACCTGCATCTTTTAGAAATAATTTTTAAAAGACAACACTGATTCTGTTTGTTTATCTTTTGCTTTTCATTCTTATTATGATGGTCGTCATTCTTCATTTGTAATCACTTCTGTGTTTTATTTCTAATGTACTACTCACTAGTTCTTCATCTCATGTAGGTTGGTGAAGTTGTTTACCTCTTTACAACCAAGAATTTGCCCATATTAATAAAATACCTCTGAAGATACCTAATACACCATCTGTCTGGCTTGTTTTCTGCTGGTGATAAAATAATGAGAAATTTTTTGAAAAATAATTCCAGTATTCAGAAAGTTTGCCAGTAGAAATATTGCCAGTATTGCATGTGAATGATGCAGTTTCCCTCACTGAGATGTCAGTGAATTACTATGGTCTGCAGGGACACATGAAACAAATAAGTAAAAAATCAGTCTCAGAGACTGAGATGAAGTGATGGATGGATGGATGGATGGATGGATGGATGGATGGGAAAAGTAATACAAAGAAATCACAATGTACATTGCATTCTGTCCTGAGGAAATCTGCCTGAAGATTAGAAGTATTTGCAGCCTTGTGTTCTCCTAGATCTTTCATTACTTCCAAAAATCCACAATACTTTCATGGCAAGCCAAATCTTTTCCACCTGAGGTTAACAGGAAGACTGCATGTCCTCGTGTGAAACTTAGTCATCGAAAGCCATGTGCATGCCATGATCAAGTTTTATTCTTGTACTGGTATCTCCCTGGTGCTTTCTTTCCCTGTGAAATGTGGAAACCAGACTCTCTGGGGAGAGAAAACACAGGATAGAGGAGAGAGAAAGATCGATTTGATTCATAGTGTTACGAGAGGCTAAAAATCTTGGGGATATACCTGGGCATAGGTATGACTAGAAGTTAGCAAGGAGATGTCAAGTGTTTCTTTCCAAATTCTACAAGTTTCAATAATATATTACCCTGCACTTGCAAATCTACTCCTCCCACCCCCAGCTGGGAACATGCTTCCACAGTGTCTCACAGGTGAAGGGGAAAGAGAAGATGTCAGTGCAAACATCATTACTAACTGTGTGTGGTGCCTGGGAAGTAAAGGGTGCAGGACATGACAGTTTGGCTAAGTCAAGATATGTCTTGAAACCAATATTAAGGAAGAATTTGTCTTTCCCTCTTTATGGCACTTTAAATGTGATCTGAGCCCAGAAAGCTAAGTAGAGATAAGAATGAAAATATAAAAAGGAAGTAGGCAGAAGATACAATGCATTATGATACTTCAAATAGTGCCAGGTACTGAAATAAATAAACAACAAAAAAGTTGCATATTCTTTTTTTCCTTTCTTTTTTTTGGGGGGGGGGTGGGGAAGGGACATCTCTTTTATTCAAATACAGTGTATTTTGAGATGTACACTGGCATATCCTTTAGAACTTGGACGGTTTTCATGTGCGTAGTAAGCTACTGAATAAGAGAAAGCATCTGTAATGACAAAGGTCTTGAGTAATTCAGAGGTCATTGATATTTCTCTGATTATTCAACAGGCATTGTCACTTTGGTGTTAAGGATGACAGCACTCTCTTCCTCAATGTTTTGTTACTATGAGAGTAATTCAGGAGCACCTTCTTTACATACCACTTGTAGTAGCTTCCATGTGTTGGCGCTTCCTCAGCTGACATATTATTCAGTGAGTTCATGATTGCCCAATAGTTTTCCCCCCACCTTATAACTCATTGCTCAGTCTGCTGAAGATCGTTGACATAGAGAGGGGAGTGCAGAGTACCTTTTGCTTTGTCGGATATTCTGTGACACAGATAGCTGTAGGTCGGTGGTACACTCAGTCCCTCCTGGAGTCACTTCTTATGTTCAGAAAAAAATAAGCTGGTGGAAAACATTTTTGTTCCCACCCTGCGGCATGCGTGTTTTCTGGTGGGAGTTGTTAAGTCAATTGGTGACGCATTCGTGATGTGCGCTGTAGTTTTTCAGGTCCAGTTCTGCCAGATGTGCAGACCTTAACAGGCCAAATGCTGTCTTTTACTTTTCAGCCTATGAAAGCTGAATTTGGCTCTCACGTAAGTTCTAATTGTTTTAAGTTGCAGAACAACTGTTTTTTTCCTTTATTTTAACCCTATACAAAGGAGAGGGCTGCTAGTGTTGCAAAATAATTGAGTCAGAGCCTGTTGCAATCAAAAGATGATTAGTTTCTTGTGTTTATGTGTGTTCTGATGTGAACCAATCTATTATGTCTGTTTTGTGTTCCTGGGGATGCACTGTTTTTATGTGGTACTTGCAAAAGCAGACAGAGTTCGCTGATGTTTATTAGTGACCTTGTCTTGTCTTCTGAATTATGGACAGTCTGCTTTGAACATGGGGAAATGCTACTAGCAGTCATTATGTGGATGTTTGGGTTTTTTTGTAGTTGTTTAACCTCTCCAAGGCCCTGCTGCAGTTTTAGATATAAAAAAAGAGAAACTGAGTTATGGGTGTTTAAAGCTGAAATATTTATAGAAACAGATTTTTATTTAAAAATAGCATTTGTGCCTGAGAAGATCAGATGTACCACTTCAGTATGAAAAACAAAACCAGATTTTAGTTGATATTATTAATAGAAATTGCATAAAATTTGATCATGTAATTTAGCTGAAAATATTTTCTTCCAGGTTAGGTTTTGGAGTGTGTTTGTGTTACTAAATGTTATAAAGAAAAAAAAATATTCTGTATTTTTATAGTTAGATGTTACAAAGACAAACTGTTGAATTAGTGCTTGTTAGAGAAGAAAATATACCAAGTATCAGAACATGCCCCATAGAAATTATTAGATCTTTCAAATTAAAACAGAGGCAGATTATATTAGAAAAATAATTTTGCTTACTATGGGAGGATGGGATTCCCATTTATCACCAACAAAGTACTATAAATTAAGATGCAAATGTATTCTAGAAATAGATTAAAATTAAAAACTAGATTATTTAGGATCAAAAGGTTACTTAATTGACTGTGAGGGAAGCTTATGTGGACTTTCAAAATCCATCCTTATTAAAAATGAAAAGCAACAGTACATGCGATCCTGAAGTCATTGTGAAGGCAACCAGTATCAAAAGTGTATCCAAATTTGCATAATTTGGAAATGCTTCCTGATTTGAGAAATCATACACTGATGGGATTGAAAGAGTAAAAAAAAGCATCCTATGTTTCTCTTTTAAGGCTTAGGCAAAGAATATAAAGTACTGTGGTGTTTTTCGGTTCAGTGAAAGAAACTCTTCCATGTTCTTAAAATGCTAAATTGTGATAGGGAGTAAAATGAACAACTGTTGTGAGTTACTGCTTTGACTTTTCAAATACTATCTAAGAGCACACTTAGTGAGGAAGAGAAGTGCCCTTGGAGCAATGATCCACCACTCCAAATCAAAAATGTAAATTTGAATGTGTTTTGAAGAGGGGGTTTGCTCCACTTTCTTCAATATTTAAAAATATTCCTAGTGCTGTGACAACTCTCTTAAATAAAAACTTGGAAAAAAAAAGTCTGCCTAAAACTTTGGGTACCAACTATAGAGACCAAAGCCTGTCTGAACAAAGGGAAATTCCTGCTTCGTGTGCCCTTAAAATGACAGCTCTCCTTGGCTTTGCAACCTTCTCCACAAAACCAGCGTGAAGCAGCACTCTTGTTTAGTCAAGAGAAGGCAGCATGCAACCATTAATATTAACTGTATCACATCACACCACCTGGCTCCACCAGCTTGGAAATGATGGCCTGTATTCTTTAGTCACAGCTGACAGGAAACAACAAATTAATTGGTAGTACAATTCTGGTTTACCTTTTACCCCTTACTCTTGACTCCCCATGGTCTTTGAAAGACCTAATATTTCTAACTGTATTGGTCGATTATTAAGAAGAGAATATTTGTTGCACACTAGAGCATTAAATATACAAAGAAAAACAAAAGGTAGGTGGAACCTGGTGTAGACTTTAAGTTTGCCTTTAAAAAACACAGACTTTTTATTTTTAACTACAGAGTTGAAGGAATATACTCGTCTGTGAGGATCCATTTATTCTCAGAGGTATTTATGGAGAGAGAGAGGAATGTTAACATGTTAAGAATACTGCTAGGCGGCTGCCTACTCCCCTGTTTATTTGAAAATACTTTTAATCTTACCTCCATAAGTATGGCTTTCCAACAGGCAAAACAAGAAAACTTTACAAGATCCCTGCAATTTAGTCTGGTTGGATCTGAGCATAATGAACAAGATGTTATTTGCTGTCTTCATAGATGCCCTAAAAATTAATGAGCCCATGCTTTGCAATTCTTTAAAGAGTTAAAAATGCTATGTAAGCATTATAATTTGATTCTTCACTCTAGTGTAGTCCAACTTTTAATTGCTCTGCTTCCCATATTGCTGGGAATTGAACTCTTGCAAAATAAGCAAATTCAGTCCTAGTTATTAACTGAATGAGACTTCAGGTAGAATTTAGGGTGACACCAGGTGTAGTAAAGTTAGTGAGCAGATTGCATTCTTCTCCTGGAATAAGAAAACTGTATGCTTAGTGTTTCACTGTCCTGTGCTACCTTTCTGTACCTGTAACATAAATCTGATAGCTCAGCAATTTGTGGTCAATATAGATCTCACTGAACCTATTTGTAAAGTTTAGAGGACCAAGATAATTTTCTGTTCCTGTGATTATATTCTGACCAAATTCTTACAATAGCTAAATAATTCCTCATGGCATTTTTCGACTCCAGTCTCAAAGTACAGTTCAGTGTAATCTAAAGTGAAGCTTTAACTCAAATGTCAATTCTATCTTTGGGACTAGTAAAATTATTTTTAAACAATTTTTGTGTGCTCTGAAGTTTTTTGGATGCAAGGTACTCCGAGTATCATCAGTGACTGTTTTTGATCCTGCTGCAGGCTATGGGAGCTTCATCTCAAGGACTGAGGAACTTAGAACATGGAGAGTAACGAGTATGTTCTCAAGCACTGCCAGCAGCTGAAGCTGATTGCTCCTTTGTATCACTCTTTAGGGCAAGAGTGTGATTCATCACTTCCATTTTGCTGGATACTGAAGTGCAGATGCATCTTTATGGGTTAGATTTTACTTCCATTGAAGACTAAATGGCGTGCTGATCTAATTTGTAATAATGTAAGTTGGGAATAATTTGGTAAAACTGATTGACATTCATCAGTATAATTCCTGGGTAAGATCTTGTCAGATTCAACAGCTTTGCTGGAAATGGGTCTGGTCTTAGCAAAACCATAAATTTGGTTCCCTGGAAAAGTATGTGGATTTCCCATGCACTGGGGAGCATGTCTGGATTCTGATTGTTATTCAGCAGTAGAATATTTGTAAAATAAATTCACTGAAAATGTCTATGCCGTGTGTTCTTCCTATGTGAAGGTTCAGACATGATGTAGCTTTCAATGAATTGGACTTGACCACCAGCCTGCTTCCATTTTGACAATAATACCATCTGCCATTCTTTCATAGAGTGCTTGTTGCTCTATCTTTGTAATTCTCTTGATGACTAAATTGTTTTGATATGCTAGGCCAGTTAAGCTGCAAAAATCTCATTTAAAAATAGTATATGATTTTAAAATTATTTTTAAAAACTGGAGGACCACAGAAGAAAAAATTGTTTATATATGGTTATAGATCTTTTTTTTTTTGTAGTTCTTTTTCTGGTAAACTGAAGCTATCTGATACACTAGAGTAGCACGAAAAGGAAGGTTTATGTAAGTATTGATATGGAGTCATTTAGGGCTGTGGTCAGGATGATCTTACTGGCACATCTTTGGGTCACTAGGCCAAGCAGGGTTTGTTTTGTTTTTCTCTGGAGCATTCTTCTTCTACCAATCTATTTTATTTTGGACCTTTCTGGTCTCTTCCTTCTTCAATTAATTGATGTCTTTCACTTCTAGACATCTGTCAGGCTGCAAAACAGCAGCACAGTGATGTACAGCTAAATACAGATGTTCAGAATGTGAAACGTGTCAGTACATTCCCTGGGCACAAGTCTATGCCTATTCATGTTAGAACAACAGTCACTGGTCTTATGAAATGAGGTACTCTTTGTGCAGCCCGTGCACTCTGGATTTGCTCTGCTATGTACTGCATGAGCTCCGCTGTCATGCTTCTGCTGATAAGAGTTCCTTCCTCAGGCTGCAGTGAAAACCAGCAGCCCCTGTTGTGCGTGGTAGCAATTGCCATAAACACTACAGACTTGAATGGAAGAGAGACGGAATCGGAAGGATGTAATAGTCCCATATTATTTAAATACTCATTTTCTACGTTCTTAAAATCTTCCAAACTGGAACTTGCAAACCACACTTTCCCTTTGGGATTTGATAGGCAGTACTTGCCCGTAGAAGGCTCCGAAGGTCAATACCTCAATTTTCCTGTATTTCTCCAAAAGTTCAAGCTGTGTTTCTGAAGGAGATGGCAGCAGATGATACAGTAATTGTAAAAGTCAGAGACTCTCCTATGAGACTGAAAAGGGAAAAAATTTTCTTATTTCTGTACAACAGAGGGAATGAGGGAATAGAGTGCACCCTCAGCAAGTTTGCTGATGATACGAAACTGGGAGGGGTGGCTGACACGCCAGAAGGCTGTGCTTCCATCCAGCGAGACCTAGACAGGCTGGAGATTTGGGCGGGGAAAAATCTAATGCAATTTAACAAGAGCAAGTGTAGAGTCTTGCATCTGGGCAAGAACAACTCCAGGTTCCAGTATAAGTTGGGTACTGAGCTGTTGGAGAGTAGTGTAGGGGAGAGGGACCTGGGGGTGCTGGTGGACAACAGGATGACCATGAGCCAGCACTGTGCCCTCGTGGCCAAGAAGGCCAATGGCATCCTGGGGTGTATCAGAAGGGGGGTGGTCAGTAGGTCCAGAGAGGTTCTCCTCCCCCTCTACTCTGCCCTGGTGAGACCGCATCTGGAATATTG
>WKFP01014941.1:171724-187660 GCA_011057875.1 Pterocles orientalis | reverse complement strand
CCTTTTTTTCCCCCCCCCCCCTCCTCTCTTCTCCCTCCTCTCTCTCGTTTCCCCCCTTCCTGTTCTTTTTTATGGTTTAACAGCCAGAGGTGCTGTGCTAAATTCTTGGAAGGGGCCCGGATGTACTGAGGATGCATTGCAATTTCACTAAAGGAGGCAGTAGTGGAAAGGATCAGTTTTTGGTGTTTGATGCAATAATGGGAATCAGGTAATAATAAAAGGGGAAATACTGCAGCTTCATTCTTCCTTGAATTTTACCAAGCCGATTTTCGGAGGGATTTATCTGGACTCGTTTTAAATGGTCAATGAAAACAAGAGGATGTACATTCCAGAAGAAAACCATCAAGGTAAGCCTGAGATTTACCTCCGAGGATCTAGCAACCATTCTCTCCTTTAGCCTTTGTCCATAATCTCTCGGTTCGGTTCAGTCGCGCCGCCGCCGCTGCCACAAGCCGGCGACAGGCGGAGGGGCCGGGGACGAGGACAGCCTTTGACACCGGCTTCCATTCGGGCTGTCTGGGAGTGCTGCAGGGAGACCCCCGCAGCCCCTTGGGGAACTGGTGCTTCACAGGAAAAGCCCGGGCAGAGAAAAGTTGCATTAAGTCGCCGTGGTCGCCCTCTGGAGCGGAGGGGCGCCCGGCGCGGGGGCCGGGGGCTCGGGAAGGGCGCGGAGCAGCCCCCTCGGCTGTGCCAGAGGGAGATTAACTCTCAGGGCGGCCGGGATTAGGGGATCATTCCCGGTTAATATAGCCCCGGTCTTCCTAACCCCCATCTGGGTTCCTAAAGCAGCGGGAGAGGAGCCCTTCCCTTCTCTTACACTATTGCTAATCTCTCACACGAAAGGGGAGGGGAAGGGGGAATTATCTATATACACACGTACACACCGTGCACACGCACACACTGAAAGAATGAAGGACACCGGGGCGTGCCTGTATTAAAATTAAAGTTGGCTTTTACGCGGGGCAGCGATTTCTCGCCGAGGTTCTCCCAGGATCGCCCGCATCATGGACACCAACCCCTGCTGCTGCTGCTCCTCGGCTTCAGCACACGTCCCCGGCTATTCCCTGTAGTAAAACTTTGTTTGTCCAAACTCCAGAAGCCTCCCCCACTCCCCCGCCCAACCCCGAGCTGCCGTTCCCGAAGTTATTTTTGTCCTATTACCTGCATGTTGTCACCCCCGTCCCCTCCCTTCCCCGCCAGCCCGGCCGCACAGCCCCGTCGGTGTTGCAGAGCCATTTCCTCCCCTCGGCGAGACAGGAGCAGCGCTGCCAGCCTGCCTCCCGCTTCCCACCAGAAACCCCCAGCCGGGGCCAGTTTCTTTCTCATCTCCCCCCACATTCGTCCCCTAGGGCAGCTTTTCCCTCCGCTGCCCCTCGCCTGTCTGCGAACGTGCCCCTGCCATCCAACACCTGGTGTGGGTGCCAGGGTGCCCGGTGGCATCGGCTTGGCGAGGGCTCCCACCGCCGGTGGGCTCCCCAGGTCCCCTGAGACCCTTGTAGGGGCAGCCGAGCATACAGCTGGGGAGGTGTGTTAGCACTGTGGAGGGGCGGTGGGTTTCAGAAATAACACCCCTCTCCTTCTGATTAAATACAGATTAAACAAGGGAAAAAAAAAAAAAAAGGACAAAACCCACAACCCCCCCCCACCCACAGCCTCTCTATCAAAATAAGGTGGGAGGGGAAAGGAGGCAGCCCCTGATCCAGAGTGCTCCTTCCAAGAGGGAACGAGTCCGCAGCACATGCATTCAGCAGGCAGAATTGGGCTGCTCTTCCTGGACCAGAGCTGATAAAGTGGACGAAGAGCTCAGCCTCCATAGCAATATGCCAACGCTATAGCAACCTAAATCCAGCTCCCTCCTTATCAGCTGCAGTGATTATATAATTGGAGGAACAGTTTTGCATCTGTCTTTTGATGCGGATTGTCATTACTCCCAGGTGAAAGAGCAACTTCTAAAGCAAACAGAAAATCAGCCAGGTGGAAGAAAGTTCTGTTCCCTGATGGTGCTTGGGCTGCCGTTTATTTGCAATCTATTTTTATTTTGTGCAAACAGCACCTGAAAGGTTAAATTGATCAGTAGTCAAGAAAACAAGGAGTTGGGAACAAACCAATCACAATGTGAAATGGAGTAATTAATGCCACCACAGATTCCCAGTTGCAAGGTAGAGACAGAGAAGATGAGTAGAAGGAAAAACCAGGCCTATGAAGGTCTGCTCCTTGCTAATAAGAGGGAAGATGGATTTTAATAAGTCCTCCCTCTTGCATCCTTCTCAGTTGCTAGCAGCGAGGTGAATGTTCCAGGTACTACCCATGCAAGATAATTTTTTGTCTGTTTTGGAAATGTGAGTGACGTGACTAGGCCTCAGCCAGCAGCTGCTTTCTGTACATGTCTGTTCTCAGGGAGCCCCTTCTCAGCCTACCTGAACAGCCTTACGCTCGAGAGCCTGGGCAGCAAGGCAGCTGGCATAATAGCCGTTTACTTAAAATAAATAGATAAATAAAGCATGCTGGAGGCCATTAGTTCGATTGTGAGGACTGGGGGGGAAGAGGAATGGTGTTGGAAAGAGCTTTGTTGACTTCTTAACTGCTAATTTGGATAGGTTCGTAATATACTTGTTTTGTGCTTTTGAATGTGACCTTATACACTGAAAATCTTTCATGGTAAAGTAAGAATTTCCATATTTTTTGGATATTAAAAGTCTACAGTGTTCTCATTGCAGTCTCTTATTGCACAAAGAAAGGGGAGCTGATAGTATTATTTGTTGATGCTGAGACACTTTTCAATGTTTATTTTTGCTACACAATGGAATGTATTTTTGTAGTAATTAATTATTTGTTATTGCCATAGAGCATGTGTTTATCTAGAAAATTTTAAAAACCCACCCGACAAGCACTAGAAAAAGCTTTTGAAACTAACTGCATCACATTTAATGCACATGTGGGACTGGGTGGAATCCTAGATGGGCATCTTTAATGCGTTCCCTCATAATATTTTGAAAACTTGCTCTCATAATATAAAATGGAAAATCAGTTTGCAAACCCACGTTTTAGAGCCTTCTCAAGGGAGGGACCAGAATGAGTCAACCTGGCGTCTGGTGTTGCAAGTTTGGATGTCAAGCGTTGTTCAACCATCTAGTTAAATTTTGCTGCTTGCGATTCTGGTGTTAGGCAGGATCTTTCTGGGTGAGATTGGGTGACCAGCCAGGAGATGAAACAAACCCAGTAGTTTTGCTGTGTTTTCCAGTTCCATGGATGTGGTGGGGAGGTGGAGGTAGGGGTCCCGGGTGCTGCCTCTCCCAGGAGGTGGCACTACAGGGCCGCAGAGCCAGGAGTGGTGACGATGCTCCGGAGGGGTTGGGCAGAAGACACTTTCAGCTCTGCTTCATCCATCCCCTGCTTTTCAGGAGGAAAGGCCAGATGTAACACTGATAGATACATATCTATCTCGGAATAAAATTCATTTGGATTGAAAAGCCCCTGGTAGGTCATTTATTCCATTACAATAATGATCCTCTGAGTGAAAAGCTGTCTGTGTCTGAGCTACCCTTCCTTCAATTTCTGATAATGCCTTTGGGCTTTGTCCTTATTGCATATTTTGAACAGATTTCTACCTGCTGCTTGTAGAAAAGAACCCCCTCAGGTATTTGTCAACCATAATTAGGTCTTCTTGCAACCTCCTTTTCTAACTTCCACATATTCTGTTCTCGAAATCTTTCCCTGTAAGACACTCTGGTCGTAGTCCTTGTATCCTCTGTATCTGTTAAATTAGGAACTAATTAGTATTCCTTTTATTTCTCAGAAGCCTATTGTTAGTGAGAGGGTCAAGTCACAAGCGTAATCACTAATGCATTTTCTGACCTAAAGTAAGGGTAAAACCCACAAATATTCACCTTTACTCTGCAAGTATAAATGCAGAGGTGATTGTGTACACTTCACAGCTGATTTCAGTTGAAGGGTTGAAATCTGTCTCATGCTGTGCTACAAGACAGAGATACAGGCTAGAATTTATTGGATATTTGCTTTAATTTTCTACACTATTTTCAGAATGACAATTTTATTTCCTGTAAGTTTTTGAAGCAGTGCTTTTACATGTAGGAGAAACCGTGTTCTCTCTGTGGTGACAGAGTGATCAGATTAGCAAAATGAGTCTTTATTTCTGAATATTTGAGTTTGTGCTCTTGTTTTGCTGTAAAAGTTTGTCAGAACAGGCATTAGTTGTGGGGCATGAAGAATATTGCTAAGTGGTTTGAAACAGCTTATCTTCAGGATTTTGGGGGAAAAATGTGAATCACCATTTTAAAATGAAGCACTAAAATCCCAACCCCTACTGACTTAACAATAAATGCTTGTATTTATAAAGTAGGATCTTCTGTCTCAAAGTACTTGGAACATTCAGGAAGTGTTTAGTTCAATAGAATATGAAATAGCAATGTAATATACAAATATTTATTGTTAAATAACAGTACTTAAACACTCTGCATAATACAATGCACTGCATTTACTTGTGAAAGTTGCCAGTAGAGTCTTCAGAAAAGTATTTAAGTGCTTTCAACCATTTCCTATCCTTAAAAGGAGTATTTAAGTATCCCACTAAAGGCATGGAATTTAAAGTATAGACTTTGGAAGGTCTTTGCAGTGATCGTCGGTCACAGAGACCAATTTGGGTTAGCTCGTCATCAGTGTTCCTGCTTCCTGGTTCTTCCTGGAGTTTGTGAGTTTCTGTCCCCACGAACACTTGTGAAGAAAGATGTAGCTGGTGCGCTCTCTGTGAACAAGATGTGCTTATGGACCCAGTCTTGGTTGCATCTCTGCTCTGCAATCAAAAACGTTTTCGGGGTTCCGTCTGTGCAATTCACTGCAGCAGACGTGACTTACCCTTGCCATGTGGAATTCATTTATCCTACCGAGATATTTACTTTGAATGATTTGTCCTCATCTTTTTGTTTTACTCAAAACACTTTAGTTTAGACAGCATGTTGTATAACTGCAATATTACGATATATGCTTAGGTTTGGCTTACTTTCTTTCAATTTTGTGCAAAATGGGTCTACATCTGAATGGCAATCACTCAAATTTATTTTTTGTATGTGTCTATGTATGTGTGTGCAAATTGTCATCACAGCTACTTGACTTTTTAGGAACCCTCTTGTTTAACCCTTTCTGGGAATTAATTCAAGGAACAGACTCACTGAAGTTCAGGAACAGCAAATGCAAGACCTCTTCTGAGCAAATGCATTCTCTAAATTTATTGTCTATCAACCAACATAACAGATGTGACTATGTGCAGTAAAAGTCTCTCTTAAATTATTGAAAACAACAAATCAGATCAACACTGAAGAAAGCTTTTACCAATGGTAGATATATGTTTTACAAAACATAATGTTATTAAATGGTTCAATTGCCTACCTTTTTTTTTTTTTGACTGTAAACAAACCCAAAATATTTTTTGAGTCAATCATTTATTTGCAAGACTGCTTTTCACTCAGATGGTGGGAATGAGATGAATTTGAGAGAAAGTATATTAATTAAAGTGTTTATTACTGGATTTCAGCATCATTAATTTTAGGAAAAGTAGACAATATTAAGCACTCAGACATATTAGTTACCACTGAATACTTTTCTTTTTGACATGGTTCATTTATTACCTAACATAAAATTGGCATATTTTTTTCTTGTAATTTTAACAATGGAAGTTTAAAAGTAAATGGATACCTACCACTTTTAGATAATTTTTACTTTATTGGAAAAGCATCATTGTGCATTTAAGCCACTTGAGGATTTTCCTCCTCATCCTTCCTTTTTTTTTTCTGATGGGATGGGAAGTCACAGTCAGTCTCCTGTGCAGAGAGGATGGTGATGGGCTTCTGGTGCTTGTGCCGGAGAATAAGTGTAGTTTTAGGTGGTAGAGTGGTCCTGCTGGGAGCTCTGAAGTACAGTGATGAAGTTACACAATCACAGTGGCGCCTGTTGCTATTGCAAGGTTGTTGTGGAATAAATCAGGGTGTAGTCCATAGCATATATAAATCTTTGCCTGAAAGAGTCCTTGAAGAAGTTTCTGTCAGTTTCCATGGATGGAACATAACAATGAGAGTGATGTAAACTTCATTAAGAACTTGAGAGGGATTCAGAGTAGCTCTCTTTCAACTGAAGGAGTCACGGGTGTCTCCGTGCTGTGTATAGAGATTTCCAGAACAAAAGGTCTTGCTGAATTTCTCCCAGAAACCTAAATATAACATTGATAGATTGTATGGTTTGGATTGTAGAACTTGATGGTCTGTGGGGAGTGAGGAAAAAAAAAAAGGAGAAAAGATTAATATGTTTATCATAGATGATTTGATGGAATCACATTTTTTCTTTATTTTGTCATACTGGCATTTGTCCAGATACCAAGGTGAATCATTGTGATCTACAGCTGAAAGATTATTAGTATGGTTCATCCTCAAGAGAAGCTTAGATTGAGTGGAACCCACGGGTGGTGGCTTTGAAGCTGGTCTGCTCTGTATGTCACCTTCCCAGGCATCTTTCCCAGAAAGGATAGTTCTGGGAGATACTGCTCTTGCTGGTATATGGTTCACTGCAAAGAATTGCGTTTCTAAGGATTGAGAATTAAATAAAATAACAACGTAGGATGGAAGGAACCTGCAGAGGCCAGGTAGTTCAAAACCCTGCTCAGAACGGGTCTCGTTAGATGAGGTTGCTCAGGACCACATCCAGCTGTATCTTGAATGTCTCTGAGGACAGAGCTTCCTCAAACTCACTGGGCAGTATAGTAGAGATCTGTGAGTAGTTCACTTTAATGTTCCAATACCTGTCAATGTGTTGGGTCAATAGACGAATCCTACTACAACTTACAAGCACTCAGCTGAATCTCATTACTTACTGTTAGGATATATGTACCCACACATAAAATCACCGTGGAAGTCATGTCTATAGGGCTTGGATCCCAATAGGATTGGGGTCCTAACTTTGATTTAGGCTCCTTTTTCCTTGCTGACTAAAGAAAATTGAGATAACTGCTAATGGAGTTTTCATGGGATGTTAGAAACTTATGTAGGATTGCAAAGCCTATGAATTTGTTGGATCTTGGTAGAGGATTTCTGCAATTTTCACTTCTTCTGTAAGTGTTTGTGGTGGTTTGGGGTTTTTTCATGTTTAGTTCCAGATATGAAGTTCTAAAACTCTCTGTCTAAGCAGGTGAAACATTCAGAATCTATGAAAAGAGACTAGAAATTTGAATCTCCTTCAGCAGCTGGGAGGAGTTATCAGAGTACTAGCTAAAGCTGTGCGGGGTTGGGGGGCAGGGAAGTTTATTTAACCTGGCATTTGTAAGGAAGTAAAAGAGATCCATGAGATTGATTGATCTCCTGAGCTGGGCACCGACAAACTTAGCACAGATAAGGAGGGAAAGTTTGCTGCTTTGATTAAAAGACAGAATATTAAAATAAACTAATTATTAAGGGTGACTGGAGACTTAATGGTTTTCAAACCAGATCCAGAAATGATACAAAAAAATCTGGGTAATTCCATGGTAACTTTCTTTGCATCTTATACATAAATCTTAAGAGTTAATTGCTTTAAGGAAAATATCTGACCTTAAAAGATGCTTTATCATATGTTCAAAATACGCTTCTCTAAATGGTATTGTTATTCATCTTAAATTTTTCAGGTTTTCAGCCCATGATGTGGATGGTTGCCTTTGGGTATTTTGGAAAAAACAATTAAATATGACTGAACATGACATTATAATTACAAAGTAAATATGCTCTAATTGAGTAATTAACTCAACATTTCTTCCTAAAGGCATAGTAGGAATGAATTCATGTTACTGATCAGAGTTCAGATCCTTTATTCCAAAGGAGAAAAAAGACTCCTGTTCTTCAATATGGCTGGCTGGATGTAAGACTTCTTAAGATTCCTCAGTTTTTAAAAATTAATATGTATTTTTGATACATCAGATGTTCCGCTAGCACTTTTTGTCAGATGAAATAATCTTTTCAATATGCAGAAAGAGTACCTATGTCTCTTTGCTTGCAAGCCAGTCCAACTCTGTTAGGTACCAACTATATTCTGCTTCATGTCTTATTTACAAAAATAATAATTCTGAAATTGAAACTTGTACGATATAGCTGTTAGTAGTACAGTTCATGAATGTTAGATACAGAAACACTACAATGGCCTGTGTGAGAAGCAATGGAATCCGGGTGAATTCAGGAATTAAAACTGATGTTTGTTGAAGACAGTGGAAAAATGAATTATTGCACTTAAACACACTGTATAGTGTATTTAGTTGAACTTTATGTTTAAGTCTGATACAGTTTGAGAAATGTCAGGAAGCTGAAAGTTAAGACTGATATGCAATGCCAAATTTTGCTGTGTTTTCTGTCTTGTAGCTTTCTTATAGTTCACAAAATAATGTTTTCCAAGCACACCCTGTATATAAATATTAGAATTTTGGATTTCGTTAAGTATCAAGGGGTCTGATTTCCTTCAGATGAATTTAACACATTGACAGCAAAGTTATCAAATTAAGTCAGGTAAGCCCAAGTGTCATTAAAAAAAGAGGGGAAATCCATAGTACTCGTTACTTTCTTGGGTCATAAATAAATAGACTTCTGTGTAAGGAGGAAAGCATCACCTGTTTGCTGGAATTCCCATATGATCCTTAAATTACCTACTATTGCTGATTTACAAATTGTATGGTTGCACAGAGTGTTTTCAGATGTAATTTATATTTGAATCAATGTCTTCAGAGACAAGTAAAACATTTATAGAGTGAAAATTTGAAAGTGATCAGATTTAATTGTGATTTGAAGGGAACTTTTCTGTGACTATTCAGGAGCAACACCTAGGAGTAGATTATATGGAATTTTCACATCACTTTCACCTAATGAAAATTTTAAGTGAAAAACCTGAGATTTGCAAACATCAGATTTAGTGCAGACAGTGTCAAAATTTAATTCTTAAATCAGCGAAAGGCTTGAGTGATATAACTCTAATAGCTTTTGTCTGTTACATTCTCCCTGGCTTTAGCTTAATTGCACAAATCCTGTGAGTGTGAAATGTTTGTTAGCAGGTGCTTGGGACGTCGTGGTCTTGTACAGAGCAGTACACTGCCTGCTGAGCTCTGAAATACATTTCTCGACAGTTCTCTTTGAAGAGAGTTGTTTGTTATTTGTTGTATGTAATGGAGCTTGTTGCTTAAATCAGAAACAGAGGAGTCCCTAATTTCTGGGAAGTTCATGAGAGCCTATGTTGAAGGTTAATTTTTGATTTGCTTTTAGGATTTACATTATGACTAAAAGAGTTAGAGTTTAGTTTTGGATTTGAAAGCAAATGCAGTGGCATACTGATGACTGGAAAAAAAAAATAATGTCTCTTGTCAACTTGGCCGTTGTAGCAAAAGTCAGAAATAAAAGCAGAGAGTGAAAGATTAAAGTGAACATGGCTTGAAAGCTTTTATCTGCTTTAAGGCAAAGGGTGTCAGGAAAGATCACAAGAGATGAAAACTTGTGTCCTAATTTTCATGCAGTGATAAAAGGTGTTATGCATGTCAAGAAGCCAGTCAAAAAATAACCGGACGTACTTGCTACTGTCAGTTCCTAAAAAACAAATAATTGTTTTAAAATAAAATAAAATAAGATATCAAGCTTCAGAAAATTGAGCATGGAGCTCTAAAGGTGCTTGGCAGAATCTCCAGGAAGGTCTCTTAGCACATCGTCAAACTTGAAACTCTTTGAAAAGGTTCACATCTTAAAATATGAATGATTCAACAAAATATTGCAAAAAAAATTTTCTCCTGCAGCTTCCATTACTTCCTACAAAACATTGTGCTTGGACATATTCTTAAGTACTTTTAATCTGCAGTGCGAGTTTCACAACAAAATATTTCTGTCAATAGATACATACTTGACTAGAACATACATCCTTCTGTCTTAATGCAAAGCTAGTATTGAAATAAGTTTTTGTTAAAATTTTGCAGTACATATGGGTCAGCAGCGTTCTATTTTTCTAGTACTTAGCATTCTTGTTAAACTTTGCAATCATCTTGCTTTTCCTAGCTGTTGCTCTTATTTCACTTAGAACACTTTTTTACTTTTGTTTTGGGATATGCATTTTGGAGATTTTCTCTGTTGTGCTTTCAGGGGTTTCTCATGGAGAACATTAGCGCATAGAATATAGAGCTAGGTTTGGCTGAGTGTTGCTAAGGATTTTGGCGTGCATCCTGTAGGGCCAGAGGATGCATTATTTATGAGAAATATGGATGGGGAAACCCTATGTGGAGCCAATTCTACAAATATCAGAGGGCAGGAAATTTATTCTTATAGCATGTATCAATGGTGTTTTGATACTTCAAAAGGAACGTGATGTACGCGCATCCAGATGGCTTAATATATTGGTGAATTTTATTACTCGTCTCCCTGTGTCAGTGTTGAAATACTACAGTAATTCTATCTTTAAATAGTATTTTAAAATAGAAGATGGAAAGCCCCACTTGTCATCTTAGGATTTAAACCTCTAGTTCATGTAGCTAGTTGTTTTAATAACAGCAATAGAAAGTATCTAAACCTGATTCTGCAGCTACAAAACACCAAACAGAGAGATTTGACAGATTGTCAGGTGCTATTTGGGAGATTAATGTAAAGACTAGAGTATGGACATTTAGAGGATCAGACTTTGTTTTAATTTATTCCTGTGTTGGGGTGTAGACTTCCAGAAAGTCTGTTGCACCTCCACAAAGGCTATATTTCTTTCCTTTTAGAAGGCTGGCAAAGAAATGCTTTTGCTGAGGTTATCTGCCTGTGTTCTCATATATTTACACGGTCATGATCCTTGTAGTATGAGCATCTCCCACTGTCGAACTCTCTATTGCTCTTCCCAATGTGCCAAATCAATAGGCTTGGAAAATTATTTTTCTTTTTCTTCATTCACGATGTTGTGTGTGCTTATGTGAAGATATTACTCTGAGAGGTGCAGGCTGGAGTAGCCCACATCCTCACTGCCAGGATACTACGTTTCTTCTTCCTCTTACCTCATAGGAGGAGCTCCTTTCCTACACTTGTTAACTTTGGTGTCGTTTTCCTTTTCTGTACGGGAGCAACTGATAACGGCACAGACCCTGAGGTGCTCCCCAGTGAAGTTTAAGGGGCGACAGTTGTAGCTGCTGTGCTTGGCGCTGGGGGCGGAGTTGCAGTGGTGGGTACCAGGGTTAGTTTCTTCCCCAGTGACATTTTAAGAAACACAATGAATGCTTATTGTCAATTTAATTTGAATGAGATACATGTTATGAAATGGTGTGTAGTTACTGATGTCATCAAGCCTGTAACAGATACCAACACAACAGTACTGGGATACTCAAGCTATCTGTCTGGGCACGAGCCAGGATGAGCAACCCCTTCCCCTGCTCCTCCTGACTGCACAAGCAGGTCTGAATCTTGTGGTATGGCCAGAACAACAGGCTGGTTTGCTGTACTGGTCCAGCTGTGGCGATCAAGTGCAGGGCTCCCAATGAGCACCCGCAATACCACCGTTGTCCCATGAATTGCATTATCCCTTTTCATCTCTGCTGACTTTCGTTTTCTCTGCCTTTGTGCCTCCCTTCTTTGTCCTGTTTTTTCCAGAATAAATAACCCACCCCTAGTTACCTTTTTTCCCCCCCACTTGTCCCAGCTTTTCTACATCCATACCCAAATTTGGTGTTTCTGATGCTGGCATTCAGTAATCCTGGCCTTGTTTGGCATTACTGACACAGTTACCTGGGTAGTGTTGGCCTTGAAATCCTCCCCAGCAGGACTCCCTCACTTTCCTTTAACCAATGGCCAAGTTTGGTCATCTCTGACTCAACTCCCTCTTAACCGCGTATGCAATTTGGCCACTCATCACATTGCTACCTGTAGCTCTTGTCAGCTTCTCACTCTGCTGTCACGTCTGGTAATTTCTCTTGTCATATCCAGTAATTTTCCATGTGCTGTTCAGTTACCCAGGCCAGGACTGAGTCATCTGCCTGCAGCCCTAATACAAACTATTCTGAGTAGTCTTTGTGTGCTGTGTATTAATAAGTAAAGAGGATTCTCTTTGTTCTTACAATCTTTCCCTGGTGATCAGCAGTTTTATAGTTAGGAGATGTAATGGTCATGGAAGGAGACCAACATCTTGGGTAACTGGAAACAAATGACCAGACAGGTTTGGTCAGAGATCCACAGGTTTATGAGGAGTGAGTTCAGAGGTCTTGGTATGAATTTTGAACCAGACGCTTTATCATCAGGGTGTGTGTGGTTTAACTCTTTGGTGTAAATTACAGAGATAAAGTGTGCTTCTCTTGAATGTAGATGTCACCACGATCAAAAGGGAATCTGATAGAAAAGGGGACTGCTGTTTGGTCTCTCTCTGGGGACTGCACATGGTAGCATGTGGTACATACACAGTGTATATTGTGCTAATGGATAAGAGGAATTATGCCTTTCTTTTCCTCCCGACGCTCCACATACTAATCAGGAAGCACCACCAGGGCTTGAATAGCAACCTAGATATACAGGCATTTCTTTTTTTATCCGTCATCTTTCCAGGGTGTGTACCGTGGGGCATTTTTGTTTTCAAACAGTTGGAAAAAAATCATCTATGCTCTGGAACCATTAGAATGTCTCAGAGATGCTGTACAGTTGCATTGTGCCTACACAGTTGTGTTTATATATAGGCAGAACTATCATTTGCTTAGTGGACCAGAATGAATAAGTGTCTGTGATTGGAAAGATCTATCTGTGTTATGAAAGATTTGGAAAGAAATAGGATGGTATGAAATAAGAGACAAGTGGTCTATGTTGTCAGATTGTCGTTCTTCATATAGTGAAACTAATAATTTGGCATAGATTTCATTTTGCCTCTCTGTAGGTATTTAAATTGTCTAGTGGATTAGTCCAACTAGAGTTCATGGTGGAGAGGAAGGCAGCCATGACCACACAACATTATAGATATCTAAAATAGGTGGAGTGGCCTGCTCTTTTGGAGGTACTTAGCTGTGCCTTGACTGTACTTTGACTTAGCTTTAATGACTAAATTAGACTAAATGTCAGATTTTAGATGGCTAGAACTAGTGAAATGAGTTCCACCTTCTGCATGTGTGTTGATTTCTAATTTTGCTTGTCAACAACAAAGTGTTGTGAGAAGTTGCCTATAATAGGTTTTAGTAAGTCACCTGTCTTCCAGGTGACCTGCATAAATGCAAATAGATTAAATGCATACTTCCTGCCTGAATGCAGGCCATCAAATCAAATAGATTTTTAAAATAAAGGATGACAAGAAAAACAATATCTTGGGAAAATCCCTGTTGGAAATTCAGGGAAACTGCTTTTTAAGAAATATCCCTGTCTCCATCTGGGAATTTGTTTTTCCCAAGACGATGTTTAGGAGTGGAGAATATTGTGAATACAAAATAGGAAGCTTCAGGAAGGAGACGGGGCTTTCCACAGAGTGCCAGTGAGGGGTGGAAAGCATGCCAGAAGACATGGCATCAGAGAAACCATGCTGTAATCAGTTCAATCTGCTTCTCCTAGCTAGCAAGTGGGGTCATCTGGGCTGTTTGGAATGTACAGATTTTAAAAGGAAAGAGTAATGGTTAGGTAATAGTAATGTAGAGAGAGCTCTCAACTCCTTGGTTTGTGTGCTTTTGGGTCAACAAATATAGCATGCCTAATTTTGAAAGTGCTATTTTTGATTCATTCCAAACTTATACAGTAACAGAGTCCCAAAGAAAAGATAAATTGATGTACAGAATTCATTTGGTCTTGTTAACCTGGCAACATTGTCCGAGTTTGGGCTTGTTGGCAAACAAGCTTCTGCTTGCCAGAGCCTGGAGTACCAGGCAGAGTGTGCAGCACGTATGATTTCAACAAGAGAGAGCCCTTGTCCCTACAGGATGCAGCCAGAGGAGGAATAGAAAGGTATTTCGTTCTGGTGGCAGCAGGAGAAAAGGTTAACCCATCTTGGCAGGGCAAGTTTCTATCATCGCAAATAAAGGGTGGCACACACACTCTTTCTTTATAATACTATATTATCTCAAAGAACAGGTATCTTTGCAAAATTTCTTCCTCTCACTGCCACAAGCAGGAATATGAAGTCTTTATGTATCATCTTTTCCCAGAATTTATAGCCTTGATTCTATTGTGCTACCCTTTGCATAAGCTATATAGTGACCCCACGCCTGCTGTGCCCTGGAAGAAATGCTGCGTTGCAGCAGCTATGATATGTGAAGCAACTTCTATAGCTTTCTGAAGAGCTTTAACAAGAAATGCCACTCACAGAAATTGTCGTCTGCTATGGGGTAGACCAATTCAAAGCAATACTCGCCTTTTTTTCAATAAGCTCTTTCTTGTGAGGTGCTTACAAAATAATTGAACATTTTGAATTCAAATTTGAAAATTAAAATTTGAAAATAGGAAGTAAGGGGAGTTCTTGATGAATAACAACAACTTGAAAAATGCAGCATTTCCCATCAGCGACTTCCACTTTAGACTGTCTATAGAAATCGCAAACATATGCTGTGCCTCTATGGGAAGCTATGCTACAGTTCTGCATAGGGTTGTCTCTGATGCTTTCTGTCATCGTTTCACCACTTGCTTTTGAATGTTCTTTTACTGCCTGTGGCTGGTAATGATACAATGACTCAAAACTTGAGACAAGATAATGTTTCAGGAAACGTATAGATTTAAGTGGGAGTGCTGCAAATAACTTGAAACAAGGACAACAAGGGGGATCCCCAGCCTATGTGTGAAAATGTTGCAGTTATCCCACACCAGGGTTCAATCTGTTGTAAAAGGTGCCATTTTCCTGAGAAATTTCCAGCTGGTGTATTTTAAATATCATCATAATAGCTTTGTGTTTCCTGCTGTCCTTGGGCTGTCTGGGGATAACAGATTTTTGAGGACATTTGTCAAGCTGAAGAATCTCACCCAGCAGTTTCTGAATCCTTCTGTTTGAGTACCAAACTTAAGCCTGACCTGAGGAAACAAGTGGAAGCGACCCCTGACATTTCAGTTTTCTGCTGGTTAGGCCTCCTTATTGCTAGCAATGTAAACATTATTAGACATCTGAGTTTGCTTAGTTACAGCTACCAAATGCTTAATCTGATAAAGGTTTTCCTGTTAGCTGAGATGGTCATGTGGCGTCAAAAATCATTTGCACCCCCATGCTGATAAATTCTGATCAATTTTTTTTTTTTAACTGTCTCATATACATAAGACTAAAAGATTCAGATGTCTTTAGTCTCTCATTGTAAGATGTTATCCCACTCTCTTTTGCTCAGTTTCTTAAACTGTCTTCTTTTTGAGGTGTGGATTCTAGAACTGGGGCCTGCAATGTTCTGTTCCTTAGTGATGCTTTGCACATCCACGTTACCTGGGCTTTTGGGCTCGCATGTAGGTTGAGACTCATTGAGATCCGTGTTGTCTGTGTGCTGGTTCACTCTGACTGTCAGTCAGCTAGCTGGCTCTTGGGACAAAGCACCTCAAGTCGTGAAAGGAGAGTTAAGTTTCGTGCATGTTCTGCCTCCAAACACGCAGGCAAGCTCCACAGGTAGTGAGAGGTGCTTATTCCTTGTAAATAGACTGGATGTTTTGAGTTTTTGTGTTGTGTTGGGTTTTTTTTTTTCCCCTCCCTCCCGATGAGCAGTAGAAATATTGAATCTCTTGACCAGTGTTCAAATGCTACCAGATTAAATGGTTTGTGGGAAGTTTCTTATCTCTTTTGTGATGCTGATCCTATGAAGTGCAGAGCGCCCCAAAAAAGCAACACAAAAGCTTTGGCTTTCATCACCTTCAATGTGAGCTGAAAACTCTCAGACAGATGGAACTGGAGCAGTGGCTAGAGCACTAACTCCATGGCAGTGCAAAAGTATTGCCCACTGAGTTCTGAGGAAGTGCTCTACAAACCTGATGTACATCTTTGCTC
>WKFP01014941.1:156949-168637 GCA_011057875.1 Pterocles orientalis | reverse complement strand
GGCTTCCTAATGGGGGTATTGCCACTGAGAGGGAGGGCTGGCAGGGAGTACTTATGGCTTGTAAAGGCAGGTTAGATATACACTCCCCTTTAATACACTTGCTGAGCCCTTTCCAGCAAACTCTGTTGGCTGTCTGGATTTGTGCAGCTGAACACTGGCCCCATAAACAACAAGAAGGAAGAAAAATCTCAGCCTTTAAGAATTTTCAGTGTGTATTTTTTATCAGTGCTGATCTCCATTTAGATTTGGATAAGAAAGGTGTGGGTTTTTTTTTTTTTTGTTGGTTTGTGTGTGTGTCTGTATTAATTTCATAGTCTGTAAATCAGATACGGACCTACACAGAGATCTCTTTGTGCGTTTTAGTCATTGTCTACCTGATGTAGCTGGGAAGAGAGTGCTATTTCTAGACTGAGAACACTGCGAGTTGTGAAAGAATTGTCTGATTTTTCTAGGATGAAGACTCATTGAAATTGCAGGCTTTGAATTATTTAGCTATGATACATTTGTACGTATTTTCCAAATTTTGTCCTGATTTGGGCCAAAAGCAGCTACAGCATTGGGCCAAAAGCAGTTACAGAGTTGCTCTGTACCTTGTGCACAAACACATGTGCATGCATGTACTCCCCACATATAAGTGGGATTCATTTAATCCAAATTAAACTTGATGTGTAATTAAACTCATGTTTTAGATTACTTCTGTACAATCTGAAGAGAGACTGGCACTTCCAGCAGCTGGTTTCACTTGTAGTTTGGACATTTGTCTTGAGAAGGGAAGTCCTCTGCACTGACTACAGGGGGAGCTCAGACAAGATCCCTTTTTAAAACTGGTTTGGGTAGGGTGAGGCAAGTCACACTAACAGGTTTGTGTATTTCTTTTATCCCACTCTGCGTTCTCAGACAAAGAATCTGGAGACCATGTAATACATGTAAAGATTTTTTTAAACCTGTAAGAGTTTCATTTCTGTAAAGAAGTTTTATTTGGATTACTCACTAACTGAGGAGTAATCACTCACCAATAAGAAAATTATGAGCAGTTAAACTGACAAGTTTGTCAGAAGAATCCAATCTATTGAGTTACAGTTAATCTCCAGAGGAATTTTCCTGAAGTCAAGGAAATTTTACCAAAGTTGTGCTTGATCGCAGTATCTTTGATGGTGGAAACATTAATATAGATGAATGATGCAAAAATATGCATTTAAGCAAGAAAGCTCTCTTGGTGTCTCCATTTGAGGATCTGTGCCTGGAGTTTGTCCAAGCAGCACCTTGCTCTTCCAAGGAACTCACCATGCCATGTTTGCGTGTTACTGCAAAGATTTTGTACTGATAGGTACCCTAAAATACTTAAAAAAGATGTATTAATGCACTATACCATGACACATGGATCCATAACTGCCTCAAGGGAGGGACCTTGGTTTTTAATTTCCGTGCCATTTGCTGTTAGAAATGCCTTTGTGTTTTGTGTTCTGTGGGAGATTGCGTTATTGTAGCTGAACTACGACTTTACGCAAAAGCTCTTGTTAGCCATTCCTTCAAATGCATGGCTAATTGGGTTCTCTCAGGCTTATCTGAGATGAATACAAATACTCTTATTAGTAAAAAGGATCTTTGCGTCACTAGTCCTCCGTTGCTATTTTTGAGTTTTATGAATGTTTCAGTGAGCTACAGTTGAAGGAAAGGAAAGTGTTACCTGGATTGATTTCTGAGATCAGGTGCCACCAGAAACACATTTCAGGAAATAAGAAAAGATTCTTTGTGGGTTTCTTTGTGTTTTCTTGTAGCTTGAAAGCCACAAAAACTGCAAATACTTCAAAGGGAATTGGTCTCTTACCACTCCCCTGCCCCTCCAGCCTAATAAATATATTTCCTAATAGAATTTGCAGTCCAGCTGAGTTATATTGTAGACTTCTCTGGCTCTCCTGATATCTACATCAGTTCTCATATTAGACCTTGCCTTGGTGCTTAGCATTTCGTAGGCTCCATGCTTTTTCCCCCCGCTTTCTCCTCTCTAAAAAAGAGACCTTAGCTCCCAGGCTAGTTCTTGTGAATCCATAGTTACAGAAGGGAAAATCAGAAAATAGATGGATTTTTTGTGACTGCTGAGCATTTTCAAACTTGTAGCTTTCTAGATTCTTCTGATCAAGATTTGACAAGATGCCTCTTTGGTGAAGGAGGCAAAACAGACTGTTGTTTTACTTTGTTTTGTTTCAGAATGGAAAGATAAAACTAGAGAAGTGAAAAAAAGGAACACTCAAATGGTCGAATCTTAGATGATAACTTGTAATCACCTGCTAATTAGAAGGGGGGAGGGGCGTCCAATCATTTGTGTTATTGTAGACTGAGCAGTAAAAAAAACAAAGTATAATTTGCTTTTATTACAAATACAGGATTGTGTCTTTTATTTTAAAAAAAAAAGCAAAGCAACCCAAATGCCATCCCTCCCCTCCTCCACCCCCCTTCCAAAAAAAAAAGCCCTAGAGTTAAAACCCCAACCCAAACACCTGAATTGTGTTAATTGGAAACCGTAGCATTTTCACACAGAAAAGTAAGGGAAATGTTAGACATTTGTATCTTGCGTGTAGATCTTTTGCATGTCTATGATAGTGGACAAGGAGGAAAGATCTTATCAGGAAGCAACAGATTTCCAACATACTCTTGCAACAAGATATATTTGCACAGAGAGAATTATATATGTGGTGCTTCTAAGGGAAGAGTTGTCCGATGATTTATTCCAGTGTTGATAGTGAATATTGTATTCTTGTTGTGCCTTATTCATGAGCCAGGAATCTGTTGTGCTGAATGTTCTACCAATGTAGAATAAGAGTCTGTTCCTTTCTCAGAACATTCAAAATCTAAGTAATGTTGCCAAAGTTACGATAACTTACCATGCAGTGTCCATAGTTAATTTTCAGGCATAAATATTTAACTTGGAGGCATCCAATACTTGAAATGAGGGGAGCTTCTGCACTTGCTCTCTCTGTTGAAATGGACTGTTTTTTCACATTGCTAGTAGCTCGTTGCATCTTATGATACTAATGGCATACAGCAAAAAAAAACCCTCTTTGGAGGGGAGAGGTAAAGGAAAACAAAGATCTAGTTGCAATAGAAGCATGGTTCTTGAATAAGATTTTGTCTGTTTAGATTTTAGAATGTGTTTAGTCTCAACTATGGCAAATGAACTGTCTTAAATCATGTATTTTCATGTGTGTGTTCTGAAGCCCCAAAACAATTTACAGGAAAAATTCTTTAACTCTCTTATCTGGTCTCACAAATATACACTGAATTTTAATCTGATGTGATGTTTAAAAGTGTATGTGTGTATTATTAATTTTATTATAGAAAAAGCCATAGTTGAGGTTTCAATCCAGCTTTTATTATAGTTCCTATATCTACTTGAAATCTACCTCCAGAAAAATATTTTTTAAAAAAGCTAGTGTCACTTTAGCAGATGTCAGAATCAACATCGTCAGCTTTTTTTTTTTTTCTTTAAAAGAAAGGCAAATAAGGAAAAATAACCAAATCATGCTTTAAGGAAGGTGAGTTCTATGTTTGTGCAGCCCCACATTTGCTATGGGAAATAGATGTCAACCGAAAATTTAATAAAGATTTCTGGAAAAGACTTCTCATACAAATAAGTGGGTTTATTTCACTTCAAGATTTTAAACTTTGTGTATGGCTGGTTGTTATTGCCCTGAGATACTGAAAAACTTTTAAACTTTTAGAGAAATGTATTTGCAGGTGAGGTTTTAAAACCAAAGAACTTGAGTTTCAGCTCAATCAAACTGAGGGCCCTCACTTTGCCCCCTGCGGAGTGATGAGCACGCATATAGAAGTCTTACAATGTGCTGATGTGACTTTGATGATCTAAAGGTCTGACTGAAGCAGGTTTATTCAGAGGGGTCTCTTCTGACAGATTGACGTAAGAAATAAATAGGGTTTCTATACAAAGTCTTTCCTTCAGGTCAATCTTGTTTTAGACTAACAAAAGAAACTACTCACTATAAATCTTCCCTCGTGTGTGTGATTATGGAGAAATGTTTTTCTGGTTTGTTCTAAAAGACCTAGAGTGTGGGAGGTACTGCCAGCAATCCAGGAAGTCAATAGGTGTGCTTCACGGCTAGAAAGTGTTTTCTTAAGGTACATCCAGAATTCTTCTTACTCCAAAAGTCATTGCTTCTGGTTATTTGCTGTGAGTATGGTGACAGATGTTGATTTTCTCTTCTTTGAAATAATATATAAACACACATATCTATAAATACATATTAAAACATATATATAGTATATGTGTATATATATAAAATACACATAAATATGCCCACACGCTCTTGAAGGCTGTTATTGTACCCTCCTTCCCCTCACATCCTCAGGAGCAACAGTCCAAGTTCTGGCATTCCTGTTTCTGTCTCTTTGCCTCAGAGCTCATGTTTTCTGGGCCTTTGGTTGGTCTCCTTGTTCTCTTCTGGGCAGCCTGAACTGAGCCCCATCTTTCCTGAAGCGTGGAACCTGAAGCTGCCCGCTCTGTTTCAGCTGAAGCCCTGCCAGTGCTGAGCTGAAGAGAAGTACTACTTGTAGTGTTGCATAGATTTCATCCGTACTCGTATACTACGCTGCGATGATTCCATTTTGTGAGAAGAAGGCAGTATGACAATATCAACTTCTGTTCTATTGGGGATCCAGTATAACCCTCAAGGCTTTTCTGAAAATAATTTGGGCAGATGATTAATTTTGCTTAAATACTTTGCATTTGCTGAACTCCATTCTATTTTTAAGACTTTTTCTCCAATTCATTAAGTTCATTTTGAATTCAAATCCTGTCCTTCAGTGTATTTGCTTTCCTTCAACTTCCTAGTTACCTGCTCATTTAATAACACCATTCACCATCTCATCATCTAGATCATTAACGAAACATTGAACAGAATGAGAGCCAGGGCAAGCACTTGGGTATCTCCATGCGACACGTTGTCCAATTTAGACTGTATACCTATGATAACTACTTCCAAGCATCCAATGGTTTTGTACTCATGTTATAGGAATTATTTTCTTGCTCATATATCTCTGGCATCCTTGTGAAATTGTTGTACAAGACCTCACAAAACTATTAACTAAGTCAGGAGACATGGCACCTACTGCTTCCATCTTGCCTATGAGTTCTGTTGCTTAGTTATGGAAGGAATTTGTTTTCTTTGACACAATGTATTCATGACAGATCCATGTTTGCTGCTGTTTTTCTCCTGGTCAAGTACTTGCTGACACTGATCCGATTCCAGATTTTTTCATGGAAACCAAAGTTCAACTGGATTTAAATTCCTCCCACACTCACTTTTTTAACTGGGGACCCCATTCACCCTTTCTCAGTCCTCCGAGATTTCTCCTGTCTTCCATGAGTTCAAACCAGCAGCTAACAGCTTTGAGATTACTTCAGAAAGTTCTTTAAATGTCCTAGGACATTCTAGGGTGCAGTACCTAAGTAGCTGAAACCATGGACATTATCTAAGTATTTCCTAACTTCTCGTTTCCCTTTTCCAGTTGGAAATTATACCTATTTTGGTTTGGGGATTAATTGTGCTAGTTACCTGCTCTTGATGGATTTTTCTTTAGTAAAAATGGGTGAAAAAAGATCATGTAACACTTAAACCTTCTTACAATCATCTATCAAATGATTTCATTTTTTCCACTGGTTAATGGATCAATGTTTTCCACATTCTTCCTCTTATTAACAGATGATCTCATACACAGACTTTTCGTGCATGTTACTCTTCATGTTTCTCGTTAGGCTTCTCTCACTTCAGTCTTTTATAATTTTTCTCCTGTGTTCTTGAATTGGTCTTACACTTAATCTTAGTAGCGTGACCAGTTTCCTACTTTTTGTTTGCTTTCTTTCAGTGTTGGGTTAAGACATCATGATTTAACCAGTTTTGTCTTTTACTGTATACGTCTCGTCTGCTTTTTTTGGGGAAAAATTCAGTTGTGCAGCACAGTTTCAAGGTGTGCATTTTTAGGTTTCTATTTTTAAAGTGATGTAAAAAAAAAAGAGTGGTGGCACTCCACGTTGGCATAGCTCTATTTTCATTTAAATAATTAATCTAAGCGCAAATTCCTCTAAAATAAATGTGTGGCTAACTAGGTTAAGTCAAGAAACTAAAAAATTGCAATTTCAATGTGTCATTAAATTGCCCACTTCTCATACAGAATGGTCACTGCTTAGGTGTTTTTTTTTATTACGCTTTTGAGATAGCTAATAGGTGGCATGACATGTTTTTAGAGTGCAAATAGCACTTGTAAAGGTATTAATGGTCTTCACTGTGTATTTTAATAGTAATCTCAGTGATAACCATTTTAATAATTTAGTTGTAAGCTTACAATGTCAGGTATTTTGTGCAACATGGTTCATTTCTTGTATAGCAACCGGATCTGTTATTTTTCTGACTTTGATTTGAGACCTGCATTTCTGTTGTGTCTGCATTTGGAGTAGTTCTGTAACTGCATTTTTTTCAGAAATTAAAGTCTCTCCCAAAGACTTTGTAATCAAATTGTTGACTTATACAAACTTATTGTTTAATTACTATTCAAATGCTTAAACTCAGGATCTGTAGGACATTCTGTAGGACAGAAATACTTGAGAGAGAAGAGTTTTGTGCACCAGCTGGACACAGTGAACAGTACAAATTCTTGCTAAACTGTGCTAGGAATTAACAGCATGATGATTCTGTGGATCACAGAGCTTAGTGAGTAATTGCATTTGGGTCGGGGCTGAATCTCCGTTTCCCACTTCTGTTCAACTTCCAGGTTAATAACAGTATAAACAAATATGATTAAAGTGATTTAAGTATCACGAAACTTTATTTGTAGCATGGAAATCAAGGGAAGTATTTGAACTGGTACACTGCAAAATGAAAACACCAAATTCAGTAACTGCAGCTCTCAGGTTACAGCAAAGTTTTGTGGTGGTGGAAGAAATGAGTGCTATACGTGAAATTTAACATGATGCCTCACGACTTCAATGTGAATTGTGTTCTGCTTACTTCCTACAAATTAACACTAAGCATTTAGATTATAGGGTAGAATTTAATTCTCCCCAAAAGTTTGGCTATGCTGTCTTTGACAATATTTTGCTCAGTTCTTGAATGTACTTTCTGTGAAGCTATGTGAGCTTCACTCTTTAATTTAAGCTATTTGTATAAATTGCCTGTAGATCAAGTAACTTGTCACCACCATTAGTTATTTAGATAGAGTCTGCAGTCTTCGAACTTCATCAAACAGACAGATCCTTATCAGTAATCAATATTTATAATATTTGTTAATATAAATCTGTCATTACTGACTCATCTTTTGAAATTAATTTGAGAAAAAGCACTTTATTATGGGACTGGTAATCATGGTAGAAGCAAAAGCAATGAAACGACCAACAATACAATGAAAGAAGTTGTGTCCTTAACTTTGCTGGCACACCAAAGTCAAAATGCGTAGACTTGAATCTTCATGTGAAACCTAACTAATAAGCAATAATAAAGGAGAAGCTTGACACATTCCCAAATTGCAGGAAAGTCTTCATTAAGATGCAGCACCTGTTTATTTTCCAGACCATGTAGTTTAGTCAGCATGATCAGAACATGGTAGCAATGTATCAGCAAGTTTTGCTTTTACTGGGAAACACACACATCTTTCGTATCCACTCTAATGGGTCAGTATTAAAGAAGAGCTGGAGCTGGAGAATAATTATTTTCCATTTATTTTTCTTTCCAACATGTCTCAGGCTAGGGAGGTCAAATAGATGTGAAAGAGACTGTGTCTGGAACTATCCTGAAGTTAAATATGTATCCCTTGAGTAGTGCTGTGTACAATTGTCTTAGTCTTAGAGAACTAACTAAGTTTGTCTGCCAGTTGATTGCCTGCTTCATCAACGAAATCTGCTTAGTCTGGGTGGTTCTGAAAGCTCTTTTTCCTCAGTTTACAAATCTGAGGGATGTGAATTAACTGTTTCCCATTTCTTGTTTCTTCCAGCTTTCCCTTTCACGTATCAGAGTCGTATTGCTCACTGCATTCCTTTGGCTGCTTTGCAACTAGAAGGTTTTTCAGTAAGCAGAGACGAGCTCTAGGTTTTCCTGCTGTGCGATGAAAGTGTAACAGCCTGGAAATCTTGTGGCAATGCCTGATGTAAAATAACGTCTGACTCGATCATGTGCTTCCTTGCGATTCAGTGAGATGAATTTAAAAACCTTGCATGCTTTCTAGGTAGAGGCATATCCTGTTGTGCTCTGTGTGTCAATGTGATTGGATTTATTTTACCTGCTTTAATTCATTTGTAGTGCAGTCATTGCTGTGATACCTTGGCACTGCACATCCAGCTATGAAATATGGATCTTGGGTAGTTATTTCTGTTCAAGAACAGTTAGCCAGTTCCCTGGTTTTGAATGTGTTTCATCTGATATTTTAGGGAAAACAATGTGTCATGTGGTCTCCTGTTTGCTTTTCCCAGTGTTCTATAGGAGTCCATCTGATCTATTTCGTAACACCGTATTTGTATATTAATCTAAAGTGAAACTTGGTCAATAGTAGACTTCGAGCTTGCTTTGAAACAAAAGGCGATCTAGTTCCTTAACTGGGTTTTTATTATATGCCTCTTGCATGTACACTGTTTCTGAAGCGTAGCCTCTGCTGATCAGATGTAAGGAGAAATACAGCCACTCGAGTGTGTACTGCTTAGAAACTGAACTCTGCTTTCACAGCCTGTGAAGGAATAAGATCTGTAGTTGAGCTTCCTTCTACCTGTATCCCAACATATGGGCCACAGGCAAACTCGCAAGTCCACAAAAAAGATTAGTTTCTTAATTCCTATATAGGACGTATTTAAACAAGATGTTCTTCCTAATTAAAGTTTTTTGTTGTGACTTTGTGTAGATATTTATGTTGTGCTTTTCTGACATGATTTATTTTTTTCTTTTATGAAGTGTCTGTGGCAAAATTCAGTTAATCTTTTGCTAGTTCTTGTGTAGCTCAGTTGAAGCGTACCCCAAAGAGTAAGGGAATCTGGTTTGAAGTTTTAAAACTCACTCATTTTGAAGTAATTGAAGTTTTAATTTCAGTCACTGAAGAAGCCTCCTTGAGGAGGCATAGGTAATTTAACTGTCTTTACTGAAACAATGGAACAATTGCAATAGCTTGAAAGGGTGACTTTCACTTTTTTTTGTACTGGTAAGACCTTCTAAATATCAGCCACATGTCACCTGACGTATATATTTTGTTATTGTGATTTTGTGCAAGAATATACTCCTTCAGTTTTGGCTAAAAGCGATATAAAACTTGGGACTGTTAGGTCTTAGTATTTTTGTCAATATACGCCTTTTAAGCAAGTGTTACTCCACTGATTTCAACAGTTTGTCTATCTTAAAATCCATTTATCAGTCAGGATACGGAATCAGTTCCAGTTTCTAAATACATGTTGGTTGATCTAAACTATGTGCACAGCATCCTATAGAGCACGAAGGCCGTGTACCCTGCCTTTGTGTTCCAGTTTCGGCTTCAGTGTTCCTTTGAGTCGGGCGTTTCTCAGGCTCATACATATACAGAATTAAGCTCATTGTTAAAATTTCTCTTTACCTTGAGGTAACCTTAAGGATGAGGTAACATAAGGATTTTTATGATAGGAGTTGAGAATCTCATTTGGGTGCTTTGCCGCGTACTAAATAGCAACAAGTGCTGCTTGTCCGCGTGATAGTGGTGAGAACTAGCCTCACCTTTTGAGATTTCAAACAATCCAACTTGCAAAATATGTAGGTAGAAAAAAGGAAAAGGAGGACAATTTCTTTTCTGTGAGTCCTGGAGATTACATTGATTCGAGGCACTTCTAACAGCTCAGTGTCTGTTGGGTCTTGTTGGGAGACTGTTGTGAGATGAACAATTGCATAGTAGTATTATTTTAAAGCAAAGCATTTGAACTGGAGGAACAAGCTGGTAGTAAGGGGATACTTTACACTTAACCTTAGCTCTTGATTCTACTGATACTTAAGATTTTTAAAAACAGTCTCTTTCCTGCTGTTTAAAAATTTTCTTCACAAATTTCTGCTTTTTTTTTTTTTTTTTTTTTTTTTTTTTTTTTTTTTCTTTTTCTTCCCACAGGTTCCAACTATGGGAGTCCCCGTCCAGCTCATGCCAACATGAATGCCAATGCAGCTGCAGGGCTTGCTCCAGAGCATATCCCTACTCCAGGGGCAGCTCTGTCCTGGCAAGCTGCGATTGATGCTGCCAGGCAAGCTAAACTGATGGGTAGTGCTGGCAATGCAACAATATCCACAGCTAGCTCCACTCAGAGAAAACGGCAGCAGTATGGGAAACAGAAAAAACAGGGTACCACCACAGCTACACGTCCTCCCCGGGCACTGCTGTGTTTAACACTCAAAAATCCCATCCGGAGGGCATGCATCAGCATCGTCGAATGGAAATATCCTTTTTGATGTTCTCATTTGGAAAACAATAAATTGTTTGTGCACATCAGGCACTATTTATAAGTAAGTGTGAAGACACCACTGGAAACATAAAGTACACAAAGTAGTTTTTGATGTTTTAACTGAAATAATTTATTCTGGGGGAAAAAAAAGAGCTCAGGAATGAAGCTTTAGCTATACCCTTGTGTGAGAAACCACTAGAAGTTTAAATGATAAAGGTTAGGGATTGAATTCTGCTCTTTTAAAAACATGTGGCCCAGGCTGAAATCTATGGGAGATATGTAAGATATCCGAGGCCACAGCTGAACTGATTCTAAGGGACTGACAGGAGCTGCTGGCTTTCCCTTCTTTTTCTTGCAGGCATTTGGAGAGGTGCCACCAGTGAAACAGCTCTGGTACTCTGAATCACACACTTTTTTGTTAAACATGTGGCATCACACTTGCTACAGTATGGAGAAAAGAATGGGACAAAAAGAGGAGAAAAAACCTCAAATGTTTGTGATAAGACTCTGAAACAGTGCTGAGGTCTGTGAATTATGTTGGAATTCCACTTAAACTAATAAGACTCACTAATGTATGGTAAGAGATACTGGTTGTCTGGAAGCAGGGAAAAAGTAAGACAGTTGAAGTAAACCTGCAACACGTACAAATGCAGTACAGGGCCAGATCCAGTAGTCTGAACAAGAGACAGACGGTGTCAGAGATGAATGATGGTAGTGACTGACACAGAACTGCAGAAGGTAAGGGTCAGTGCTGCTTCCCTGGAAAGTCAGCGAGAGTTTGGCCACTGGCTTTATCATGTGGAAGGAGCAAAGCATTTTCAGTCACCCAAGTCTGATCAGCAGAAGCTGGAATTTGAGAATTTGGTGTGAAACACAAGCTGAAAAAACCATACCTCTCGTGCCTCCTCAAAGAGAAACCAAGTTTAACCCTGAAGAGTAATTGTCAGTAAATCACACGCTAATGGGGTTCTTCAGTAAATACAAAAGAAAAAGCATGTTGTTAGGGATAGATAAGCAAATCAAGGGAAGGCAGTACAGAACTTGGCAGTAGTTAATATGATAAAAAATGAATTATGGACATTTAAGATAATGTGATAATATTGTTCCTTTGGGGGTCTGATGGGATGTTACAAAGATGAAAACGGAATATTAGTATGTTAGGTCTTGCTGACATGGGCGTATTTTTCAAATGAAGAACTTGTTAAAAATGCTCCTGTCAATTTGTAGATGTCCTTAAACTACCTGCC
>WKFP01014941.1:140428-153858 GCA_011057875.1 Pterocles orientalis | reverse complement strand
CACAAGCAGGAATATGAAGTCTTTATGTATCATCTTTTCCCAGAATTTATAGCCTTGATTCTATTGTGCTACCCTTTGCATAAGCTATATAGTGACCCCACGCCTGCTGTGCCCTGGAAGAAATGCCGCGTTGCAGCAGCTATGATATGTGAAGCAACTTCTATAGCTTTCTGAAGAGCTTTAACAAGAAATGTCACTCACAGAAATTGTCATCTGCTATGGGGTAGACCAATTCAAAGCAATACTCGCCGTTCTTTCAATAAGCTCTTTCTTGTGAGGTGCTTACAAAATAATTGAACATTTTGAATTCAAATTTGAAAATTAAATTTTGAAAATAGGAAGTAAGGGGAGTTCTTGATGAATAACAACAACTTGAAAAATGCAGCATTTCCCATCAGCGACTTCCACTTTAGACTTTCTATAGAAATCGCAAACATATGCTGCGCCTCTATGGGAAGCTATGCTACAGTTTTGCATAGGGTTGTCTATGATGCTTTCTGTCATCGTTTCACCACTTGCTTTTGGATGTTCTTTTACTGCCTGTGCCTGGTAATGATACAATGACTCAAAACTTGAGACAAGATAATGTTTTAGGAAACGTATAGATTTAAGTGGGAGTGCTGCAAATAACTTGAAACAAGGACAACAAGGGGGATCCCCAGCCTATGTGTGAAAATGTTGCAGTTATCCCACACCAGGGTTCAATCTGTTGTAAAAGGTGCCATTTTCCTGAGAAATTTCCAGCTGGTGTATTTTAAATATCATCATAATAGCTTTGTGTTTCCTGCTGTCCTTGGGCTGTCTGGGGATAACAGATTTTTGAGGACATTTGTCAAGCTGAAGAATCTCACCCAGCAGTTTCTGAATCCTTCTGTTTGAGTACCAACGGGGACATTAGAAAAATACTTAAGCCTGACCTGAGGAAACAAGTGGAAGCGACCCCTGACATTTCACAGTTTTCTGCTGGTTAGGCCTCCTTATTGCTAGCAATGTAAACATTATTAGACATCTGAGTTTGCTTAGTTACAGCTACCAAATACTTAATCTGATAAAGGTTTTCCTGTTAGCTGAGATGGTCATGTGGCGTCAAAAATCATTTGCACCCTCATGCTGATAAATTCTGATCAATTTTTTTTTTTTAACTGTCTCATATATATAGGACTAAAAGATTCAGATGTCTTTAGTCTCTCATTGTAAGATGTTATCCCACTCTCTTTTTCTCAGTTTCTTAAACTATCGTCTTTTTGAGGTGTGGATTCTGGAACTGGGGCCTGCAATGTTGTGTTCCTTGTGATGCTTTGCACATCCACGTTACCTGGGCTTTTGGGCTCGCATGTAGGTTGAGACTCATTGAGATCCGTGTTGTCTGTGTGCTGGTTCACTCTGACTGTCAGTCAGCTAGCTGGCTCTTGGGACAGAGCACCTCAAGTCGTGAAAGGAGAGTTAAGTTTCGTGCATGTTCTGCCTCCAAACACGCAGGCAAGCTCCACAGGTAGTGAGAGGTGCTTATTCCTTGTAAATAGACTGGATGTTTTGATTTTTTGTGTTGTGTTCGGTTTTTTTTTTTCCCCTCCCTCCTGATGAGCAGTAGAAATGTTGAATCTCTTGACCAGTGTTCAAATGCTATCAGATTAAATGGTTTGTGGGAAATTTCTTGTCTCTTTTGTGATGCTGATCCTATGAAGTGCAGAACGCCCCAAAAAAGCAACACAAAAGCTTTGGCCTTCATCACCTTCAATGCGAGCTGAAAACTCTCAGACAGATGGAACTGGAGCAGTGGCTAGAGCACTAACTCCATGGCAGTGCAAAAGTATTGCCCACTGAGTTCTGAGGAAGTGCTCTACAAACCTGATGTACATCTTTGCTCTGGTACCTGTAAATTCAGTAATGATCAATTAATCTGCTTTTATACAAGCAGGATTTTTTTTTTAATTTTTAGAAAGAATCTATAAAGACTATCTCAAACATCTAGCTGCATCTGCTGCAGAAGAGGTCACAGAAAAGCTGGTTAACAATATTTGTATAGACAACTAGTGACATAAGAACTATTTCAGGGTTCCGTGTTACAGTGTTCAACCCAAAATGTAATCCAGATACTGTTCTCATACAGGTGCTTACAAAGATTGCAAAGAGTGTCTCTCAATAATTTTCCCCACCCTTTATTATCCCCCCTTCATTTTTATTTTTTTTTCTCTACAGTTGCAATCTTCTGATTTAGTGCCCTGTTTAGTTTGGAGATGCTCTTAAGTAGCAGAGCAAGTCAAAAGTGCTTGTTTTTGCATCTGGCTATTACACATGCTTAATAGTCAGACTTCGAACATGCTCCAAGAGGATACCAGCAAATAATAAATAATGTTAGAGAAAAGTCTGCATGTTAGACAGAGAACCTATTACTTTAGATACCAAACAACTCAGTAACATGATTTTCTTCTAGGCAAAGTGACTATAAAAATATGACTTTAAATCTGTTAATGCTGCAATGCCTCTACATCACAAACACCTAGTTTGAAGAAAAGTGTGCTTGGTTTTGTTTTTTTTTTGTCAAATTGCATTTTAATATCACCCTGAAATTGAAACAAGACACTTTTCCTTTGTTGTATGGTTTACATATTTTATACTCATGCGGTTAGTAATTTTCTGTGGGTTTGTTTTAATGGAGGTTTGCAAGGGCTTCCTTTTTCTTGCTTTGCAGAGCATGCTGCATATGGAGCATCCTCTTGAGATTCTGTGGATGAAAGGAAATAGAAGAATAGGACTGAGGCAGCATTTTTTTTCCCCTCAGTTCAAATTTTGCAATGTTTTGTATGATCTCTTTCTAGCACCTTAATAGTGCCAAGTTACAAAGAGCCCTCTTGTTTAAATATTTTTATTTTGTCTAAAATTATCCAAAAAGTGAGATAATATTAGATGACTGAAATTAGGAGAAACCCCAAACTCATGTATTTTCACTTGCTTTAATTCTTAAGATTTGGTAGAACGTTTTGTATAGTTTGTTTCAAAACTTCCCTCTTCGGTTGCTTTTTCTGATAGTTTGTTGATCTTACTCAAAGCAGCAGGGGAAAAAAAAATCCCATTTTAAAAATAGAAAAATGTTTTTAGAACACTAAGATTAATAGCTGAAATCAAAGTCAGCTTTGACATTTGAAACATCTTTTAATACCTTTTCCTTTGAACCTGCCTGCATTTCAAGAAGGGAGTGTATCTTTAATTTATTAGGATGTTGCATGCATAATATAAATTTAAGTAAATGCAGTTTAAAATGAATTCTAAGTTTTGCCTTTTTGAAAAGCAACAAATAGTTTTTAGGTGACTCTTTTTGGTGTGGGCGCTAATGATATAATTTACAAATGTCTGGTTTTCACAAAGTATAATGTAGTAGATACCCCTTAAAATTAGGTATATACTATTCTCTTAAGTTATATGTCCAATAGCTGAATTAAACTTTGATTTGGGTGCCTGCTGTGATCAGTCCTTGCAACCCTACCCACAGACTCAGAGACAGTAGTAGTGATGCAAAGTGTGGTGCTGGACAACCAAAGGAGTTGATGAAATTTCACCACTTTTAAGGGAGCTAAAAAGGAGGAGGGGTGTGGACCAGATGGCTTTCAGAGATGCCTTTTAACCTAAGCTATTGTATGGCAGCGTGTATTAATGGCTTCCTAATGGGGGTATTGCCACTGAGAGGGAGGGCTGGCAGGGAGTACTTATGGCTTGTAAAGGCAGGTTAGATATACACTCCCCTTTAATACACTTGCTGAGCCCTTTCCAGCAAACTCTGTCGGCTGTCTGGATTTGTGCAGCTGAACACTGGCCCCATAAACAACAAGAAGGAAGAAAAATCTCAGCCTTTAAGAATTTTCAGTGTGTATTTTTTATCAGTGCTGATCTCCATTTAGATTTGGATAAGAAAGGTGTGGGTTTTGGTTTTTTTTGTTTGTTTGTTTTTTTGTTGTTTTTTTTTTTTTTTTTTTCTTTTTCTTCCCACAGGTTCCAACTATGGGAGTCCCCGTCCAGCTCATGCCAACATGAATGCCAATGCAGCTGCAGGGCTTGCTCCAGAGCATATCCCTACTCCAGGGGCAGCTCTGTCCTGGCAAGCTGCGATTGATGCTGCCAGGCAAGCTAAACTGATGGGTAGTGCTGGCAATGCAACAATATCCACAGCTAGCTCCACTCAGAGAAAACGGCAGCAGTATGGGAAACAGAAAAAACAGGGTACCACCACAGCTACACGTCCTCCCCGGGCACTGCTGTGTTTAACACTCAAAAATCCCATCCGGAGGGCATGCATCAGCATCGTCGAATGGAAATATCCTTTTTGATGTTCTCATTTGGAAAACAATAAATTGTTTGTGCACATCAGGCACTATTTATAAGTAAGTGTGAAGAAATCAGTACATTAAGTTGAAAGACACCACTGGAAACATAAAGTACACAAAGTAGTTTTTGATGTTTTAACTGAAATAATTTATTCTGGGGAAAAAAAAGAGCTCAGGAATGAAGCTTTAGCTATACCCTTGTGTGAGAAACCACTAGAAGTTTAACTGATAAAGGTTAGGGATTGAATTCTGCTCTTTTAAAAACATGTGGCCCAGGCTGAAATCTATGGGAGATATGTAAAATATCCGAGGCCACAGCTGAACTGATTCTAAGGGACTGACAGGAGCTGCTGGCTTTCCCTTCTTTTTCTTGCAGGCATTTGAAGAGGTGCCACCAGTGAAACAGCTCTGGTACTTTGAATCACACGCTTTTTTGTCAAACATGTGGCATCACACTTGCCACAGTACGGAGAAAAGAATGGGACAAAAAGAGGAGAAAAAACCTCAAATGTTTGTGATAAGACTCAGAAACAGTGCTGAGGTCTGTGAATTATGTTGGAATTCCACTTAAACTAATAAGACTCACTAATGTATGGTAAGAGATGCTGGTTATCTGGAAGCAGGGAAAAAGTAAGACAGTTGAAGTAAACCTGCAACACGTACAAATGCAGTACAGGGCCAGATCTAGTAGTCTGAACAAGAGACAGACGGTGTCAGAGATGAATGATGGTAATGACTGACACAGAACTGCAGAAGGTAAGGGTCAGTGCTGCTTCCCTGGAAAGTCAGCGAGAGTTTGGCCACTGGCTTTACCATGTGGAAGGAGCAAAGCATTTTCAGTCACCCAAACTGATCAGCAGAAGCTGGAATTTGAGAATTTGGTGTGAAACACAAGCTGAAAAAAACCATACCTCTCGTGCCTCCTCAAAGAGAAACCAAGTTTAACCCTGAAGAGTAATTGTCAGTAAATCACAAGCTAATGGGGTTCTTCAGTAAATACAAAAGAAAAAGCATGTTGTTAGGGATAGATAAGCAAATCAAGGGAAAGCAGTACAGAACTTGGCAGTAGTTAATATGATAAAAAATGAATTATGGACATTTAAGATAATGTGATAATATTGTTCCTTTGGGGGTCTGGCGGGATGTTACAAAGATGAAAACGGAATATTAGTATGTTAGGTCTTGCTGACATGGGCGTATTTTTCAAATGAAGAACTTGTTAAAAATGCTCCTGTCAATTTGTAGATGTCCTTAAACTACCTGCCTTCCAATTCATTTCTTCTTCAGATGCTAATTTTTAATCCCCCCTGATTAAGTTTGCTACTTTTTATCCCTTCTGGCATAGCTCTGATACTCTAAGCATAAGATGATGGATGATGACTAACAGGATGATGCTGAATATTAGCTTACTTGCCAGCACCCCAGTAACCACATGTCTTTGAAGAGAGAGCAAAGAGTGACATTTGATAAATGAATAAGATCAGCAACGAATTGTGGGAACGATGTGTTGTAAACCAGGATACAGCACTGCTGAGATCAAGAGAGGACCAAACAATGCGATTAAAGCAATCCAAAGATGCTGATGTTTGCATTTTTTTGGTTTTGTTTGGTTTTATGTGAGTTGATGGAAGTATTTTTTTCCATCAGAACCTCTCATTGGACATCTAGTGTTTATAAGCATGAAATGCTTCAGTGACAAGTAACAATATCAAAGGGTTGTGATAATGTTTAATTTTATTCTGTACTCTGACTTTTCCTAACTGTTAAGCTAAGATTTTCTCAGTGGTTTTTAATTTGCTGAACCACTATAATCTAAGCACAGTAGATATTAAACAAATATCAAATGGTACTTCTGTGGTGTTTCTTACCCAAACATTATAGTGTTAAGAGCCTAAAGGTGGAATTGCATATAAGAAAATGTGAAATGAGGTAATTATCTTATTTTACGAAGATTTAGCTGTGTGTTTAATTTTCTGCTGTGTATGCAGTGCATTTGTAGATTTTACACCATTTTATTTTTACAGTGCAAAAAAGAAAATAGAAGTAAAAAGAAATGCATCAACAGCGATCAATTAATAGATAATAATCCTGTCAAAAACGAAAAGCCTAGGAAAAAAAGATTAAGAAAAGGAAAGCTTGTGGAAATACAGGTCTCTATGCAGTAAACAATATGTATACAGCCTGAGGTATCTGAGAAGTCCTGTTGATTTTACATGTAATCTACCTACCCTGATCTACTCTACTTTCTCCATATTATCATATATCTCCTATTATTCATAGGTTTAAGCAAGGTAGTCTGGTGAGTTTGGAACCCTTTGGCCTTCCACATGTGATGCAGAACGTATCTGAGCATAAACAGACACCAGGTGCCTGCGATTTGTGTATATCCTGCAGTTCAGGCTGCTGCACATCCCAGTCTACAGTTCTTTCCAGCTGAAACTTGCTGAGAACAGTAGTCTCCTGACCATAATCATATACGCTGTGTTGACATTTGGCAACGCTGCAAAGCCAGTCCCATGGCAGATAAATTCATGTTCGAATGTACTCTATGGCACAGGTTATACTTGGCATTCTCCCTGTCCTATCCTGCTCTTCCTTCCCCTCCAGAGTACTCGTGAGCTATCCCAGAGCTAGCCTCCAGGATATTCTTGCAAGCAGGTAAATGTAGACAGACTGTAAATCTGGTCTCCAGTCTGAGTTTGGAGACGTTTCACAGCAATTAAGGTTAAGGAGTCCACAGAAGTAGATGAAGTACAGTGTCAGCAAATTGGTCGGTAGAAAAATGCCCTTTGATTCCAATGGACAGTCAGTGGGGCACCAAGGTCGTGCAGGATTTGTTTGTTGAACATCCCAAATGTTTGAGGTTTTTTTTTCTCCCTAAGAAAATTGATGCCATGCTGAAATGCCTTTGAGTTGGTGCTGGTTGCTCTGTCATAAGGAACTCTTAGCTTCCTAGTGTCCCTAATGTACTGCGTAGGCACATTTGTTTTCCCTATGATGCCAAATGAAATGCAAAAAAAAAAGAAAAAAGTATCCCTCAATTTTTAAGCAAAACAAGTGACATGGCAATGTGCAGTATAAGCAGATTTTGGACAAAGCCTCTTTTTTATTTTTGTCTTAACAAACTGTCTTATTATTTAAACCTCTTATAGCTGTATGTATGCACACATTTCTTGGGTCCTGGCATTTAAATTTGAGATATGAGAGAGAGATTGAGAAAGTCAGAAGAAAAATACAATAATAAAAAACCCCCAAAACTTTTGTTAAAATTATTTTGGGGTTTGTAAATGCAGATGGAAAAGACTGAGAGAAGCTAGTTGTAAGAGGAAAGACGACAGTCCTTCTAGAACAGGCTTCTGCTATTAAAAATAGTACAGCCACACTTGAAGGAAAATAGGGAAAATGCAATCTAAATAAATAAAAGAAGAAAAAACTTTTAAGAAATCTGTGTTTACTCTGGCACGCGACTGGCCTACACTGCTTTTGACATATTAGGAAGATTCTTGGCTGGGAGCTCCTAAAAGCACTTAAAAAGGCATATGTTTCTTTTCAGAATACAAGGGGCTTGGAATGTTTTATTTAAACAGAATTCTTCTAAATATTTTTTTTTAAATTATTTGTGTGTGCACATTTTGTGACAATTTCCTTAACTCCATTCCTCAGACCATTTGAAATAATTATTTTACTGACTATTTTTGCCAATTGTGTGGCCTTAGCTATCTATATCCCCTTTCCAGAAGATGATTCCAATGCCACCAATTCCAATCTGGTAAGTCCTTGATGGTGTTTAATCTTACTATTTTGAAAGTTCTTTTAAAAATTGACCAGAGAGAATGTTGAAGCTAGGGAACATAAATATATCCACCAAAGATGAGAATATAAAAAAGTAAAACTTGTTTTCGAGTGCTATGTCTCCTCTATTCATGTTATCAGCTGTATCAGTTAAGATGGCTTTAGAAAAGAATGTTCTGAAAATTGTGCGAGTGCTGTACGTGATGTTTTAGTTAACAAATTTCTGCACGCTACAAAAGTGCTTGGTAAGTTTTAAACTGCGGGTATTTGCAGAAGAAATCCTTTAATCATGGATTACATGGTGGTTTTTTGTCTTACAAAGTACCATTATGAAATTGATACTGTCCTTGCAAATGTCACGCGAGAGCACATCTTGATGACTAATTTCTAGGAAGTATATGAATGCTTGTGTTTCACAGACACGTGTCTGGTTGAATAATGGTTGTGGGTTTGGGATTTCTGGGGGTTTATTTTTTTTCTTTCCTGTTGTTGGGGGAACATAGTTTTTCCTCTGTCACCACTGATGCTAATGCTGGTACTTTGAGATAGAGCTGAGCGTATAAAAAGGCGAGAGTGTTTACTTTTGACTTAGCATGAAATCATAGTAAAGAATTCTGTTCAGTAAGGGCACAACTCAAACCAGCTCTGGAACGCAATTCACTGAATTAGCAGAAAACATTTTTCTTCCCTTCAAATATGTGAACAAGTCTCCTACTTGTCTGGTTGGATCAGGATGAAAAGTTGCTCCCAGAGTTTAAGAGTTGGGATGCTATTTCCTGAATAAAATTTACTGAGACAGAAGAAATTTTAGAGCAACAGATGAGGAAAACAAAAGCCACACTTCCAAAGTAGGGATAATTGGGGTGGCTGACAGACATTATAATTAAAATGATTCATGCTGTTCTTGGAAGTCAGTCATTTGGTTAAATATCTCTCGTAGTTGAAGCAAAATGCAAATTTAGGGACTTCACTGGAAGATTACTTCTGTGCTCAAAAAAACCAAAACAGCAAAACCGACAAACAACAAAACCCCAAAAAACCAAACCTGGACAAAAAACAAGTGTAGTGCTTTCCCACTGTAACACCTTAAAGAAGTTTAAAAGTAAGAGCAGGAGGAGATAAGTGATTGTTAACTCTTCTCTATATTTACAGAATATGTGAGTTGGTCTTGTTTCTCTTTTGCCACTCTTTTAGCTTGACTTAGTTTATAACAGTGATGAATTGTGGTGTGTATGCTTAAAACACTTCAACACCTTTCAAAAATGAATGTCTTTTGTTAAAAAAAAAAAGCAAAACAGATTGAATTGATTCTCTGGCTGTAAAAGACAATATGCTGTTTGTTGCACATTCTGACTTGCAAGGTTGAAAGAGGAAAATGAAACAGAGTTGAGGGTTAGAGGACTCTTAGTTTGTCTTGAGTTGAGTTTGGGTGTGTGTATCTGCCTTATTTCAGTGAGGAGACTGTTGGCTTATACTGGGTTGGGAGTATATTTGAGTGAGTTATACTGAAACTGTTCTACTATCAGTTGAGTTGAGTTGCTATTCTGCATCTGTTTTCCAATACATCTTTTTCAGAATTGGTCAGTCTATCAAAACACTCATGTTATTTGTGAATAAGGTTTTTAAAAAACCCAGCCAAGCAAGAATTATAGTCTCGGGAAAGTTTAGAAATGTTACAGCCTTGGGGATGAGTAAGCATTGTGAATTTATCTAAATGACTGTTTCACAGAAGTAAGGGGAGAAGAAAGTAAAATGGGGAGTCTGCTTGACTATACTTTGTTATTTGAGTCTTAATGGAAAAAGTAATTAAAAATGGAACATGGGATACCTAGTATCCCATGAGGGGCTTGCTCTAGAGGAATTAAGACTCTCTTCTACACTATAGATCAAACCCTGGAGCTCCAACTGCTCAGTAACCTTTGCTCTTGTGATCTGGTAGTCCCCGTTTGTGGTGGTGGTGGTTGGGTTTTGTGTGTTTTGGGTTTTTCATTTGTTTTCTCAGGGTAATATACATATATCTTGGCATGTATATACTGCTGTTGGGAAACAAACTTTTTGAGTATATGTCAAATGCTACATTCCAGAACTTTTCACAGAATAGTAAAGAGTTGTATGTTGTGATAAGTCAGTAAAGTACTGAGCAACAGGGAAGGGAAGTGGAGGCAAACGGGTGAGATAAGGGTGAAAAAATGTGTTGTGTTTTGGAATGGGATGAAAGAATAGAAGAAACTTAAAGGAAAGCTATTCCAGATGGCAGGAACTGCAGAAGACTGGGACCTTACTCTCAAAGAGCCAAACTGTATATGGAAGTGACTGGAAAGAAGCTGAGGTTAATAATTCGTTCCTGTAAAAGCTCATGTACTCACTTGATTTTTTTTTTTTCTACCTGTGACCATGTATTTTGCAATCAGATTATTTTGCTGTTGTGAAGTCTAGAGCTCCAAAGGCTGCAATCTGAAACAGGAAAGGCATACATGTCTGCAATGTGTGCACATAGGTTAATAGCATGCACAGATGTGTGTACTGTGTCGAAGTGTGACTCTGACCAAATGTATACAAAATCTTCCCAGCTGCAAAGAAGAAATTTTCGCTTGTGTAAGAACTCTTGATTCATTTCCATTTTGCAATTTAGATTTTTTTTTAGAGGTCAAGGTACCACAGAAACTCCCATACCCCTGGTTTCCTGAGCCAACCCTAACTTCCTGAGACATGAAGAAAGTATCTACAGAAAACATATGATGGACAGTAACTGGTTTACAAGGTCTAAAAGTGATACAACAGTTTTCCAATAAGCTTCCTCTTTTCTCTTAGGGTCTGAATATTCCCTCTCTAAGGTTTCATCCTAATTTTTCAAACAATATTTTCCTGGGGGCTGAGGTCAAAATTCGATGAGTTGTTTTCAACAAGCTAATGGAGTAGAGGGTGATAAAAGAAGAGAAAAAGGGATTCTTAACTGTGCGAGTGGCTAATTACCTTCTCTCTGTAAAAGATTATATAGCTTATAGATTATTATAGCTAAATAATGTTTTGATAAATAATTGCTCTGTATAAACTTCACAGGTGTGATCAGCCATTGGTCAAACAGGGTATATGTTTTGCTATATGCCTTCCACAGAAGTATTGAAGAGGCACATGCCTCCTTTTCCTGGACAAAACCAGTAACCTGTAGTCATATCCCCATTTTAATAAGCCTTGTCTTTAGGTGCAAGACCTATTTGATGTGATGCCACAACAATTGGTATGAGTGTTGGAACTAAATAGGGAAGAGTCTAATACATAATTCCTTCCCTTTTGCGTTAGTGAAGAATTGTGGTTAGGTGTTATAGATTACAAGTTTAGGCCAAATACTACACAGATGTTCTGACTGGTTCTCTGCAATCTGCATTCCGACAGCAATAATTCCTATAAATCCTCAAGCCATTTTCATCAAGTCTAGGGATGGTAATTTGGACTGTGAAGTACTTTCATTTTTCAAATGCATGTTTACACTGAAACACAGATTTTTGTATTTTTATGCTTACTATATTGTCTTTGTCACTGGCTTTAAGAAAAATGCAAGAACAATATAATGTATTAATAACAAATGCTTGAAACCGGCTTCAGCAATTTTTATGTTTTACTTCTTCACTGTGCTCACTGGAAAACTATTGAACTCGCAGAAATGGAGGGGGTTGTATGGGGTGCAAAATTTTTTTGGTATTGATGAACTCTGCCGAGACTTTGCTTAAATTTGCAAGTAAAGAAAGCTCGTGCATGACCCTGTGCAAAGAACAGTTGTGTATTCTTTTGATGCAGTCAGGAAAATTTGGGCTAGTCTGAGGGGAATTAGTTAGCCTGTGTGAGAGGCTGTAACTGATATGGAAGCTTTCTGCTTGTTATCCCTGCAATTATGCATTAGAACAGAGATAACATACATTTAGGAATAAAACTATAGACTACCTAAGATTGGAAGCTGAGAGGAAAATGCTTCTGTCACTTTACTGGCAATTGCAAATGGCACAAGCCTGGTCAATGTCACAGCATGCTGATAACATAATGAGGTTAAGACCAAGGTTTGCAAGGCGACCCAGTTGTTTATGCTTTGGATAAACAGCAGGAGATGTTTTGATGGCTCTGTTTTCCCTCCCTTGTCCTTATTACAGGAAGGAAATCCTGTTGTACACCAGTTAAATTAAAAAAAAAAAAACCAACTCTTGTGTTTATATGTGAGCTTATAATGGGGTGTCACCTTCAGACTAATTTGTTAAACCTGAAATAGGACCCTGTGAAAGGAAAGGTGGGATTCCTGGTTGCTTGTCGCTGCCTGTGCCAGCTGGTGTTTGTGGAAATGCCTGCCTATGGAAAGGGGGCTTGCCTTTCAGTATGGTATGGCTGCTTTATTAACTGGCGACTACAGTAGTACCCAGTTAAGCAGGTGATTCCTGCACAAAAAAGAATAAAGTGTTTTTAATCTTTTTGCACTTGCAGCAGGCTGACAGAATTGATGTGGCTGTGGCTATATATATACTACATTTCTAGGTACTGGCATAACAAACCTCAGCATTGCTTTTATCAGAGAATTCTGGAGTCAGCATATTGAGCAATCACTCAATTTTTCTTGTACCAAGTCAGTGTTAGAGAGCAAAGTAGGGGTGAGGGGGTCAGGAGAAGAAAGGATGGCTTTTCTGGATAAGAAAGACTACTGCACAAAAGCTTTTGGTTCTCTTGTGTCATTGCTGTCATCCTCCTGTGTGACAGTTCCCAACCAGTAAGTGAACACAGTAAGGAGATATGCTAACATTAGGGGTGAGGTGCAGGGTGGGGTAGAGTGGATACCAAGCTAATAAGCTCTGATAGGTTTATTGGCTTGGACCTCATGCCAGCACTGCTACAGCTTGGGGAAGTTATAGAATTTGAAAAGTGAGGAGTAAGCAATGAAACTGGAAAGAGGGGAGCTGAGGAGGCTGGAAAGAGACTGGAGTCAGGATTAGGAGGAGAAGAAAAGAGATTGTTCAAAAAAATCTTTTGAGGACTTCGTTCAGGAAGATTGTGGATCACTGACCTGTGTGATGCTAAGGAAGTTGAATATAATGGAATTTAGGCTTAATATTTCCCAAAGTCTTCAGAACTTTTGCCTCTGGCGGGGAGAGGCTGATACTCAGCATCTCTAGCAGTAGTGAAGCACAGGGTGGAAGAATAAGCATTGGGTTTGACAGGAAGATGTTCAAGCTTGTTGTTGGTTCTGGTGTTGGCAAACTGTGTGGCCTTGGGTTAATTGCTGTCTCAATTTTCCCATCTGTAAAGTGTGTTGGTTACTGCTTTCACGGTGAAGGTAATTAG
>WKFP01014941.1:98049-132448 GCA_011057875.1 Pterocles orientalis | reverse complement strand
AGATGTGTGTACTGTGTCGAAGTGTGACTCTGACCAAATGTATACAAAATCTTCCCAGCTGCAAAGAAGAAATTTTCGCTTGTGTAAGAACTCTTGATTCATTTCCATTTTGCAATTTAGATTTTTCTAGAGGTCAAGGTACCACAGAAACTCCCACATCCCTGGTTTCCTGAGCCAACCCTAACTTCCTGAGACATGAAGAAAGTATCTACAGAAAACATATGATGGACAGTAACTGGTTTACAAGGTCTAAAAGTGATACAACAGGTTTCCAATAAGCTTCCTCTTTTCTCTTAGGGTCTGAATATTCCCTCTCTAAGGTTTCATCATAATTTTTCAAACAATATTTTCCTGGGGGCTGAGGTAAAAATTCAATGAGTTGTTTTCAACAAGCTAATGGAGTAGAGGGTGATAAAAGAAGAGAAAAAGGGATTCTTAACTGTGCGAGTGGCTTATTACCTTCTCTCTGTAAAAGATTATATAGCTTATAGATTATTATAGCTAAATAATGTTTTGATAAATAATTGCTCTGTATAAACTTCACAGGTGTGATCAGCCATTGGTCAAACAGGGTATATGTTTTGCTATATGCCTTCCACAGAAGTGTTGAAGAGGCACATGCCTCCTTTTCCTGGACAAAACCAGTAACCTGTAGTCATATCCCCATTTTAATAAGCCTTGTCTTTAGGTGCAAGACCTATTTGATGTGATGCCACAACAATTGGTATGAGTGTTGGAACTAAATAGGGAAGAGTCTAATACGTAATTCCTTCCCTTTTGTGTTAGTGAAGAATTGTGGTTAGGTGTTATAGATTACAAATTTAGGCCAAATACTACACGGATGTTCTGACTGGTTCTCTGCAATCTGCATTCCGACAGCAATAATTCCTATAAATCCTCAAGCCATTTTCATCAAGTCTAGGGATGGTAATTTGGACTGTGAAGTACTCTCATTTTTCAAATGCATGTTTACACTGAAACATAGATTTTGTATTTTTATGCTTACTATATTGTCTTTGTCACTGGCTTTAAGAAAATTGCAAGAACAATATAATATATTAATAACAAATGTTTGAAACCGGCTTCAGCAATTTTTATGTTTTACTTCTTCACTGTGCTCACTGGAAAACTATTGAACTCGCAGAAATGGAGGGGGTTGTATGGGGTGCAAAATTTTTTTGGTATTGAACTCTGCCGAGACTTTGCTTAAATTTGCAAGTAAAGAAAGCTCGTGCATGACCCTGTGCAAAGAACAGTTGTGTATTCTTTTGATGCAGTCAGGAAAATTTGAGCTAGTTCGAGGGGAATTAGCCTGTGTGAGAGGCTGTAACTGATATGGAAGCTTTCTGCTTGTTATCCCTGCAATTATGCATTAGAACAGAGATAACATACATTTAGGAATAAAACTATAGACTACCTAAGATAGGAAGCTGAGAGGAAAATGCTTCTGTCACTTTACTGGCAATTGCAAATGGCACAAGCCTGGTCAATGTCACAGCATGCTGATAACATAATGAGGTTAAGACCAAGGTTTGCAACGTTCTGTGGAAGGCGACCCAGTTGTTTATGCTTTGGATAAACAGCAGGAGATGTTTCGATGGCTCTGTTTTCCCTCCCTTGTCCTTATTACAGGAAGGAAATCCTGTTGTACACCAGTTAAATTAAAAAAAAAAAAAACAACTCTTGTGTTTATATGTGAGCTTATAATGGGGTGTCACCTTCAGACTAATTTGTTAAACCTGAAATAGGACCCTGTGAAAGGAAAGGTGGGATTCCTGGTTGCTTGTCGCTGCCTGTGCCAGCTGGTGTTTGTGGAAATGCCTGCCTATGGAAAGGGGGCTTGCCTTTCAGTATGGTATGGCTGCTTTATTAACTGGCGATTACAGTAGTACCCAGTTAAGCAGGTGATTCCTGCACAAAAAAGAATAAAGTGTTTTAAATCTTTTTGCACTTGCAGCAGGCTGACAGAATTGATGTGGCTGTGGCTATATATCTATTACATTTCTAGGTACTGGCATAACAGACTTCAGCATTGTTTGTATCAGAGAATTCTGGAGTCAGCATATTGAGCAATCACTCAATTTTTCTTGTACCAAGTCAGTGTTAGAGAGCAAAGTAGGGGTGAGGGGGTCAGGAAAAGAAAGGATGGCTTTTCTGGATAAGAAAGACTACTGCACAAAAGCTTTTGGTTCTCTTGTGTCATTGCTGTCATCCTCCTGTGTGACAGTTCCCAACCAGTAAGTGAATACAGTAAGGAGATATGCTAACATTAGGGGTGAGGTGCAGGGTGGGGTAGAGTGGATACCAAGCTAATAAGCTCCGATAGGTTTATTGGCTTGGACCTCATGCCAGCACTGCTACAGCTTGGGAAAGTTATAGAATTTGAAAAGTGAGGAGTAAGCAATGAAACTGGAAAGAGGGGAGCTGAGGAGGCTGGAAAGAGACTGGAGTCAGGATTAGGAGAAGAAGAAAAGAGATTGTTCAAAAAAATCTTTGAGGACTTCATTCAGGAAGATTGTGGATCACTGACCTGTGTGATGCTAAGGAAGTTGAATATAATGGAATTTAGGCTTAATATTTCCCAAAGTCTTCAGAAGTTTTGCCTCTGGCAGGGAGATGCTGATACTCAGCATCTCTAGCAGTAGTGAAGCACAGGGTGGAAGAATAAGCACTGGGTTTGAGAGGAAGATGTTCAAGCTTGTTGTTGGTTCTGGTGTTGGCAAACTGTGTGGCCTTGGGTTAATTGCTGTCTCAATTTTCCCATCTGTAAAGTGTGTTGGTTACTGCTTTCACGGTGAAGGTAATTAGTCAGTGCCTTAGCTCACATAGACCGTTACAAGGAATGCTGTAGAAAAGACTGTCAAGAAAAGAATAAAATCTGTAGCAACCACTTCCAAGCCAGCAGCCACTAAGTGAACAAGATGGGTAAAAAGTAGGACAAATGCCTCAGTTCTTTGCACCGGTGGGGGCAGAATTTAATTTCCCCGGAGAAGCATGTAGGACTGCATCATCACAATTTGCTCATGTGTGTTGGATTAATTTGAGGGGGACTCTTGCCATTTGGTGCTTAAATTTTTGCAGCCTTTGTATAATTCTTTTAATGTAGTTTTGCTGCCTTCCTAGACTTTGTGAAGACAAAACTGGTAACTGGTGTTATTATCAGGACCTAAACTGTTGGGTTCCCTGGGCAGGTCTCTTCCAGTTGGGTTGTCTGGGTAATCAGCAGTAGTAAGAAGTGGTTCTCTGTGTGTACCAGGTAAAGGTAGGATTGGGAAAGTTTGGCGGAGGGATTCAGAAGTATTTGCCCACAACAGTGGAATGCCAGTTTCCATTGCAGGCTCTGGCGAGTAATATACTTGAAGGGCTCTTCTGTATCTTTGGAAAAAGGAGGTTTTCTGCCTCTTTCTTTCAGTAGTGCCTCCTTCTGAACCTCCCCCCATCTTAGCTATGGTTGTCTGATCTATAATTCTTCCTCAGTTCTGCCATTTCTGTTCTTGTTCTTTACTGGACTTAAGAAACCTGAAGTATGAACTGTCTTTCTACACTTTGCTTAGCAGTTTTCATCCCTGCACAGGGCTTGCTGTTGAGTCCCAGTCAAATCTCAGCCTTTGAGATTTGCTTCTCTTTATACCAGTGGTCCCAGTGTCCTCACCCAGTCTGTGATTCTTGTTGTTTACCATCTCTTGATCTGCTCTGAGGTCTCTCATATCAGCATGTCCCCATTTTTTGTTGCTTTTTAAATTAATTTTCTTTGCTTTGCCAAGTAATTTTTCTCCTTTCAGTCCAGCTTTTATCAGACCTTCCCCTTTTTCCTCCTGTACGCAGTCTCCCCTCCACAGTGGTTTCATATGTTCCTCACCTGTTTTCTCATTTGATCTCAGTGCTACCCTCACTAAGCTTTGTCCCACTCACCACTTCTTTTGTTAATTCTAGTCTTAAATTCCTTTACACTCCTAAACCTGGTCTCTGTAACCAAGCAATCCCAGTGCTCCTTCCAGCTTCTTCTTTCTTATTTTCCAACTCCATTCTCAACACATTGGTCTTTCAGTTTGAGACTGTTCCTTGGTTTGGCCTTAGGCTTTTTGCTTTTGAAGTCAGTAGTTTCCTTCCCAATGATATCTGGATGCCAGTGGTAGGAATACTGAGAGAGCAGCCCCAGCACAAAGCTCAGTTGCTTCGTTCCGGCTTTATTCAGACCAGTAGAGAACAATTACCACATGGGTCCTTGAAAGCCTGTGTAGCTCTTGCTCAGCAATGTGGATGTGACAAATACATTCTGGTCCGCAGAAGCTGTAAGATGCCTGATGAGTATTTGTAATGACAGTTTGGGTGTTTAGTCTCTGTAGAGCCTGTGCAGATGGAGGTTTTAAAAAGCCAATCTGGCCAAACTGAAGTGGGTAGGCAAGGCAAAAGATGCAGCCCTGACGCAAAGGCCATGAATTTGGCAGTTCGTATGACCTTGTTGCAAAGAATATGACCACCGAAGAAAATAGTTGTTGAGGTTTTGTTTTTTTTTTTTGTAAACTGGAATAAATCAATGCATATTGTTAAACTGTTTTATCTGAAGTAGTACTCTAATATTCATCCTGAGACAGAAACCAGCCTGGAAAACTGTGGTATTAGCTGGAAAATTCACAATTAAAAGCAGATGAAATCACTAGCTTAATAATGGAAAGTGTTAGGTGGCTTCAACAAAAGAAGGGTAGAGATTCAACTCCATTAATGTCTTCCACATTAAAATGTAGCATGGTGCTTCACTGAATCAGTGAAATATTGAAAAGTGGCATAATAGGCTTTCTGAATTAAATAATGAATTATATATAATACTGTAACAATATCAAGTACATTTACAGTACATAATGTAGTAAAGAGAAGAGGATTAAGACAGGCCAAGGGGAAAAGTAGGTTTCAGATAGGATTTGAAAGTGAAATACATGCTTTTGAGGCAAAATTCAACTATTCAAGGGCTGTCCTGGTTTGGAGGAGTGGCAGAGGAAGGACCTTTGTACAAACAGATAGAAGATTGGTGGAAGAAATGGATAAATGGTTATTCCTAGTTGCTTACAGTAGGACTGTAAGTATAAGTTATGGAAAAAAAAATCAACAAACTGTTACAAAAACTAGTCCAAGTTCATGGAAATAGTAACTTGAAATTTGCAGGTTGCATGTTTCTGTGTAAGTGATTTTGAAATTTTAACTATATATTTTGGTTCTGATTGACGGCAAGTTTATTAGTTTATTCCAAACATTAAGCCGTTTATCCCATTTCTTTAGACAGATCTGATTGCCATTTTCCCTTTCTTTATGTGTAAGCTTTCTAAATCTCTGACTTACAAGTGTGTGTTAGATTTTTTTTTTTCCAGGTGGTAATTATGCTTATTTATCAACCATCAAGTTCACTGTAAGATGCCTTTTTTTTTTCTTTTTTTTTTCCCTCCTCCCTTCTGTTCAGGAAAGATAGGAAAAATGTGGAAGCAGACCAAGTAAGAGATTTTAAGTACTGTTGTTTTCACTGTAGTCTAATTTCTGCCCCTGTGAAAGGAACACGGTCTTTTAAAAGCAGTGGAAATTTCCAAAGTGGCAGGTACTTTTTTGTTGTCTTTTTGGTACAAGTATCCTTATCCCTCTGTAAGGATGTTAGACTTTGATTCATCAGTTCTTCAGAATCCTTTCAGTGATGTTAGGAAATAAGCATCTCTACCAACAGAGGGTTTTACATACAATCTTTAGATTCCTTTATGTATATTTTGTGTTGTACCACATTCTTGGCTTTTCAGTCAGGCAAACTTCCCATTGACTTCACTGGAGTTTACTTGACTAAGTCATGCAAGTTCATTCACTAATTTAGTGCACACTGTTTACAAACAATTGTTGCAACATTGGGCTTTCCTGACATCTACATAATCATTGACTCTAAAGGCAATACTCCTCATACTTGTGCAAACTAGAAAAAACCCAACAACTTTTCATAATTCACTTTGAAATAAAAGAATGGATGTGCTGCCAGCCAAGGGGCAGAATTGCCAGAAGGGAAGAATATGTTTTTATGTCCATCAGAGTTCTGACTGGCTATTGTTCTCAGGGGCAATTCCTATTTTTTCCTGAGCTTTTTAACTCCTTATACATGAGGGTCCATATTTCATAGCAGCTTTTTGGTCCTGGCTGAATAACAGACAGCCTGTACTTCAAAGGAAGCTAAGACCATCTTTGAGAAATGCTAGACAATTTATAAATGAGTTTGTCTACAACTTCATGGAACCAAATCTCTTTTCTTCTTGTACAATAACCATGAAGAGCCTATACTTATCAATGATATTTCTCTATTAAGAATACAATGTTGGAAGTTCACCAGTTAGGAAAATACTTCCACTAAGGAGTAGGAAATATTCATTAACATCTCTTCAATATGTTGCATTTCTGCCAGATTCTGGGAAGTTGGCAGAGCAGGTTATCTCCATAAGACATCCTTAGCAAGTTCTGTCTCACCTAAGCCTGGGCAAGAGATCTGGACCTTCTTTGGACTGCAGTGTTTTTCTAACCTTTTGCTACCATCTTAGTAACCTGTGATGGTCTGTGGGACACTAAGGAACACATATTTTGCTCAGTTGATACACTTAGTGATGTATGCATCATGTTTTATACATGCATGATGTAAATTGATGTCTTGATGCTCATACTGAGCTTTTCCATGCAGACCTTAGGTTGTAATGTAGAACACCTGGCCAAAGGAGTATGCCCCCTCTTTGAAAACTGTTACCCTCCTGTAGCTGCTGGTAGTACAGTTTATTTACAGTCTCTTGAACAGTGGTGTCAACACCTTTAGCTGCATGCCCTAAATTTGGCAATGGCAGGAGCAAGATGCTCAGCTCCCACAGTATAATCTTTCCAGAAGCGGCATGGTTCCCTAGCCAGCTGCGTTGGCAAGTGTGCGAATGTTTTTCAGGCTGTCCTGATAAACTCGCACTGATGGAGAGGTTGGGGTTTTGGAGTTGCTCGCTGTCATCTGTTGCTTATAAAACTTATACTTAGGTAGCTTGTGTTAGAAACTGGAGCAATCATCTTTTGTATAGGATTATCTTCATCTGGTATGTTGAAATGTTTTTTTAGTTGGCGATAAATATGCTTAATCTCTTACCAGTACTCTTTGATCTGAAGCGTGATGAATATGTGGACATTTTAAAATGCTTTAGTTCTATTACATACCCCCAAATATAAAACCTCACACTCAAGTGGAACTTGCATGGTATTTTATTATTATTTTTATCCATTGAAAAGCACTTACAGTGCTGTTGTCCCTGTGTGGCATTAGTGTTTGTTAGAGTCACTTTAAACATGAATCCCTGTTTAACAAACATGTTAAACAGCCAAAACATGTGGTCAGAAAAAATTTTTAAAGATCTAGTTGCATAATTGTTTCACAATCTAAACTTGTGTTTAAAAACAAACAAACAGAAAGCTTCTCCTCATTATGGTCACCAAGATAATGTCTGAAACTGAACAAAAGGCACATCAGTGCCCTTCAGGAGTATCTGGCTGAGATGAAAGACTGCAAGATGAAATAATATCGAAGAGAATGAAGAGCTCCTATTTACCTCCTTTAGATGTTAACACTAAATCATAACAATGACAAACCGAGATCTCAAACACACATACAATTTGTACCACTGTAGTGACAAATATTGGGGCATTTAACAACTCAGGATTGTTTTTCTGTAGAACAAGGAAATCTGCTACCTCTGCTCTTTAAAGCCACTGCTGTCCTTGCAACAAAGGGAAGGAAATAGAGGATTTCCAGCTTCCCACTTTTATTAAATGCCTCAGGTGCCTCCTGAGTCCAAGCAGCTCACTAAGCATTTGCTTGTGCAAATACTGAATGATGATATTTTCATCTGGAGTTTTCTGTAAAATTCAGTGCTGTGTGTCAAAGTAGGTAAAAGTTGGCACCTGTGTGTAGATATCTGGACTGGATGTGCAGCTGTGGTGTACATCTGATGTTGCATTGATTTCTACCGGCAAGAAACTGATAAATCTCTTTTAAACCAAATGACTTCTATCCTAATTTTTATAAGTCATTAACCATGATTTATTCTTCCTTTATTCAACCTTAACCAAGTTTTAGCTCTGAATCAAGTCACTGACTTTTTTATAGCTCTCATTTATTTAATATTTTCACTGTATCTTATTTCTCCTTTGACAAGCATATAATGTTTATCCATCTCAGGGGTGTGATGCTTTCATCCTGACATAAATAAATTCTTGTTTATAGCAGTTTGAACTCCAGCATTACTTTTTGCTTACTCAAATTATTTTTTTTTAACACATTTTACAGCACACTTAAAAATTATGTTCCGGTTTCAGCCTCTTTTTAAAATGTATATATTGGATATAAATATTAATATCCAAATCTATTTTGTCTCCAATTTTCATTGTCCCTGTGATAAACTTAGCAGTGCTGCTATTTTGTTTTCCTTTTGAAGCATCAGTCTGTTGCATGCAAGTATTTGAGAGTCCATAGGGGAAAAAGGAAGAAGCAGATGAAGCGAAGTTGAGTGTTTTAGCCTTTCAGAGATCATGAAATCTGAGAAAGCATTTGAGTCTTTCCGATGATCTTTCTGTACTGAAATCTTATGGAGTGAAAGAAAAAGAGGAGGGGAAAAAAATGCTGAAATGTATTTGTACCTCTTAGGTCTAATTCTGATAAGTTTTGAGCATGTACATAGCAATCGCCTTGCAGAGGGTATGCCTGTACGAGGGACAGAGCATTTTAAAGGCTTAAAGAGCAGGAATTAATCTAGGGAAAATGCAGTGCAGTATTTGAGAAAAGTGAGTGCTGATACAACTATGAAAATATTTCTGATAAGTATCTCTAGAAATAAATTCAGTCCTGGCTGGCAGTTTTTTTGGAAATGTTTACCTTGCTTTCACATTTCAATGCTGTATTGAAGATGGATACCACTGAGATATCGATCCACCTTTCAGAGGAAGAGGGATTCCAGCTTGTCTTCAAGCTGCTGCTCCTGTGCTTCTCTGCTCTATTCATCTTGGTTACTCAAGTCATTTTCCATGGCAGGCAGGTAACATTGCTGGGCTCGGGTATGTATCTAAAGGAGTGTGTTTAAAACAGATGGTGTTTTTTATGGTTCATTCCCCCTCCTTCCAGCATCCGTATCTGAGCTAACATGGCTCCTAGGCTGTGTGCCTGCTGCAGCTCTTCAATAAAATACAAAGAAAGGTTTAGTTGGATGATAACTTATTACAACTTATAAATTTTTCCTTTTCTTAAAAGAATAATGATTTCCACAGAAGGATTTTTGAATCCGTGGTTCTTCAGTATGGTTTGGCTTTTTAAAAAGCCTCTGTTGAACTAATCTGTTGAAGCAGAGCTTATGGTTCCACCTCTGCTAGGATCCATTTCTGAGACGTTGGGGACCAGGGTTACAGGCATTTCTGGGTGGTGCTCATAGCAACTCTCACCACCCAGAGGCTGTGTAATTGTCAGGAGTCTCATCCCTGGCATTCCCCTTCTTTAACCAAAGTGTGCACTCATACTCACACAGACGTTCAGGGTAACAGGCACCAGTCTGGAGGCTTCTCCCGTGTCTCTGCGTGCAGACACAGCAGCAGCTGCGTGTGTAGGAGGAGTGCCTCTTCCTCTTCCTTTGCACCTTCCCTCCTGTCTCACTAGGATGGGTAGCAAGTCCATCTGACAGTCTGTGCAGGAAAGCAGGCTGTTCTGCTTTTGAAATAGTGGCGGAGCAGGTAAGGCCTTTCAGTGGTCTCCCATGGGTGAATGTTTCGAGCTTTTATCTGGAGACTGTTGAAAATTGCCTCTAATCAATGCATATGCGTATAGGGACAGAGGGCTGAACGCAGCTAAATACAGTGAAAATCATGTTGCTCTGTGTGCCTCTGGCTACAAAAACTGATGTGCCTTTACTGTTCCAGCCCAGAAGGCAAACTGGGCTCAGCAGAGCCTTTGACCTTTTGAAAGCATGAAAATCCATAGGGACATGAAAATTATTCCATTTCATGGAACTACTTAAAATAAAGTGGCCTGTGACCTCTTGAAAGTATGTCTGACCCTGTGGGACTAGGGAGAGACCAAATGAACTAAAGCATAGCAGGAGCCAGAGGTGAGCAGAGGCTCAAATTTGGAGGCAGACTCCATAGATGAGGCTACATTGTAAAGTGGAAGGTGGTGATTTCGAACATCCAGTCTCGCTTTCTGTTGGCTATATAAATTCATGCAGTAATTCCTCTATCAAGAAAAGAGAAGATGTAGGATTTTTAAGGACTACTTCAATTCTAATTTAAAGCTGCTTAAGAATAATATAACCTCAAAAAAGATAGAGGTTTTTTTTGTTCCTCCATACATTCTTCTATAACTATACAAATTTATACCAAGAATGAAAATGTCCTTCCTAACTCTGTAAATTCTGACATATTGTGCTTGAGTTATGGCTTAATTGTCCCTATCATAAGGACGATAACTTTTTCTATGTTTTCAGTATTTGTTGATGATAATTCTTATGCTTTTTTTTTTTCTCCTGAAAATACTAATCAGCATCAGTTTTGAAGGATGGACATTGGAGGTAGAAAAAGTTTTCCATAGTGCTCTGACTAGTACAGCACAGAAAGTTAATAACTCTTCTCTGGTTCGGTTTTTCTCCTTGGGCATTCTAGAATCTTGTGTTGGGTTGACCTCGGATGTGATCTGTAAGCCACCCTAAAGGACGGTTGCTCTCCAGTATGTAATGAGTTTGATCAGTTCAGCCTACGTTCCTTGATCCCAGACATGCGCCTTTGTTTTTGGCTATGCTGAAACACATTGTTCAATAGTTCCCCATTCCCCAACAAACACTCTTAAGCTTGCACTGCTTTAGCAGGATCGGAAGCATTCAGGTTGATCTTAGCTGGTAAGTGAGTCTCACTCGAAGAGCTTGCAAACAACATGTTGTGTTTCTTCTGCTGTTTGGCTGCTCCTGTCATGTCTCTGCATCTTCTCTCCATTTTACCTGCTGGAGCCCCACATTATATACAACTAATTATGTGGTTATTCAGTTCTGCTATCAGTAAATGTATTTTAATTGGACTAGAAAGCAAGAGAGGCTGATTGTGGGCTTTGAGTCTGTTGTATCTATTTGCTGTACTAAAACTTGGTTTAGATCATCTGTCTGAATCAGAAAAGCAAGAAATGAAAGCATGTAAACAAATCCAGATCGTGCTTCCTAAGACAAGGATGAGACCATGTTCTCCCTCATCATATGTAAGTGAGAAAAGTGGCGATGACTGTAAAGCAAACACTGAGGGGAAAATGGCTCATAGACCAATGTACAGAAAAAATGCACCAAGTGAATTTTAAAAAGCCTTCATGTTATGCCTGCCCAACAAGGATTGTACAATAGTTTGTTCAGACATTTAATGTTAGAAAAAGAAATTGTTCCTACTTCAGGATATTTGCCTTTTTCTTTACAATAGTGAAATATTGCATGCAACCCCAAATGTTTTGAAATCTAATCTCATGTCCATCGAATGACTATGCTGGAGGTATTTATTGATGAGGCTGGATAAATTCTGGCTGAAGAGAACACCACTTGTCATGGAGTGAGTAAAATCCTGGGCATAACGCCAGACTCTCAGGGACAATTTTTCCTTGATGGCACATAGTGATTTATACTTGTCTTTGCTTCCATCACTGGGTCCTAGAACAGGGAGAAGGGTGGAAGAAGGAAAGCAAAAGTATTCCCACAAGGATGTTATTTACTCAAAAATTCAAATCTTCTCACTGCTTCTCCATTTTCTGAAGAAAAAGGGTAGACTCCTAACTTGATTTGAATTTAAATAGTCTGTGCTAAACATGAAATGGGTATGATGGTTGTGGTGACTCTTTCTCACCCTAAATGAATTTTTTCATTCTGAAATTCTCATAATCCTGTGACAATAGAACCTAGTTTATGCTAAATAATCTTGGACTGGACTGCTGATACATAGACTGAGTTCTTCAATTCCTCAAGAATTTTTCTTGCTATGCAGTGATCTTTTGTTTCAGTGAGAAAAAGTTTATTTTCCAGTCAGCTTTCAATGAACCACAGAGAAGTCCATACACTTTAAAGGCAGAAAATGACCAACACATATAAGCCTTTTATGACTTTCAATAAAGCTTTTTGTTTTGATAGCTTATTGAAATTAATTTTTACAGCTGGGAACCGACTGACTTGTGCAAGAAGCAATAGCTGCCACCTATTCCCTATGGCCTCACAGGAAAATAGCATTCCCGGACAAAAGTTGAGTCAGGAGAGAGAAATGACTCATTCTTTTTACTGTTCCCCTCTGGCATTCCTTTATGAACATCAGGTTTAGTCTGAAGTATGACTGTTGTATAAGAATGCAGAAAGTTTACATTAACTCTAGGGGAGAATGGTGCAAGAATTTGGAAGAGGTGTCCATTGAGGGTTAATGGTCTCTCTTGGAGGCACAGTGCTGAGTTAGGGGAACCCTTTTTCAGAGGGTTGAGAAAGCCTGAAAACCAGAACTTTGGGGTTCAAAATCCAGAAAGAGTCCAAGCTGTTTTACGGTTTTGTGGCCAACCTTCTGCTGGCATGGAGAGGAAGGCAAGAAAAGAAACCCATGTATTTTAGATACCCGACACATAATGCGGGAAACTAAGACAGTAATGTAGGGGCTGCCAAACTGAGGTGGACATCCTAAAACACACTTTTACCTCAAATTGATAATTTTGTTAGTAATAAGGTTTGGCTTCACCCATATTGTGAACTTAGATCTGAATGAATTTGGGAAATGAAATCTGAATGTGATTGGTAAAACTATTCATAGGGAATTTTCTTCCTTCACAGCCCTTCACCCAGGAGAACTCTTCCCAAAAACATCACTTTAATTCCTTCTTATTGGTTTCTTGATTAGGCCAGTCATCAAAGCTATGGCTTGTAAACCCAAAGCGCCAGTGATTTCTGCTATGAGATAATACTGTCCAGATACATTAAAGACGACATTGCTAACAGGAAAACTAAATTCTGTACTTTCCTGAATCTTTCAGGGTGCTGTCATGGGTTGTCCAGTGCACTGAAGGTGAAAGTGGACTTCCCATTACATAAAGAAGTCTTTGTTTTGGATGTTCAGCAACTGTGAAAGAGTATTCAGCAAAAATTCTTCATCTTGGGACGGTAGAGAGAACTGGAAGAGTGCTATTAAGCTGAGATAGCAATCTCAGCTAGACATTGAGGAGGAGGGAGGCAGATAATATCACAATGTCAGTTTGTTCATTTGTGACATAACCCTCTATTCAAAACATATCTCTTTAATTAATTGGGTGGTCAGTAGGTCAAGAGAGGTTCTCCTCCCCCTCTACTCTGCCCTGGTGAGACCTCATCTGGAATATTGTGTCCAGTTCTGGGCCCCTCAGTTCAAGAGGGACAGGGAACTGCTGGAGAGAGTCCAGCACAGAGCCATGAAGGTGATGAAGGGAATGGAGCATCTCCCTTATGAGGAAAGGCTGAGGGAGCTGGGTCTCTTTAGCTTGGAAAAGAGGAGACTGAGGGGTGACCTAATCAATGTTTATAAATATGTGAAGGGTGAGTGTCAGGAGGATGGAGCCAGGCTCTTCTCTGTGACATCCAGTGATAGGACAAGGGGCAATGGGTTCAAGCTGGAACATAGGAGGTTCCACTTGAATATGAGAAAAAACTTCTTTCCAGTGAGGGTGACAGAGCACTGGAACAGGCTGCCCAGAGAGGGTGTGGAGTCTCCTTCTCTGGAGACATTCAAAGCCCGCCTGGATGCGTTCCTGTGGGATCTGATCTAGGTGTTCCTGCTCCGGCAGGGGGATTGGACTAGATGATCTTTCGAGGTCCCTTCCAATCCCTAACATTCTGTGATTCTGTGTAATTTTGTTTTCACACTGCAGCTAAGCAAGAGAAATTGGGAATCTGTGAAGTGACACCACAAATCCTGCATTAGAGTCTTGGTAATGTAGTGTCACAAAGAAGCTGACAACTCACCATCAGATAACTGACACTTTTTTTCTATTTATGATGTCCTTCAGTAGCTTTATTTCAAGGAGTTTTAAGTGGAGAGTCACATACGAGGACTATAAAGGAGATGGCAGGTCCCAAGACATTTCAGCCTCTCTCCAAGGAAAACAGACCTAGCAGCATGGTCTAGATACTGTCCCTATTTTCATCAATTCCCTAGCAAGTTTGAGTCCAGATATAAATGTCCCAGATATCAGAAAATTGGATCTCTGTCAGGCCTCAGAAACCTTGCCTGAACAGAATCCTCTCAGTGTTTCCAGTATAGTTCCTGGCCAGGGAACTTTCTTAGGACACAGCTTAGAGGAACAGGTTAGGCTTACTGCTTGTGCACAGTATCAACAAGTGTCAGCTCTAATCACATAGGAGTATTCTACCCATTTTTAACAAGGTATCTGCCTCCCTTTTAGTCTCCTCACTTTCTGTGTAAAGGGAGCACAGCATTGGTTTGACATTTTTCTGGTGTGACATCCATTTTATCAACTGTGCAGAGATCATACTGTAACCCATTCAAAACCAGGTATGTAAGAACTTTGAGGCAACAGCATTCACTCTATATTAGTAGTGAAAGGGAAATTCTATGGGCTCAGGAACTAGCCTGGAATGAGCTCTGTGACATTTAGGTCAGTCTCCAGTGTTTTCTGAATTGAAGGTCTGGATGCTGACTCTATGTTGGAAAATATCCTGCTGGTTTTGCATTTGTTTTTTGGCATTTCTCAGATTCTCTAGGAAGACAGTTCAGCAAAAGTACTCTTAAAGCCAATAAAAAGAAGCTGAAAATGTTTTTTTTTTAGCACACTAATATATCACCAGGATGCCATTAGAATCCAGATATTGTTGCTTTTCCAAATCAAGATCCTTTTCTCTAGACACACGCTTCTGTTAAATTTTGCTGTTAAATTTATCTTTCGTTGATAAAGCTTCTTTTATGAACCATTCGTGATTTCTACTGATTTCTTAAGGATGTCAAAGTAATCTAGTGAAACTTGGAATTGCAGTTCTGAATTTCTAAAGATGGGCAAAGCAAGACAACAAGGCTGCTGCGTTACATACTCTGTAGCTGGATCTACTTGACTTCTAATTGGCCATTGTTCTCTCCACACCAGCAGATGTGGAGGGTGATTAGCATGAACCACTTTCCCGGTCAGTGAGCTTTTGGGAAGCTCAGATTCCAAACAGGACAGAAACACAGGAATGCATCACGTAGGATCAAGAGGGTTCTATAATGACTCTTCAGGTCACCAGATCCTCTTCCTGGATTTACCCTACGTTCAATCCTTATGTGAAAAAGTTGATCGAGCTGCTTTTTTTTTATGGCCTAGAAGTCTGACCAGAACCTTTTTTGTTATTTCATTTCCATTTTTGCAACTTTTCTAAGTATAGAATTGTCATGAAATAATAATCATCCAGTCAAAACTAATAAGGAAATGAGCAGTATGCTAATTGTTTTACTACATTTGCTTTCACTTCCAGCATTTGAGTTAGGTACCTGGATTTAGGACAGGTGTCAGCTCCTGTTTGACATTTACTTCTTCAAGAGAACAATTTTAACAGTGTCAAGAGAAGGTCACAGAGTCCATAGAAGTATTATCTGTGAGTGTTATAGTATTTTCCACTTGTAGATTATTATTATTGTGCATGTATCGTGACAATGCTTTTGTCATTTTAATAGTAGTCAGTGTAGTGATTTGAAGAGAAGCAGTTCAGTTCTGTTAGGAACACTAACTATACACTTTTGAAAAAACTCTGATGGTACGAAGGACAGAGGAGTTATAAAATGGTTACAAAAATCCTTGAGTTAAAACTTTCCAGTAAGTGATTCAAACTAATAGTCCTGATTCAACCAGCACAAATAAATCCAGTAAAAATATATATGACCTAAATCATGTGAATGACAGTTACTATAGGCTCCAAGAAGTCTCTGAGTATAAACACTGATAACCGCTTCATAAAAGACCAATATAAAACTACAAAAGAAAATGTTTTTATTTTTCTCTCCAAATTAAATTATGTCATTAGTAGAAAAATCGTCACGAGCAATGTCAATTATGTGTTTGTTTCTTGAAAGAGCTTTGCTGGAAAAAATAAAGAAGCTGTATTTACTGATATTAATCTGGTTTGTTTGTTTGGGTTGTTTTTTTTTTTTTAGCAATGTGGAACTGTTTCAAATAACATGAGCAAGATAATGCACAAATACTGATTTTTGAATTTTTAGCAACTGTGAGGTTTTTTTCTTGCTTTTAAGTGATGCTCTCAGAGGTGCTATGTGCCTTCCATTACTGATAGAAACCTTTGCGGTACAGTTGGCGAGATGTTAGTCCTGAACATATATCAGTGCTTGCCATTTAGGACAACATGTCTACATGTGTGTTTGGAGGGTGGAAGAAAGTCTATGGTTCTTGCTGTTGAGGTGAAAGCAGTATAGTAGCAGTCTGCTTCTGACAGGTGTTTCAGAATTGGAGGAGCAGGTTGAATTTCAATAGGCTGGAGCTGATTGTAAAAGCATGTTGTGCATCCTTATGAAAATATCAGCTATACAGATTCAGGTGAAGCTGTCTTTGTGGGTTTGCTATCTTGAGTGAGTGCAGCCACACAGTGAAATAAAACTTGAGAAGCACATAACGTTTGTATTGTATAAATAAAATTATTTAACGAATCAAAGCTGCTAGGAGCCTTAGTGGTAGGCCAGACCTCATTGTGCTAGCCATTATATAGAATAAAAGATGATCCCAGCCCCAAATCTTTCAGCATAGTGCTTGGAAGAAGCAATGCTGTGTAACTCACTTTTCTCAAGGTGCTAGGTACCTTTTCCTGAATGTGGACAGAGAATGTATATATCAATACAAGCTGATATCTGAGTGAGCTTATCTGAGTTTCAAAAGCTGTCTTGAAGCAAGAGACTTGTATCATAGCAAGTGGCACACATCACAAGAAATTACTGCTTTACATGCCATATTTAAGAATACGTGAGCTTACATAGCATTTTTAGTTACTTTAGCTGTGCAAAGTTACCAAAACAGGAGAGGGTTTAGGTCTGCTCTGTCATAGCACTGTATCTGTCAGTGTAATATTGATTTTTTTTTTTTTTTCTAAAGCTATGTTTTCTTAAATGGTACAATTGGAAGAAGAGGTATGTGTTGCCTCTTGCATGTCTAGAAGTACAATAAGGTACTATTGCCTCGAAACAGAACACATGAAAATGTGAGAATGTAACTGGATTTTTTGGTGTGCTTTATAAAATTAGTTCTGAATTATGATAGCTGTATTTTCAGCTGCATCTAGTGAACATGAGACAAAAGGTGGGGGAAGAGATTTTTAGTAGAAAATATGCAATATTATTACAATGATCTTACAATATTCTCAATAGAATATCTTCAGATTCTCTTTGTGAAGAGTAAAAAAAAAAAGGTTTAGTGTTATCTTCAGTCCATGTTTAATACTACTTTGTTGGGTTTTTTTTTTCTCCAGAAGATGATTTTTTAATGGTTGTAGTATCTGATACACCAAAGTAAAAGTTTTGTTCCACCTTTACTGCAAGTCACATTTAAATTAAAGACAGCAGGCTGAGATCCAACAGATGACATTTCTTCCACGCACTGTTAGGCTTATTTCTCCCGAGGTTCCAGCCACTGGCACATACAGGTGTTCCTTCCTTTCTTATTGTGAATAAAGCTAGTGAGGGCTTTGAAATTGCTTATGAGACCCACCTCTCCTGTGTGCTTACTATAATGTTTAATATTCCAATTATCAACCATTCTGAAAAGCTAGCATGATACACATGACCACTGGCTTGAAGCGAGTTTTGGCAGAGATGGGCATGCTTTCATTTTACAATTTCCTTGGAGTACTCTGCAAACTTATCTAGCTTGTGTATGGGCAGGACAATATGACAGGACTACAGAAGAAACAATGTAATTTACTTTTCAGAAGAGGTGAAAGTAAATTTGAAACAAACTTAACCAAACTGAACAAAAAAACCTCCATGAAGTGGGATTTTGCGCAGGCTTTACTGACTCTTTACTTTTGCATGGAATAAATGTCGTGAGACTTCACTGTGTTACATTGCTGGCAAGTGTTCAGAACCTGTGATCTAGCCCCATACTGGCTCGCCGAGGATTAGAATGGAAGAGAATTCCCACTATAACTGCCCAGTCCACTTCCTACAAAATTTCTGCTTAGATTTTTATTCAGGTTCTCTTTGTGCCCAAAACTACTCATTTTCTGTGATTCAGTGTTTGAGAATGGTCGCAACTTGAACTGATTAAGCACCAAGAATCATAGATATTTTGAAATCACGGTATTTTGAAATTAATTTGTGGGTGGTTGGTTTGAGACTGTGGCCAAATGGTTATGTTTTTTTAATTTACCAAAAGTTTCCAATCTTGTGGTGCTGAAATTAAAAATAAATTAGGAAAGTGGTCTAGGTGGAGAGAAGGAACAATACACATGAGGACAGTAGTCTTTCATTGCCTTCAGGTACTTTACAGGTGGATAACAATTCCAGGTTGGATGAAACACGGTTTCTTATGAACTGTGCATTGTGATAACTTTGTTAAAAAACAGTACGAGTGCCTGTTAAGAAAAAAAAAAAAATATTTGTAACTAGCAATTTGGGATAAAGTCATCAAGATAAGCTGCATCCTTATTTTGCAGTCCTTGCAGTTCTGCTTTCTCCTCCTTTCCTCAACCTTTCATAGTAAACGGGATACACACACTCTGAATTCTGCATCCCATTCCTAAAGTCTAAAACTTAGAGGAAGAGTTGTTATTTTACACACTTACATGGCATACAATGTTGACGTAGGACCAGAACAGAGAATGAGAGCTTTCTGCTAGATGCAGAGTGATTCAAACAAAATAAAAAAGTAATAATACTATTTCAGTCATTGTAGTGAGTCACTGTCCTGAAGACTTTATGTTCTGACCCAGTAGTGGATTGAGGCAGACTCTTCCATCTTTTCCTCATGCACGACAAGTCATTTGGAAGAACTGTGCAGCTGGCAGAGAAGAGGTGTGAGCATGTCTATCTCCTTGACAGTCCTGACACTCTTCCAGCTACATTAGGTAAAATTAACTGATTGATTGACTAGGAGCAACTTCTAGTTTGTGCTAGGATAAGGAAGAACACCTTGAGCATGATTTACCTTCATTTTGTTTTCCATAGACTTTATAGTACATAATTATACTAGGGGTAAAGATACTTGCTAGCAACACAAGTGTTTTTGTTTTCTTCACATGTAACTTTGCAGAAATTTCTGAAATGCCTATAAAGATGTTAAAATGTAGGATTTACTTATAAAACAATGTGGTAGTTGGACTTCAAAGCAATGTAATGACAGTCACAGTTTAATTATGCCACACACTTTGACATAAGTTTGTATCTTATGGGAATGGGTAAAGTTCCCTGTATCTCTGTATTTCCCACATGTTCACAGATTTCTAGTCTCGTTCAAGGAGAGATGGAGATTTTGTGCTTTCCTATTGAATTTCAGAAACTGGCCCCTACGCAATATATGTTATCAGATTAGACTAATGATTTGACTGGATTGGATTTTACATGGGTTCTTAGGGTAAATTTATTATTCTCTTTTCTGACTTCCTACATATCAGGGTGGTGGAGCTTTCATCCTGTGGTTGTGCTTGAAATTTGGTAGTCTGAATATTGTCTTTGATCTGGAATGTCAAAACTTGTAATCACACAATCCCAGAATGTTAGAGGTTGAAAGGACCTTGACAGATCATCTAGTCCAATCCCCCTTTTGGGATTCTTGGTAAACTCCTGGCTGTACGTTGATATTAAGACCAAAAAGGAAGGATATAACAATTTTTGTGTCCATATATGGTTCAATCTGAGAGGGATTTTTTTGGACTTCAGAATGTTTTTAAAATCCTGTGTTCTCAAGCACAGGGTAGTGCTGTAGTGAGCTTTGGGGTGCTTCATGAGAACACTGCAATTTTCACATTAGGAAAGATATTGGCTTTCTTCTTCACTGTCCTTCTTTTGGTAGAGGACTGTAAGGGTATCTGAACAGAAGAGTGTAAGAGGAAAATTGATTATAATGTGCAAGCTCCTCTGAGAAAGAAAGTACTTTTCTTCATACCAGTTGGCTTATGCTGTAATGGGCACTTTGTTCATGTGTGTTGCTTTCAAAACCTCACTGAAGTTCTGAACTCCCTCATTTCTTGTGACAATGAATTCCAACATTGATATAAAAGCTTTTATTTAGTCAGGCTTTTCTGCTTCACCTGTCAAATTTTCTAGCTGTATCATGAAAAATAAAAGAAAAACATGTCAAACTATGAAAAACACACTTTCCCAAAAAAAAAATCCGAATTTCAGTGGCCTTTATTCTTCATCCCGAAAATTAAGGTCTGTGTGCTCAGCGCTTCTGAAAATTAAACCATTGCTTTAGAGGCTTAAGTACAGATGTACAATGGTAACTTCAAGCAGTCACTTTACAAATCTTTGCCTTTGGTTACAAATGTCAGTGAATACAGGTAAAAGCAGAAGTATACCACATTATATCAGCCTCTAAATAATGAAAAGACGTGTACGATCGTAGATTAAGATCTCTTACGAAAGCATGAAGGAATCATTATAATTAATCCAATATTAAATGGCTGAATAACCATAAGGACATATTTTAAATAAATACTTTTTTACAACATAATAGATATTTGTCTCTGGAGCACATAAAGGAAGAGAGAGGACTTAGAGCTTTCTTATTGGGACTGATGGAGGCAAATAGGACATCACAGAAATTACCAAATGGTGGTAATGATGTGCCATTCCCTTGGCTATCCATTTCAGTTTGGAAGGTAAACTCATGTGCCTTGGGAACCATGCTGATATACTAGCTGGTGAAATGTGGCTGCTGAATCCCTGGCAGATGATCTGCGTGCTGCTGCCCAGGCTTTAGGGACACTTATCCACAGTCGTGTGAAACGGCAGAGCAGACCACTTGATGCAGCAATGGCTTTTACACTGGATGAATCCAAGTTATTGACATATTCAACTGTCTCCAGGTTTGCCTATGAAATCAAACACTTCTTCCTCCCCACCTGGGTCACCAGTAAGCACAATGTACCCATCCTCCAGTTGCTGCAGTCTATGCAGGTCCCAAGGGGTGCCTGTCCCTCTGCTACTCTCAATTGCCCCATTACCTCTTTCTTTGCCCTGTGCTAATACTGCTGCTGTCAGGATCGCAACTTAATCGCAGAACTGCATAAAGAGCTGGAGATAGTAAGGTGATAACTATATCTTATAATGATGGTAATTTTTACCAGTTTATAATGGCAGAAATTCATAGACCGACCCTCTCTGCAAAGGGCTAGGAGTAATTCAGCTACTGAGGGAAGTCTAATTTGTTAGCAGAGGTGTTCTGATGGCAATTTACATGGTTTTGTTATTGTGAAGCTTGAAGGAAAATAGCTAAAATGTGGTCAAAAGTTAGATGGAAAACCAAGAGAAATCTTAGGCTGTAAAGTCATCCTGGAGAAGGCCATTTAAATGCATTTTGCTACAAGAGTAAAATGAATAACAAAATGAAGGTACTAAGTTTGACACAATAAATCACAGAAGAGAACTAATTCATTAAAGCCTAAAAGAACTTTTAAAAAATGAGGATTCTCTCCAAACACCATTAGCAGATTGGAGCACAAGTTATGACACAACCTGAAAATTATATTTATTGAAAGATAGGAAGATAAATAAAAACAATAAAGTGCTGTGAAGAGATGATGTAAAGTAAGATAAATAAACAGAGGCTTCTGCTCTAGTGGTAGGTGACCTAGAGAATACTCTGTATTGCAGAAAATATTGAGGAAATGACTCATTTAATTTTTATTTTTTTAATAGAGAGAATTAGTATGGCATCAACCGAAGATAAAATTTTTGGAACAGAGTGCATGTCGTTTTATGTATTTGCAATGTGATCTGCTCCTTAACTGACTCAGTATTGTTTGGAGTTTTTTAACTGTTTGCTGATTTTCTTTTATTTACGTACCTATAGTAATAATCAGAATATGGGGGGAAAATAAAAGCACCAGAATCAATTTATGTTCACAGAACCATTTTGAACAGATGGACAAAAACTGAGAAGTTTAGATCTATATTCCAAAATCTGGGATGATTCAGGATATTATTTTATTTCCAGTCAGTCTCTATATCTAAAGCATGAAAAGAAATGGCAGATATGGCTGAGGAAAAGTCATGCATCCACAAAAACAACTGTGATCAGAGACTCGAACTTGTCAAAAAAAAAAAAATCCCCAAACTGTTCAGAATCTGAAATTGAATCTATTTAAAGACAGAATTGTTTAAAGACCTGAGCTCTGCTTTGAGCTCGGAGACAGTCTTTGAGTGGAGGTTGGATCAGATGACCTCCAGAGGTCCCTTCCAACCTAGATTATTTTATGGTTCTTTGATTCTCTCTGATCTCTTTTACAGTAGGAACAGAGAGGTACATTTTCCCCTGGGTTTGTGCTAGATGAATTCAAAGGCATTGCAACTGCCCTGGAAATGCCTCTTTGTACAACCTGTCACACATAAGGGTCTCCCTTGGGGAGCATGCTGACTGACGTCTACGTTGGCAGTGGGCCTGATCCCCCCCAGCAAGGCAGCACAAGGTGGGGAGGTTCCCAGGATGGTTGTATGAACAGCCAAGAGCCGCAAAGATGCAAATGCTTCCAGGAGTGAACGCTTCCAGGATGGGCGGGTTAGGATTTGGATTCCCATCCTGCAGCAGATGCTTTGCAGGTGAACCACTGAGCTTGTGCTTAGTAGGAATCTTGAATGCTATTTAATCTTCCTTTATTTATGAATTAAGTATAATGAGTTGTGTGTTTGTAACTGTCAGTGTGTTCACCTACATGGGTTATCCTATCTGTTTTTGAAGAGCAAGCCGAGATTATATCATTTTCCTTTTTTGAATAGCTTGGGCAAAATTGTTTAAACCAGCCCTTGGTTTTTAATGACACTCTGTGTTCATTAGGACAATATCTAAATCTGCCTGAAACTTGGCTTGTTGTAGTCCTCTCTGCATTGCTTGGTGCCTAGCAACCATCATCAGGGCCAGTATTTTCATCCACTTTCCCTTTGAAGTGTTTTCCAGTTTCTTCTAGCTAGGGTATGAAATAAAAAAAGACCTGAGAGACACTTACCTCTGTACGTAATGGCAATAGCTGATTTTATGTAATTCAGGGCAAGCTTACCATAGTAGGAAGCCCTCCAAATCATTCTTTATTATTCTAATATTATGATTTGGAATCCTTGAATTTAATCTCTTGGGAAACCCTTGGCATGCATGTGGTAGGAAGATGCAATGATTTGTGTGCTCTGTGTCACTTAGAAAAAAAGTCACTGATCATTTGCAGGGAGGAAGAGAAATTTAAAAAACAGTCCAAAATCTTCATTTTCTGAAAGTTATTCTTCAAATGTGTTATCAAGAGAAATGGTCTTGAATGCTTTCTAAATAAGCAGACAGCTTGCAGATACAAACAGTTTTTCATCTCCATGCTGTTCAGACAATAATCCTATTTTCTCAATATTAATAACCGCAGGGGCTTGAAGGGAAAATCTACTCTTGCAGCAGATGTTAAACCAAAACTGCATAGCCTAGACGTTATGTGCAAACTCCTTGCTTTCTTTGCCAGTTGGGAGGTGTATTGTTCAAGTATTGTCCTTTTTTTTTTTTTTTCACTGTTAGTAAGGTGTTCTGCCTGCATTACTCGAACAGCACCATGAGACTTGTATATGTATTTACAAGTGCCATTTGTCTATTGCATAAGGCTGCTTTCCTCGGTAGTGGCTTAACGTGATTATTTCTCTTGGCAGTAGAGTAAAAGAAGGAAGTAACAACAATCTTTGTTGCTTTCTTTCAAATCGAGTGGCTTGAAAAGAGGCCATCTGCATTGCTATCTGTAGCACTTCTGCTCAGGTAGGGTATGCTGGAGCTTCTAGTTCACCTAGGCTCTGAAGAGGCAATTCTGGCTGCGGTGCAGAACTTGCAGTTCACTTGGACAACAGCAATGCTTGCTTTCATGAAAGCACTATCAAAACCAGGCGGGAGCCTCTGGACTCCTACTGTAAGTTATTTAATTACATTTCATGGAAAGCTAGGGAGATGAGATCATTTCTGCCCATATGAGACTCTTATGGTGGTGAGCTATTTGCAAACCAAACGAAATGGTTTGCAGAAAAAAACAAAACAAAACACCACTCTTGGAGCTAGATCCTCAAACTGTGTAAACTGGTGTAACCCCACAGATTTCAATGGGACTAGGTTATAACTGAAAACACAACTGTCATGTTAAAACCAAACTTAACTGTGGTGAGGGTGGGGAACAACCTACCTATGAGCTTCTCTTCTCTGGGCCTTTCTTAATTTTACTACTTTCCTGCACTCTTCCCGCCTACGTAGCCTTCTTTTTTCTTTAATAGTCATACCAGGGAACAAAATCTATTTGTGTAGTTCCAATACATTTCAGAATGCTGTCCTTGGAGACTGGTTGATGTAGCACAAACATAAACCAAGGGTGTATTGCCTGAGTCATATGAAGTATGCTGTTTGAGTGAGAAAAGATCTTCTGAAAATATTATTTCGGATGGTGAGTGAACTTTGCCTAGTGCAGGTCTGGGGTTTCCTGCCTGATGACCTCACTTTCCTGAAACATTGTACTCTAAACTGGGGTTCAGTGTTTTTTTTTAAGCAAATTTAATGCTTACAGCTGTGAAATTAAATGTTATGGATTAAAGTCTGGCTGTCTTATCCAATGAGAAATACACGTACACTATCTCTTACTGAGCCAATGGTTGTTCTGTCACATATGCACAGACACTGTACTGCCAGTATGTGTTTGTAGTTCATTTGGTATTTACTGCTGCTCAGCCACATCTCAGGTAAAATTTTAAAATGTTAAGCTTACGTATATGGCAGCAAAAGGTCACTGGGACATTTGTTTTGTTTATTTCCTTTGAAGTACCAGTTCCACCTCAGAGGAACCTTCAAATGTTAAAAAACATTGATATGTATTGCAAATTATATAACACAGGTAATGCTATTCCTTGATTTGCTTGCAAAATCTAGTTTTGGAATGGCCTGCTCTCCCGGTTTGGGCTGTAAAGAATTTAACAGTGGAGAGGGACAGAAGATTATTCCTTTTGGCAATTACATAATCTGTGTGCTCCTCAGTGCATGAGGAGCAAGGAGATTAAGAACATGACAATCAGAGTGTGTTTGTTAAAATTATGGGTGACAAGGGCAGTTGAATTTGCCCAAGATGGCATCATCATATTTGCCATCAGATCTCTCATATGTGCCAGCTTCTTCCTTGGGACACCTAGATTCTTGTGGCTGCCTGTTTATACAGAGATGGAGAAACCAACGTAGCAGGTAAGAATTTTTTGATAGAAGCTTCATTTTAAAGACAGAGAACAACAGCGATTTGATCCTTTAACTCAGATGTAGCCTGGAGAAACACGAGTTTCCAATGTATAGGCTGCATAAACATCAAACTGGAATTTTCTGATTAGTGCATGAGTCAAAATAGACACTTTTTATAGCAATGTACTCTACCAGGAAATGCTTTTCAGGTTCAGGGTGGAATTTATAGTTACGATGAGAAAACACAACCTGAAACAGCCACTGAGAGCTCAGTGTCCAGGGCACTCACTTGATGCGGGTGATTCAGGTTAAAATCTTCAAACAGCTCAGCAGCTTAAATGGTGGCTCCTCTACCCAGCAAATTCCCCAGCTATCAGGTTACAGACAATTCTTGGCTTTTTACCTGTCAGAGATATTCTTGGTGGACATAATTAAATACAGTGTAGAGGAGGACTGAATACACGTCCACAGTTAGGACAACTTCTAGAGATGTGCAAAAGAGATTCTAGCCTGGTGTGCAATGAGTCAATCATTTGTACGTAATGAGATATCTCCAACAGGAAACCTTGGGAGAGAATAGTTCTGTAATCTAGTTGCTATGACCTTCTTTTAAAAAAATCAAGATTCACATCCTTAAATAAGCAGAGTAAAGACCTGTATTGGGATTTCCCAAACCTAAGATGAATTCTGGAATCAGTTGCAGAGCTACTGGGTATGCAGCAGGTAAGGGCTCTCTGCTTTTTCTTGTTGACTCCAGAATACCCTCATCTGCAAGAAGAATTTGTTTCACTTAATTTCAAACTCTTGCATTAGGAAACTAGGGACCTTTTTCATGCTTACATTCAGTTATTTGGATCTAGATGGAGTATTGCACAGTGCATGAGTGTTAAAGATAATAGGTGGCTCCACTCCATTTTATATATATGTTCTTCTGCTGCTGCTGTTTCGTTATGACCCTCTGTGGACAAAGTATGTGCATCTGTGTACCAAACTACTTGTAGCTAACTTCTCTTTGCAATTCCCCATATAAATGGTCAGAAAAAATGATGAAAGCCAGTAATAACAGCAATACTGTTTGCATTAGTAAGCTGCCTTCGTTGTTTTGAAGTGCCTCAAGTGTACAGCAACAGGAAAAATTTTAGAAAAAGGCCTGTGTATGTTTCACTGGGATGTTTCAATTACTTTAACCCTTATTTAATGAACTACACTAAGCTAAGTGCTTAAAAGCCTTACAAATAGTCACAAAGATTGTAAGCAGGCTTTTTGAACCCGGAGCAGGCTAATGAAAAACATCGATTTAAAGGAACTGAATAACTTTGGCTCAAATTAGTAATGAGACAAGAGAACATTTTACTGCTTCAATAGCTTGTGTGAAATGAATTGGTGGCCCCAGTCCAGTTTCTAGTAAATGTTTCGCTGCTACAGTTATAGTCTCTCTATAAATCATCAGTAGTGCCTGCATCAAAAAAGTCACCACTGATATTTGACCATAATTGGCTAAGCGAACGTGGTCATGCAGGATTGTCCTCAATGCCTTTCAAAGGAGTTTCTCTTTGCTAAAGTTAAAAGGCATTGGCAAGGAATTTGGGGGGGTTTGGTGAGTGTTGCTGCAGATGTTCTTTGGGTAAAATCCCTCGATTTCCAGTTCTGTAAAAGTTTCATTTTTGTCCCATCTAAAATTCAATGAAAATGGAGGAATGTAAAGAAAGGCATTGAACCACACAGTTCTGACTTTCTCTTTTTAATGGCTGATGTTTCAATTATTTTTAGGCTTCTGCCTTTTCAGTAGTATGGACAATAGTGTCAATAGTAATTCTATTTCTGGGTGTTCACAGAAAATGTATTCTGCAATTCTTTACTTTGTTCTAACACTTGCTGGTGTTTATCTTTAGTACAATAAAAGTGTTGTATACTCTGAGTTGTTCTGAGTTGACTGCTATTTTAAGTTTTCTTTATGAGACATACTTTCTTGCCTTCTTGTCCTATTGCTTGCCCCAGGGAATCTCCACAATCTCAGTGGGACCTAGTAAGATATGCTTGGTCAAGCTGCCAGTTTGTCATCAAAAAAACTTCCTCAGACTCTTAAAAATCTGACATCTGTGTAACAGTGCAGGTACAGGATCTGCAGGACTGTGTTATTAGAACACATAGGAACAAACAGGTGAATCAGTCCAGATAAAATTAGAACGGACTCTGTCGTTTACCAAGTCCTTGAAGTAAACCTAGATCAAATTACTATTGAAGTAACTGTCAAATCTCACACAGATTTTTAGTTGGAATCACTCGTTCAGGACTCTGATCTTTCTCTTTTGTTAACCTCCTAAAGTTAATCCACTTTTGTTCATTTTCATGCACTCTGCACTTCCTTGTTGTAGTGATGGCTCTTTGTGCAAAATCTGCATCAGAGAAGGGTAGCTATTCCAGCCAGACCAGACTTGTGAGGGACCAGAAACTTCCCCATGGAAAAATAAAATCAAACCAACCCAATATGACAAAGCAAGAAACATAAATTCCCACATCTGCTCTTGAAAGACTTGCTTCTATGTTAAAAGACCAAAGAGTTTCGGGAAAGGTTTGGGTAATCAGCCATTTGGTGTGCTGAATAGAACCCCAAGCCTCCAGTTGTTTGACTGTCAGAGCTAAAAAGGCTTTCCTTGCTTGGGTGTACTATGCATATCTAGCAGATAATTCTCTCAGAGGTCACATGAAGTCAGAGAAGCATATTCCTCAGTGACAATAAAATAAAGCCTGAGGTGACACTTCACCAGTGCGCACTTTTTGTGTGCATGCATGCGTTCTTCTAGAATACCGTAATAACTTCAGAAAGAGTAGGTTCCACAGAGAAACGTAATATTGATTCTTGAAATGAGAATTTTGTTTGGTTTTCTTGAAACACTAATTAATAAGCATCAGTGATCCACATACTGTGGCTAGGAAACTGTGGCAGCAGTGCCCATGCTGGTTGCATTTGTATAAACTTTTTGCTTCTGGCAGATTAAAAGAATAAAATCATTGGAGATATCAGACGATTAATTCATTAGGGAGGAGCTGGGTAAAATCATGGTACTTTTTGTTTTGCCTCATGCTATTTTATTTCCATATTCTGTTCAAGATAATTAGGGAGTAAGAGTTCAGAGTGGCATGACAGACAATGCTAGGAATGGTTCTTTGATTAGGTTATTTCAGTATTTACTCTACAAACATATTTAGTCTAATTGGGCAGTCAGGTAAAAATCAGAACAAGCAGAAAAAAAAGAATGGCCCAAAGTCACTCCCTCTACAGCAAATACTTAAAGGTTGGATTTTGGAAGGCTGTTTTCTCGCTCAGCTCTACTGATCATGAAATCCTGACTGGAGTAAACCGCAGCAATCTAACTCAGTCACGTCTACCGAGTTGTACTATAGCTTATAATCTGGTTATAAGTTAAAAATCATGGGAGGCTCCTGCAATATAGAAGAACGAAGTCTAGGAGGTGCACAGAACTGGACATGAATTGCACACCAACTGTGCAGAATCATCAGTGGAGCAGAAGTAATCAAGTGGTGGTTCTCACACTAGAGGTCGGTTAGCAGTTGGGTGCCTGTTGACTGTTTACAAAAATGATTTACTTTAGAATAAAGCTTGTTTACTTTCCCTGGATCTCTGCTCCCCTGTTACCCTCCCTGGGCTGTAGGGCCACAGCTGCCTCACCAGGGTCTGCACCAGGGGCTTCAGGGGAACCTCTCCTCTGGCACCTGGAGCACCTTCTCCCCTCCTTCTGCACTGACCTTGGTGTCTGCAGAGTTGTTTCTCTCACATCTCACTCCTCTCTCTGGTGCTGTTTCCATAGTAGTCTTTCCCCCCTTCTTAACTATTTAATCGCAGAGGCGCTACCACTGTTGCTGATGAGCTTGGCCTTGGCCAGCAGCGGGTTGATCTTGGAGCTGGCTCTGTCGGACATGGGGAAAGCTTCTGGCATCTTCCCACAGAAGCCATCCCTGTAGCCCCCCGCTACCACAGCCTTGCCACACAAACCCAATACAGCTGCGTGTTCGATCTGTTGAAATAGATGTCAGCTATTCGGAAGAGGGGGCACTGTATTTGTTTTTAATGCATTGCAGAAAGTTTTGATAGAAAAGTTAACAACATTCTTGATTGTAAATTTTTTGATTTTACACTGAATTATTAATCAAAGTGTTTAAAGGCAACAATTCATAGAAACAAAATGCTTAATCACATTTAGGATGGAAAAATCTTATCAAAGAAGTTCCAGAAGCATTTAAGTAATTTTAAGAGCTTTCCCCTCACCACCCCTTTACGAACTGCCTTAATAACTGATTTAAATATCTTTTAGGTAAGTTTGTCCTGATTTTTCCTATACATTTTTAGTTACCTTTGTTCTATAAAGAAGATGAAATTCACATCCTCTTAGAAGGACCAATGCAGGGCCACACCTTGTGTTTTCCAGCGCTGAAAGAAAGCAAACATAAGATTTTTGGTATAGGAGGGAAGGAGGAGAAAAGGGGGAGAGAGACTGAGTAGGGAAGTAGAAACTACAATCCCACTTGCATGAGTGAGATGTTGTATGACCTTGTGCAATACACCTTTCAATTTCTTGTAACTCTGTATGAAGCTCTAGCTGTTTTACTCAAGAAAAAAATGTAACATAGCAAGAAAAGTTATACCGAATTTGAGATTAGTTTTGTGGTGAAAGAAAGAATAACACCATGAATGACAGCTCTTTAACTGTGTTTTTTGCATAGGTTCTTCAACAAAGAACTCATGCTATGCCTTGCCCAAAGAAGAAAGGTCAATGAGGTTTTGAGCAAATGAGGAATATTGATCCTAGGAGATGGGGTAAAGGAACATTGAGGACAGTATGGAGAAATAACAAAAATATGGGGAGTAACAGAAGGTTTTTTTGGGTAGCTGGCATTGCAGGTATCTGAGGAAACATGGAAGATCTAATGGAAGTACAGTAGGAAACATGGGGTCAGTTGAGCTTCTGGTCATGGAAGTGGAGGAGGCAGAAGACTTTTGGTGTAAATCTGTTGGAACTGTGATTTTATTAGTTCTCCTGCCTCAGGAGCCATTTGTTCACTTTTGTGTTTTGGAGTGGGGGGTGGGCTGTTGCACACTGTTCCTCCTTTTATGTAGAGCTGAATATGGTAGAGGTTTAGTGCTTGCACCTCTGCATAAGGACCCTCATCCCAAAGACAGATTTGCATTGTGCAAGTTTTATTTTGAATATTGTGCATATTTGTGGACTCCATTATTGAGAAAGAAGATAACTTGCAGGTTTAATTTGACTCTGTTTTGCTTGTCACATTCAAATTTTCTTTGAAGATTGTAAATTAGAGATTTGTGCTATGTCAGAGACCTTTCAAAAGAATCAGAAACATCCATATTCAAGAACCTCATGTTCTTTGGATGCTGATCAACGTCTTTGTTTTTTCCTTTGTGCCTCTTATTAGTTGAAGTAAAAAAGGATGTGTCATGCTACCTTTATTTTCCTTTTTTTTTTTTTTTAATCTTTGAGTCTGTGCTTGGAAGTCAGTGTTTAATTTATCATTTCATGTTGGTTTATTCCTCACTTAAAGTCATAAATAAAGACGATTAAATCTTTCTTTTTCTCCCCAAGAAGTAAGATGTTTCAGTTTTGATGACAATTATATAAAATCTTGGATAGAATTTCAGAAAAGCAGGTACAGATTAGTGTAAATTAGTGCATACACAAGGCGTAGGAGATATGTGATCAAGTCCTTCATCTGCTGATCAAAACCCAAAAGAAACCAAAACTTCAAACACTTTCAATATGTAAATTTGTTGTTTTTCTGCCAGCCTTACCAATATTCCATATGGGTAACACAGTTTGTTGTTTGAAGGTGATGAGCCTGTTTCAGTGAGGTAGTCTAGAATAATTAAAAAATAATTAACAGTAGAAAAGATGTATCTCAGTGATGTTGTGATCTTAGCCTTTCAAAATGGTGTACCTGGTTTCCAAAATGCTTTCATCCCTATGTAGTAGCACCCTGAGTCATTCTGAGAAAAAAAAACAGTGGCTGTTGTGGTGAAATTAAGTTGAAGCAGTAGGGTGGAGAGACAGGAATGACGCTGGTGGGTCTCTTGGCCTCTCTTATTAAGTCTTTCTGAAAAGGAAAATGGTGCACAACTACTGCAACAGAACAGCAGACTGATTTTTAGCCCATTTTTCAGAGCTTTCTGGGAGGTGGGAGGTGGTGATCACTTCTGAAGGACAACATCCTGCTCAGTTCTCCTGTGTAGCTCTGAGGGGAAACCACTCTTCCAAGGGGCATATAAAATGATTGACTTGAATCTAAAGATACCTGCTGGAGCTTTGCATGTTCATTATGCCCATTTTCTGCTTTCATAACTGACTCAGACCTCAAAACTTGAAAGACTCCTTAAATTGTAGTTCTTCTTAGAAATGTGACTTTGTTTAAAAAGAAAAAAGATATGATAGGTTGTCATGCTTCTCTCTATATAACTTCAGATCAAATATATTTAGATTACAGATATTTTTGCTGTCAGCCTTGCAGACTTAGCAAAGAAAGACAAGCCTGATTCTTTCCTACTTGTGCATCATCACCGATAATATTCTGAAGCATAGATTTGACTTTCAATGAAACATGTATGAGACCATTGTTTCAGTGTAGTTTTAAAGGTGCCATAAACTCCCAGATCTGGCACATCACTGGAAACTTATAAGTTGATATATAAGCCAAAAATAAACCTGTCTGACTTTGATAGACACAATTCATCTGCACTGATAGAAAGAAGAAAAGAAATTTAAAGCAGCACCTAAGGCAATTAGTTATAACCGTGTTGTATAGCTAGCATTCATGTTGATAGAATTAATTTTATGGGTTGCTGTGTAGAGGAGAAACCATAAAGAAATTTGTGAATCTTTCAAATATGTTTGAGTCAATTACAAGTTTTTAGTGGAAATTAGCTGCAATTCAATTATTCTGGGGAGGATTTTACTCTACATTTTAGGTTTAATTAGAGTTTAACCGGCAAAAGATTTGTTCACGCTGAAATGCATATGCATTCACATAAGAAACATTTCAGATGTGTACTTTTGGGTCAGCAACTCTGCAATTCTTAGCCAGTCAAGGGACAAGAGTAGAGTATCCTTTAACTTACTGAATTAGTTACAACCGAGAAAAAACACAGAAGAGTCTAGTGAAGGAAAAGGATAAATACATCCTCTTGGGAAAGTATTCCAGAATAGATAATTTATTTTAATTTGATACTTTGCTGCTATTTTCCATAGAACTTCTGTACACAGATAAATGGTGACATTTTAAAGAGATGTGACATTCTAATGACTAAGTGCTCTTTCCTCCCTAAGGGTGTAAGAGATGGACATGTACTTTAATTTTTTAAGACAGAGAAGTAATGCAGGAGGCAATTCCAACATACTTAGAACAAAAAATACTTAGATGACATAACAATTTTACAGTGTGTTTAAGGTGAAGTTTTCTCAAATTGAACAGTGGTCCAGTAGAATCTGAGAGATGGCATCAGTGCATCCTCATTCTAGTGCTGCACAAGAATGAAACCTGTCTTCTGTTTTGGCTACAGGTCTTCCTCTAGTGTGCAGTCTTTAAATTATGGATTAATAGAGAGATATTTGTTGTGTTCTGCGTGCTACCCAGTGTGGGACTCCAACTAGATGTTTTCCCCTGCTCCCCTCATTTGTTATGTGAACACAAAGTTTTTATTTCTATTTTACAGTGAAATAGGATAATGCAATGGTAGCTTTTTTCATGTATTTCCTCGGGAAGCTGTTGTTTTAACTGTTAAATATAATGTAGATTAAAAAAAAAAGAAAAAAAACAAGTATAAAACATTTCTTGAGGCTAGAAAAAGGATACATACAAAACTGTCTGAATTTAAATATTTTAATGCCAATATTCTGGAGGTAAATTAATGATCACTTTTTCCTGAGTGTGTTTAATTTATCTAATACTCCTGGGCCACAACTGTATTCCCCAGAAGATTCATGTGAATGTGTGATAGTTATTTGTGTCTGAAATACCAGGCTTTCTCTTCCATGGGAAATTCCTAAATTTGAGTAGAAAATAATTTCAAGTTGGCATTTACATCCAACATTTTTTGAATAAAGATTCAAAATATAGCAATCATTTTAATGGTATCAAAACATTTTGATTAATTTCATTTCCACTTTTATATTTCCACTTTTATATTTTACTATCTCAGCAGTATAATGCATATTATTTTTGTGTGTTTAATTATAATTAATAGTTTAGTATGAGAAGGAGTAGATCAATCACTGTATTCAACATCTGGAGTGGAAAGGTTTGACAGTTTTCTGTCAAAAATTTAATTATATCAACATGTCTGTAAAACATTGCAATTTTGCTAAATTGCCCCAACCTAGGCAATAGCCGTTGCTGAATTTTGCTCTGTGCACCTAAGGCAGTACTCAGGCCCCTTCTTTGGGTGTTGCTGAGGGGTTTGCCATGGAAGACTCATTGGGGAAGCAGTTCCCCTGAACTAGTTAAGCTCTGTGGAAAGAAATGGAGCCTGGTGTGTGGCACAGAGAACAAAATGTCTTTATAAAGTCATGCCACTTCGTGATGCTCTTCAGAGGAGCTGCTAACTGGCACTTCCATATATGCAAGAACTTGGCTCAGGCTAAGGAATCCCTAATTATGTTTTAGAAACAAAACTAAGAAACTCAGAGAGTTCAAAATAAGTCACTTGAACTTCAGAAAACATTGTATCTCTGGAAACCATCCCTGGGTGGGTATTTGTGTTTCCCAGGGGATGCAACAAGAGGGAAAGATCAAGTCAGACCTTCTTAGTGTTCAAGTTTGTGGCCTCCTTAAAGGTTATCACCATATTTGTAATTTCTTTGTGTTTTTGTGGGAGCTGAAGCCCATCTAGACAAAAATAAAATTTTGGGCTGAAATCTGCAGAGTTAAGATAGAGTTATATTA
>WKFP01014941.1:68159-92587 GCA_011057875.1 Pterocles orientalis | reverse complement strand
AGATATGATAGGTTGTCATGCTTCTCTCTATATAACTTCAGATCAAATATATTTAGATTACAGATATTTTTGCTGTCAGCCTTGCAGACTTAGCAAAGAAAGACAAGCCTGATTCTTTCCTACTTGCGCATCATCACCGATAATATTCTGAAGCATAGATTTGACTTTCAATGAAACATGTATGAGACCATTGTTTCAGTGTAGTTTTAAAGGTGCCATAAACTCACAGATCTGGCACATCACTGGAAACTTATAAGTTGATATATAAGCCAAAAATAAACCTGTCTGACTTTGATAGACACAATTCATCTGCACTGATAGAAAGAAGAAAAGAAATTTAAAGCAGCACCTAAGGCAATTAGTTATAACCATGTTGTATAGCTAGCATTCATGTTGATAGAATTATTTTTATGGGTTGCTGTGTAGAGGAGAAACCATAAAGAGATTTGTGAATCTTTCAAATATGTTTGAGTCAGTTACAAGTTTTTAGTGGAAATTAGCTGCAATTCAATTATTCTGGGGAGGATTTTACTCTACATTTTAGGTTTAATTAGAGTTTAACCGGCAAAAGATTTGTTCACGCTGAAATGCATATGCATTCACATAAGAAACATTTCAGATGTGCATTTTTGGGTCAGCAACTCTGCAATTCTTAGCCAGTCAAGGGACAAGAGTAGAGTATCCTATAACTTACTGAATTAGTTCCAACTGAGAAAAAACACAGAAGAGTCTAGTGAAGGAAAAGGATAAATACATCCTCTTGGGAAAGTATTCCAGAATAGATAATTTATTTTAATTTGATACTTTGCTGCTATTTTCCGTAGAACTTCTGTACACAGATAAATGGTGACATTTTAAAGAGATATGACATTCTAATGACTAAGTGCTCCTTCCTCCCTAAGGGTGTAAGAGATGGACATGTACTTTAATTTTTTAAGACAGAGAAGTAATGCAGGAGGCAATCCAACATACTTAGAACAAAAAATACTTAGATGACATAACAATTTTGCAGTGTGTTTAAGGTGAAGTTTTCTCAAATTGAACAGTGGTCCAGTAGAATCTGAGAGATGGCATCAGTGCATCCTCATTCTAGTGCTGCAGGTCTTATCAGCAGTTCTTCCTCTAGTGTGCAGTCTTTAAATTGTGGATTAATAGAGAGAGATTTGTTGTGTTCTACATGCTACCCAGTGTGGGACTCCAACTAGATGTTTTCCCCTGCTCCCCTCATTTGTTATGTGAACACAAAGTTTTTATTTCTATTTTACAGTGAAATAGGTTAATGCAATGGTAGCTTTTTTCATGTATTTCCTGGGGAAGCTGTTGTTTTAACTGTTAAATATAATGTAGATTAAAAAAAAAAAGAAAAAAAAGTATAAAACGTTTCTTGAGGCTAGAAAAAGGATACATACAAAACTGTCTGAATTTAAATATTTTAATGCCAATATTCTGGAGGTAAATTAATGATCACTTTTTCCTGAGTGTGTTTAATTTAGCTAATACTCCTGGGCCACAACTGTATTCCCCAGAAGATTCATGTGAATGTGTGATAGTTATTTGTGTCTGAAATACCAGGCTTTCTCTTCCATGGGAAATTCCAAAATTTGAGTAGAAAATAATTTCAAGTCGGCATTTACAACCAACATTTTTTGAATAAAGATTCAAAATATAGCAATCATTTTAATGGTATCAAAACATTTTGATTAATTTCATTTCCACTTTTATATTTCCACTTTTATATTTTACTATCTCAGCAGTATAATGCATATTATTTTTGTGTGTTTAATTATAATGAATAGTTTAGTATGAGAAGGAGTAGATTAATCACTGTATTCAACATCTGGAGTGGAAAGGTTTGACAGTTTTCTGTCAAAAATTTAATTATATCAACATGTCTGCAAAACATTGCAATTTTGCTAAAAATATTTTTATGCAAAAAAAGAACTTTTCTGCCATTGTTGTTTTGTTTTTATTTTTTTGGGTTTTGTTTGTTTGTTTGTTTTTTTAAGCTTTAAAAAAATGCCGAAAGATTTACTACAGGTAACAGAAGTGCAGCAGAAAAAAAAGAAAGCTAAAATGAGACTGCTTGATCACGGTTGTTCCCTTATTTGCCCTTAGTCCCGTACGTGGTAAAACTAGAAGACTCCATCTCTCCCTTCTGCCTGCCCCCTCTTTGCCAACCTTCCCAACCACCTCTGTGATACCAGGTGAGGAAGGTGTGCCCCAACCTAGGCAATAGCCGTTGCTGAATTTTGCTCTGTGCACCTAAGGCAGTACTCAGGCCCCTTCTTTGGGTGTTGCTGAGGGGTGTGCCATGGAAGACTCATTGGGGAAGCAGTTCCCCTGAACTAGTTAAGCTCTGTGGAAAGAAATGGAGCCTGGTGTGTGGCACAGAGAACAAAATGTCTTTATAAAGTCATGCCACTTCGTGATGCTCTTCAGAGGAGCTGCTAACTGGCACTTCCATATATGCAAGAACTTGGCTCAGGCTAAGGAATCCCTAATTATGTTTTAGAAACAAAACTAAGAAACTCAGAGACTTCAAAATAAGTCACTTGAACTTCAGAAAACATTGTATCTCTGGAAACCATCCCTGGGTGGGTATTTGTGTTTCCCAAGGGATGCAACAAGAGGGAAAGATCAAGTCAGACCTTCTTAGTGTTCAAGTTTGTGGCCTCCTTAAAGGTTATCACCATATTTGTAATTTCTTTGTGTTTTTGTGGGAGCTGAAGCCCATCTAGACAAAAATAAAATTTTGGGCTGAAATCTGCAGAGTTAAGATAGAGTTATATTAAGTGTTCTGTGTGTCTGGCTATGTTTGTATAAGTTAATCTTATCTGATACTCAGGAAGTCAGAATGTATAAAATTCAGTGATGGATGCCAGAATAAAGGGAAGAGGATAAGAATGAGTCTTCGAATGAGAAGAGACATTTTGATTTTAAGTCCTTTCTGAATAGAAACAGTCACTAGTAAGAAATCCAGCTCTCATTGTTTTAGCTTTTTTTGCATTGTTCTTGTTCATTTTTGGAAGTAATTTTCCACTCAAATTTGGCCTTTTTTTTTTTTACATAGTGCCTTTGTAGCGCAATATTTTAGAATATTCTCAGTAAATCCACTGCTTATGTCACTATTTCAAAGGTCCTTATGAACAAGGATGTTATTCCAGTTTCTCAAATCCACCATGCCATTATTAAGTGTTTATTGTGACATTTTCCATTTGCCATTGCTTCCTAATATACATTGAAGAAGATAAATTCTTCTTCGCATAAATGAAAGAATAATTTTCATTAGGATGCAACAGATGTGCTGTGTCTTTCTGAACACTGGGTCATGTACAACATGGAATTTAGGTGCTTGTCTGGGATGGGTGCTTGAGGTAGAAGAGGACTAAATATTTTGATCAGATTTTACCGCTACTGAAACATAAAGATTTTGCAGCATCAAGATATTTTAGAAATTATTTTTTTGTTGCCAAGTTATTCATTTGAAGCAACAGTGTTCAAAAACCACCAAATGTGTCATTTTAGCTTCTTAAGTGCTGAAAGTTTACATTGTTTTAATCTGAAATTGCTTTCCATTTCATAATTCCTTTTTGGTTTATGTCATTACATCTTGTTTTCAGTTTACAAAAAAGAAGAAAAAATATTTCCTAGTAGAAAGAATTAATGTTTTTTTTCAGATTTTCCTTATTTGAAATTTAAAAAATACGTTTCCTTTTTTAATTAACCCAAAGCAATTTTTATTTTGTACATAAAAATGGACTCCGACTTGATATTTCATTCTTTCTCTAGCTTTTCCTGTGAAAGGAGTCAGCTGGACAAGCAGTGTGGCCCAACCTTGCTGTATTTCTGCCATGGGCTTATCCCTTGAAACCTCCAAGGAATGGTTCTGGGGAATCCAGTAGCACAAACCCATGCAGATCTTGGAGTCAACAATTGTAAACCACTACTGGTTAGGATCAGACTTGATTTTGATATTTTAGTTTACAGGGACTCTTACAGCTTTATCTCCTCTAAAACCATTGCTCCGGGGAAGAAAGGTGCTACAGATCTGTCTTTCGATGTGACCTTGGTGTGAGTTGTGGTTGGGTTTGGTTTTTTTGTTGTTGTTGTTGGTTTTTTTTGTTTTGTTTTGGTTTTTTTGTTTTTGTTTTTTTTTGTTTTCTTTTTTTTCTGCCATGTGTCCATCTCGTGACCAGGAAGAAGCAGTGAAGGCCACCTTTTGTTTTCTTAGTTGCAACATTTATTAACTTCTGTTGAAGAAGGGGTCCATAAGCATAGGGAATGTTTAGGGATGGAAATGAAATCCATTTTTTTCTCATCCCTTAACTACAGGACATCTCCTACATGACCAATGTACACCAGCAGAGCTGCCATGCTTTCCAACCCTGCTGATGTCAAGACTTAGAAGATTTTTAGTCTTTTATCTGTCAATTTCTTTGAGTATTCAGAATGGTTCATCTCCTTTCCTGCTTTTTAGTATCATGCTTTCATCCATTTGGAAAATCTTCCCACTGTCATGTTTTGGTTGTTTTTGTTGCTTAGAAAAATGTGCTAATTTTAAAAGGTGATCAAAGCCTGCGGAATATAAACACCCCATAACTGCCAAGATCTTGAGGGAGTTTTATTATTTTGCCTGTTACACACGAACATCCAGGAAAAAAACCCCGACATCTTTATTTTTAGGCCTTGCTAATTCTCAGTCTTCTCTTAGTTGCGGGCTACCTGGCAACAGCTGATTGCCATGGTAACTTTGTGCTGATGAACGAGGCTCAGCCTGTCTGTTCTGTCTGGGTCGCTCTGATAGATAAAGAGCTGCAGTAGCTTGATGGCCACCAAAGGGCATAAACTGACAGACTGCTTGCTCACTCGAGATGCTGCTGTGTTGCCTGGGACCTCCCGCATGCTGCAGAGGTGGAACGAGAGGGAAGGAAGGAACCAGTTTCCTGGGGTTTGGATTTTTGCTGAGAAATAGAGGGCTATTTCTGCCGAATTCATCTCCTCTTTTGGGTCACTCTCGATGCGCTCCTTATCTTTGTTCAGTTCACAACTGCAGTTGCAGTGGTACCTGTTTGTGTTCCTTACTCTGCTTACTGAAAATCGGTTTTCTTTTACTGTTTCTGAATTTTTCTCTCATCCAGAGACACTCAGCCCTTGATGCTTGAACATGGCCTGATTACATTCAGGTGGTTCTGGCATTGTACCTTCTGCAAGACACGGATGGTCGTTTTGTCACTGATGCTAGAGTTTTACCTGGGACTTCAGTGATGAGGTTGTAAGCCAGAGCAGAATTTTGACCATTTAATGTAATAAGGTAAAACTAGCACAACAGGAAAGAGGTGTTAATCTTTTTGTAAATTAATGTAACACTTAATGCTAGTTCAGATGTTACATTTCTTATTATCGTTTGCATTTATTCCACCAAACACTTTTGGTTTTCTGGTTTCTGGGACCTTAGCACGAACGTTTGGGATCCTCCATTTGCATTTATTCCACCAAACACTTTTGGTTTTCTGGTTTCTGGGACCTTAGCACGAACGTTTGGGATCCTCCATTTGCATTTATTCCACCAAACACTTTTGGTTTTCTGGTTTCTGGGACCTTAACACGAACGTTTGGGATCCTCCTTGGTATTGAGGACTGCTAGGGAGAGATGATATCCACCTCACCAAGTGGCTCAAAAGCATCTTTGCCAACAGGCTGGTGAACTGGTTGAGAACCTTAAACTAGGAGCAATAGGGGAAAGAAGGGATGACCCACAACCAGGTGAGGAAGGGGTGGACTGAGACAGTAAGCACAGGGTGCCGGGTTTGCAGACAGGGGAGAGCTCTTAATCTACAACACTGAAGGGGGCCCACATCAAGTCTATGCATGCAATAAGGAGATGCCTACAGGACAGCATTACAGGGAAAATTTTCATACCTCTTCCGAGAAATCAGTATGACTAAATACCCATCTGAAGTGTCTGTCTGCTAATGCATGTAGTGTAGGGAACAAACAGGAGGAATTAGGGGTCTGTGTGCCATTTCGGGGCTATGATCTCATTTGAACTGCAGACATGGTGGGATAGTTCACACATGAGTAGCACCATAATGGGTGCATACAAGCTCTTTAGGAAGGATGGGCCATGCCACTAAAGGGGAATTACTCTTTGTGTGAGGAAGCATCGGGAGTGTATGGAGCTCTGCCTCTGAAGAGCCAGCTGAGGCCCAATAGGCTAGGGCTACAAGGAAGCCCTATGCGGGAGACATTGCAGTAGGGGTCTTCTGCAGACCTCTGATCAAGACTAAGAGGTTGATGAGTTCTTCTTCAGACAATTGAAAGAAGCCTCATGTTCAAAGGCTCTGGTCCTCATGTGGGAATTAAACTGCCTTGATATCTGCTGAAAGGACAATGCAGGAGGCCACAGCCAATCCAAGAGTTTTCTCAAGTGCGTTGGTGACAACTTGTTGCCAAAAGTGATAGAGAAGATGACAAGAGGAGGACACTCTGATGGACCTCATACTTGGAAAGCAGAAAGAACGGGTCCGGGATGTTAAAGTTGGGCGACACCTTGGCTGCAACAGCCATGAGGTGGTGGAGTTCAGGATCCTGACAGACAGCAAGGCAAACAGCAGGATCACAACCCTGGGTTTCAGGAGAGCAGGCTTTGGGCTGGCCAGGGATCTGCTTGGAAGAATCCTATGAGAGACAGTCCTAGGGAACAGAAGGGTCCAGTAGAGCTGGTTGTTTTTTTTTCACAAGAAGCGCCTCCTCAAATCTCAAGAACAGTTGATCTCAACATGCAGGAAATGGAAGATGGCTGGAGGCCTGCACAGAGCTCCTGAAAGGAATCATACAATAGGTTCAAGCCTGAAGTAATGGGCTTAGGAAAACCAAAGTCTACCTGGAGTTGAATCCAGATGTGAAAGGCAAGAAGAAGTGCTTCTACAGGTAAATCAGCTGTAAAAAGAAGAGGAGGCTAAATGTGGGCCTGCTACTGAATTTGGCAGGTGAACTGTTTACAAATGGCAGGAAAAGACCAAGGTACTTCATGCCTTCTTTGTCTCAGTCTTTACTGATAAGACTGTCCTTCAGGAATCCCAGGCCCCTGAGACCAGTGGGAAAGTCTGGAGTGATGAAGACTTACCCTTGATAAACAAAATGGACTTAAACGGGTCCATGGGTCCTGATAGGATGCACTCACGAGAGCCAAGGGAGCTGCTTCTGTCATTGTGACACCATTTTTGATTATTTTTGAAAGATAATGGTAATAGAGGGAGTTCCTGAGGACTGGAACAATCTGGGTTTTTTTCCTCTGTAGTGTGAATACTGGGGGAGAGAAATAATAATAAATACAGAAGAAAAAGTAAATTCAAGAATTCCCTCAAACTGGTACTCAGAAGCTGATTTTCTTTTTGTTTTTCAAAACTCTGAACCTACTAAACATTGTGGGTCAAAACTAATTCAATGTTACCTACAGAAAAGTGTGCTTTTTTTTTTTCCCTGGAACGTTGTCTGGTTTCAAAACTTAATTTTCCTCACAGAAGTTTCTGTGGGAACCAAAAGGCTACTATAAACAGCTCTTATATAAATGTGATACCTGCTGGTTTGCCATACCTTTGTGTTGATGTCATTGTAACCAAACTGGTCAATAATCAACATGCCATGAAGTTCCTTGATGTTGTCACTGCTTTTTTGAATGTGTAAGGGAGCTATGAAGCAAGTTTCCTTAGAGCAAAGGGAACAGCCTATGGCAGGTGTGCTAATGGTCAAACACAGCCGGTACTGAGTAGCGCAGAGCAGAGTCAAGCACAAAAGCAGATCTAGGACACCAGGCACCCTCCAAAAACATTTGTGAAGGCGAATGCCTCCTAGGGCCTGCTTTCAGAACTCAGGGGAGGCTTTGCCTTGTACTTGTGAGGTGAGTAGTAGCAATGTCCCTTGGGTCCTGCTGAGTTTCCACCAGCATATTCAAATATTCAACATCTTACTTGAGAAAGAAACATGCCATTTGATAAACCACTCTTGGCAGGCAGATCACTGATATTTGCCTTGAAATTTCTCATCTTGCATCTGGATTGGTAGGTTTGGTATTTATTTATTTATTTATTTATTATTTGCATTTTCATGGCTTAGATTTCCTAAATGTTACTATTTTCTAGGTTCAGTAATACCACTTTGAGGGTTTTGATAACGTAGAAGTGAAATGTTTTTCATTTTTACTCAACAATAAATGAATATATACTACTAAAATCCAGATATGCTTTGTCTCATATCACTTTGAGGGCCTGTAGTTGCCCATAAAAGCACTGACTGATGTGCTCATTTCCCTTATCTGTCAGTGGAACGGAATACTCTGTGATTGGGCACGTATTTTAGTAACTGTCATCTCATACGTGTTAGTAGTAGTAAAATACCAAGTGCTAATGCTCAGTTCTGTACTTGAACTTGACTGAAATTCCTGGGCTGGTACAAACTAGAGAAGTAATGAGTTTGTAGAATGCATGTCTTGATTTAGAAAAATTTGGGGTTATCTTATTTTGACATTTTAGGGGAATTTGAATTTTGAATAATACAATAAATTATCTAATATTTTTAATAGATTATTCTTAATAATCTATTCTTAATAGATATACTTTCTTAATAATCTATTATTCTTATTTTGCTTTCTAGAACATTCATAATTCATGGGTGAAATGCTGTATTATGTTACATGTGAAATATGTTGAGGATTATATGCATTTAGAAGCAGCTGCATTTACTAATTTGGGTTGAGTTCAGAAAAATTTGCTATAAAGCTACAGACAAAATTGATACTCACTGATTGAGAGCATTATGTTTAGCATCAGTGGGAGTAAAACCAGTTTCTTGGTCTTGGTGAGCTCTGCATTGTTGAACCCTGTGAATTACATTATTTCCTAGATCAAGATAGTGACCCACGTATAGGAGATTATTTTTTAAATCAGACCTGTGAAAGCACAGAATTAGTGTAAATTCATCAGCTGTGTGATAGAGCATTCATTACAATCTTGTTCCATCAATAATTGAGCTTTATTCTGAGTCTAGATTTCACTGATAGATTGCTGAGGTTCTCACATAAGAATTTGTGGAAGTCATAATAAATAAGAATTTTAAAGGGATGTAACTAATGCAAAAGAATTGAAAAGGTTCAGTCAAATATTTATAAATATATTCCTTTCCTTTTTGATCCAAAAATTACAGCACAATTTGGAGCTACTGAGTGGCCTTTGTGATCCTTGGCAATAATTTTATGGCTTGTGGAACCTGTTCAGGTCAATTGAAGACATATTACATTAAAGACATATTTTACTCATTAGATACCTCCAAGAGTCTTACCATTTTAACACGTAAAAGTTGAGGTTATTATTTTTGTTGCCTCTACTTCAGTTTCAGGGCTCCAGAAGTCAGTTTAAGCCCTTAACACAAGGCTTGGGAACATTGGGAGTCTTTATTAAAGATATCTGTAGAAGTTGTCACTGGAAGCCCTAGGCAAACTTTGTAGTGGAAAAAAATCTGTCTCTCTCACTGTTGAGTGAGGGAGCTATCAGGAAGAATACATAAACAAAAGAGAAACCTCTAATCACTCAAATGCTCTTCCAGGACAAGAAGTTGGCAGTGCTGGGCTGCATTGTGTTCATAGTGATAAGGTAGAAGAGGACTGACACCTTTGGAAGACAACAAGGAAAGGATAGGTTGCTGTGAGCTTTGCAAGAGAAACTTCTTTTAAAGTTGAGGTGATTCAAACAGCCATCATTTTTTATTTTAGCACATAAAATTCAGTTTTGAGGAGAGACTTTATGAATGTTCACGTGTTTTTTTCCAGATATAATTACCCTGCTGACATAGTAAACACTTTATTCTCTCAATAGCATAATCTGTCCGACAAGCTGTCGGCAGGATGGAAGATGCTTTAGAATACATCTGAGCTACAACTCTTTTTGCAATCATAGCATTGTTGCAGGTGGCTGCTTGTAGTTCATCATAAAAGCCTTAAAAAGTATAGAAAAACACAGCTATTACCAATAGGACTCTGTGGTTGAGGGGAAGGACCATTGTCCAGGTAGGCTTTTAGAAATAGATTCCGAATTGCAATTGTGGCTGAACTGTAGCTCTCTCTTGGCACCCCAGTTCTTGAAACTAGATGCTTGAAAAATAAGAAATGCTGCTTCTGTCTCACTTCTGTAAGCCTGGCAGAACCCTTCTGTTGGGTGTTTACCCTGCCAGCCACATGTAACTTCCTACCAGTTTTTTCCTGAATTCTGCTTTGTCCTGTTCTGCCTCTCTTATTCTGAAGCCTCTCACCATAGCTGGGATATAAATACACCTTACAAATATACAGCACTTTGAAACTGTGGGGAGCACTTAGGAGAGGAGAACAGTATCAGAAAGTTTTGGGCAGAAACAGAACCTGAAGTGCGATAGTTTTGCGTGGTGTACCAACAGTTTTCCTTAACTTCCCATCAATTGCCTTCAAGCAACAAAAGCAGAAAACAAGGATACGTTGGGATTGATCTTTTTTGTTCCTAATACATTAAAGTGACTGTGTGTGTAACTTGCCTAAAGAGAGAGCCAGTGGGTCTTTATGATTCACAGTGCTAAAAAGAGGAATAAATACTGAAATTCTTTAGGAGAATGCAACTATGCAACTCTTCATTGTAAATTACTATTATAGAGGAGAGCCCGAATCCCTTTATTTTTAAATGTGAAGGGTTGACAGTGTGTTATGTAACTTGAAAATACTGCCCTCATGCTTTCCTTGAACATCGTACTTAAAATCCAGGAACAAAAGCACATGGAAAAGAAGTGCTTTGTTGTGTCATATCATCTGTACTGTGTGCTCTGTAAGCATCATCAGGCTGGACTCAATATGCAATGCTGTATGCCGTTGCTATCGCCGATGCATTTTTGCAAAATTTCCCCTTTCACAAGATCAAAAGATATTTTCTTAACGTTCATTACAGCGTATTAAGACATTAGTGCTCAGAACCTTTCAGTGCATTAGACAGAACATTGTCGTTCTTTTTTTCTCATTGGATGAAATAATCGGTTATCTGAAATTGCATTACTTTCAGATAAAACGGGGAAGAACACTGTCTCAAGCTTTGACAATTAAGGCTTACTTTAGATAATGCCATTAACCACTTGAAATAGCAGAGTGAGACATCTAAGCCATTGCCTCATAGTAAAACAGCAGAAGCCAGGGCCAATGCTTTTGATTTGTTTGACAACGCTGCAATGCTATTTTAAGACAAAACCTAAGGGGAAGGTCAGTCTACTTGTGATAAACTTTCAAGATGACTTTGCATTAATAGGTGAGAAGAGATGAGAATCTGTTAGGAAGAAATAAGAACATTGTATTTTAATGAATTTTTAGACTTTTTTTTATGGAACCACAGATGTTTGTGACACTCTACAGACAAATAAAACAACAGGTCCTGACATTGAGGAATTAAGACTAAAGTGAAACGTTACACAGTAAGGGATGACAGTATTCATATGGTGATTAGAAGAAAAATTTTGCACGGGAGTGAACTATCTTGAAATGTGTTTATTACACACATTTGGATGTCTATCATCTATAAAGTGTCAGGGCAAAGCTATATTTAATGCTGTAAGATTGTAACTGGTGTCCCAGAATAAGGGTTAAGCTGAAGGTCATAGATGGAGAGATGCCTGAAAAAAATTTAGAGCCATCAGGTGTCTGAAGATGGAAAGACGAAAGACAGGATCTGGGATAAAACTGCAAGCAATGGGGGTGGCATAGGAGAAAAAAAATGTATTCTGCTAATCACCAGAAAGTAAGACTCATACGAACAATAGGTCCTTGAAATTTTAATTCTGGTTGCCATCCCAGCCTAAGAAAATGGATCTGTGTCTTGGTGCGTAGTCCAAAACTACTAAAAGACCCCGTTCACTTCCTCTCTCCCGTGAAAAAGTGTCTGTTTTCTCTCCCACTTTCCTGCAAGTGAAGGGCTGGTCTATTGCAAGGTGGTAGAAGTGACCAAGCAGTCAGGGGAGGGAAGTAAGGAGCAAGAGACAGCGATGATCTGGATTCAAGCAATGGGTTGAGGGAGTGTTTAGACCGTTTAGGCTCCATGGCAATAAGCAAATCAAGCAAAGTGGGAGAATTTTCTAGTAATAGCCCGCTCGGTTAAGCGAACACAAACTTCAGGGAGCACTGGTTTGGGGAAAAGGTCTGTTTTCTTTCAGGCAACTTGTATCGGGGCTTTTCTCTATGTACAATGGAGGTAAACATGCAGAATTTGGTTGGAGATGTTTAATTGAGTCTTCTGTGAGTTTTATGACTGAATTGAATTTGCTACCTTTCCTTGTGAAACAGAAGGACAGAGAATATTTTCCCTGTTATCCAGGAACTGAGATGAACTCTGTTTGTAGAAAAGAAAATCTTCTGCAGAGATCTGCTGTTTCTTAAGAAATACTGCTTCCTGATTGAGAACTGCGGTGTTGCATGTCTTAAAAGAGACTTCATGGTGATGTGTAGTTTGCTTATTTATTTTCATCCAAATGCATGAAGATCAAAGATTGAATTCAAGGCATTTTGGCATGATTTGTAGGGTATTTGAACTTGGACAAGAAAGAGAGTGGAATTATCAGTTGGCAGAATTGCATGTACCACAATATTGTTAGTGTTTGTCATCTGTTTAGCAGTACCTCTATATTGAAGTGAGAGATGGGGAATGGAGTAATGATTGTATAGTGCAAATAAAATTCTGAATTTAAGTGGACTTTGAAAGGCATTGGAGACTTGTAGTAGTTTAGTCAAAATAAAGACATTCATCAGATTTAGGGGGCTGCGGTTAAGATATGTGATTTTTCAGACAGGAGTGCTGAACTGGAACAAAATAAAAACATTGCCATGGGTGTGCTTTTTCCAAATGCATTTTGATTTTGCAAATATTTTTTTTTTAATCAATCTGTCTAAAGATGCTCCTGAAGATTTTAGGAATAAAACCATGTGTTTTGTTTCTTTGATAAGCTTAATTTTCTGAGTTAATCATTTTAGCTATTTTAAAACCTATCTAATACATTTGACATGTAAAATGACAGCAGGAATGCATATTGTGTGCTGCCAAGGGGTGTATTTCTTAACTAAGAGATCTACCAAATCCATTTTATTACATGATAACAAAGATAATCTCTAAGGAAGGTCAATCCCTTCCCCCTCCACGTGCACAGGAAAATGCTGCTTTTCTTGGCTCAATACCGATTTCCTTAATCAGTTTTGACTTGGTCATTATTTAAACAGACACTTTACTAACTTCACGTTGACCGAAGAAGGAACAAATAAAAAGATGGGAACTTGCCCCTGGGGACTTCTTCATGGTAATTTAATACAATGAAAGTACGTTTTGGGAGTAGGGGAAAATTCCATTGGAAGAGATGATGTGTTTTTGAAGTGAAGAAAGTACAGTTAGCTGTCACAGTCATTTTCAACAACAGTTTGCATAGTAATAAATAGTTTACATTTTTATAGGTCCTTTCAGTCAAGAATCATGAAATGCTTTATGAAGAAGGCAACATATTATTATCCACACTTTGCAGATAAGAAATTGCATTAAATTTGACCTGAAGTGCAGGTCAAAGGTCTCAAATGAAGCAGGCATATCCAATCTTGCAAACAATTTTCTTTTATAAACTATGAGACCATCGTGCCAATCCTTATGACGCTTCTTTTTAACACACAAACTTTAGCAGATTGCAGTGAGATTTTTCTAAACTGACAAGCATTTGGGGTTTACGGTGACTGTTCTTAATTATGCAAATTTGCAATCATTGCCCAAACTGAGATTTAGGACTAGTTGGCAATTATATCTTTTCGAAGTGCTGCTGGGCAGTCAATTATTTTGGATGACTGAACAGATTCATGCTTTGGTGATTGCTTGACCTCTTTCTTATATGTGAGCTGCTGCTTTTTTTTTTTTTTTCCTAGGTTTTTTTTTTTTTGTTTTTTTTTTTTTTTTTTTCCCTTTACTGTCCTGGTAGCTCTTAGGTTTACTCAGAAGTTTTTCAACGCATATTTTATGAGTTTGGTGTCTTCATGTGCAATTTATTTAGCCAAATATTTCGATCACCAATTTCCACACAAGAAAAATTGCATAAATTATACTTCTCCGAGGAATCACTGAAGCTGAATCTGTCAAGAAAAAGTTAAATTCTTGCTGCACAGTTCCACCGTCCTTCTAAGCAATTGCACAGCACTGCATTTGAATGAACATTTTGAGATCCAAGTTAATGGTTCAGTGCTAAAGACAGGAGATCTAACTTCCCAAAGCAGCCAATATTTAAGTCTGAACTCCCTAATATACCTTCTTTGAAGTCAATGGGAATGCAAGGGAGCAGATTAGCCTTCCCACCATTAACATCCTTCAGCTGCACTCTCTTCTTTCAGCTGCAAGTGTATTATGTCTTTGGTTTACGTTCTCCCAGTTCTCTTTCTATTGATGGCTACTTATTGTTACTGCTTTATTGCCCACAGTTCTCTCACATTTGTCTCCCTTGTCCATTTAACATCATAATATCTTAAAGACCGGGACTGTCTCAGCTGATGTAGAAATACGATCTCTGAAGTGATGGGAATTGAACTTCCATAAGCACCCTGAGTAGAAAAAAGATAAAGCTTCAGGAAAAATAATAATTCCTGCATCTTAGGTGATATGGAAAAATATTATGCAGACTAAAACTTCTACAAAATCTGCTCAAGGCAGTGCTTGAACATTTGTTTCCGTCTCTTTGTAGAACTGCTGCACAGGCCTAAAGTTAATTATATTCTTAAGCACTCTTCTGTAGCCAGAGCCTGAATTATATTCTGTTGCTGTGTGATTATTTTTGAAAAAGAAAACCTGCATTAAAATGGAAGTTTTCATTACTATTATCACTTGTTATTTGGCAGATTGCATAGAGAAGTCACTGGAGAAAAAAAAGCCAAAAGGACAGGTAAAGTGGCATAATTGACAAACACCAAGAGAGCCCCACTGAGACTAAATCTCATAAACGTTGTTGTAGAACTGAACTGGGTAATCTCTTTTCCACTTTGCATAGAGAGATAGTAGTCACGTACCAGCCCCAGCCACTCAGTTTAAGTATTTTCTTTATTAACCTTTGAGAAGGCCTATTTATGTTCTGTATTGTTCACTCATACCCAGCAAAGTAACAATGGGGAAATAACTTCTTAAAAACAACAAACTTCAAGCAAGAATCCCTCCACGTTGCTGGGGAGGTTTTTAAAGTTGGGGAGAAAACTTTGTTCTGAAGCCAAACTGAACTGCATTTGACCTATTACTATTCCTTTTCTATTAGTCTGTTCATTTTATTAACTTAAAAAATGAAATTATTTTATCAGCTATCGGCAAGCTGCAGGATCCAACATGTTGGTATGACCATGGTTAGCTAATTTGGGTTGGCTAGTCTAACGTATGACAATTTACAATGGTGTGATAGCGATTGGTTAGATGTTTTGCCATCCAGCTGAATTGTGCCATCTAAACAAGTCCCCAGTGGTTTTAAATGTGAAAACAAAATTGATCAGTATATAAAAGATCAAAGGTGCGTCTGGATACGATCTGGATATATATTTTATCACATAGATTTCAATTCTGTATATGCATGAATGTAAAATGTAAAATATTATGAGGTATCCTCCCAGACTTGTAAACACAAATCACTTTGTCTGTCGTTAGATAAGTGTTAACAGTCTGCATTCAATTCAGAGAGCAACCTGATCTCACATAAGATTAGGTTATTCTTAGTGATAGCATCTGGGATTAGGCATTCTTCTTCATTCATGGAAAACTGAAAAGAAACACTCATTTTTCATCAGAGAGGATGGCTTCTGTGGAGCTGTATTATTATATAAACCTACCAGAAATTAATTCACAAAGGATGCCTGCAGAACGCTGCCACAGGAAATTAGGACCAAGGAGACCTTCTGGATGGTTCTGTCACATTAGGGCTGCCAGGAATCAAAACAACACACGCATCTACTTGTTTTCATGAGTACAAATAGAGAATCTGCTGAACACACCTTTAGGTTTTCATATGATCTCTCCTGCCTTTTATTTATCAGTTGCTCTTTGGTCTACAGGTAGTGTACTGAATTCGGTGCTATGGTAACTTAGGATCTAAAGGCAGCAGAAATTTTTCTGTTTTAAAGATCTCCTTTTGCCATTGCTATTCTCTCCATACTTTTATCAGAGTCATATTCTGGAATAATATTAGCAAATAAGTAAAATTGTTTGGTTTTCAACTGAGAATTAACTAGGTCAAGGAACAGCTGGATAAATTAGTCCGGACTTGAGGAAGCTGATGTACAGAAATACTTGCTATACGAATCCAGTGATGTGGTGGCGTGATGTGATTGGAAAACAATTCAAGCAGGGTCTTTTCAAAGGTCTGCAGTGAAAGGACAACACTAAGAATTGTATTTACAGATCACAAGGACGTCAGTAGGAACTGTAAGACACATGTGCCAAATGGCAGTGCTTACAGGATTGATTTGGACTGACCTTTGTTAACACAATAAACTTAAAGGCAATGGTTAGCATCTCCTTGTTTGGTTCCCTTTCCTAGGAAAACAAAGAAGAATTGTTGAGAGTTTCCTATGCAAAATCTTTTTAATTTCAATTAAAAAACCCAAACTTGTATAGGAGGTAGAAGAAGGTCCCACTCTTCATTCGAGCCTAATTCATCCACAAATACAAACAGACTTAAAAATAAATACATATATATAATGATTCCTGGAAGTTCATAAAAATTAGGGATGAAATAGAAGCAAAACCTTACAACACTGTACTAAAACACATTCCCTAAGCAATTGTGTTTTAGGGGAGAACTGATCAAGATGAATAATTTTAACAATGTATTTATTACTTTATAATTTAAAAATAGATGTTGATAAATTTAAACCTGCATTTTCCAGTACTGTATGCTCACATTAGCATGAAATTGAATCAGTCTTTTTTCTCTCTGTTTTCTCTACAACTAGACTCTCTTAGCCAGAAATAATCCCTGTCTCATAATGCTTTCTTCGCTGTTGTATAAATCCTACCCCCACTTCACAGTGAGGAAGAATTTGCTCTAATTCTGATCTAGTGCTGGAACACTTGATGGAGGAAATATGCCAATTTTATTTTGCTTCTCTTTTTTTCTAATAAGCTTCCTAAGATGTAAGTTGCATATCAAGACAACTCCTCCCCAATCATGACAGCTTCATTTATCTTTCTGCAAATCTTTATGGATATTATTCGATCTGGTCTTCAGAACCAATTAGTTGAAATGGGCAGCAAAGGCTGTATCGTGTCCTGTGAGATGTTGCAGCATTTCTCATATTGACTCATTCTGTAGATGGCCAAGTCTTTCAAAGTAAAGAAAGATGCTCCTTCTAGAGGGGTAGGCAAGGCATTCTTTTCCCATGTTAAGGTCTATGCTTGCTTGGAGCCAAGTTTTAAACCTTCCTCTCCTATTAGAATATAGCAAGTTATTTTCTACTTATCCAGATATGTCTTACTGACAAATCGACCTCGATTGAGACGTTCTTGTTTTTTGGGTCTGAGACTCCATCTTTGTTGATACAGGCGTGGATATTTGTTTGAAGTTTTTGACTTAAATTTATCAACATCTTTCTAGAAAACGATAACAAAGACATCATTTGAAAATCTTTAGCTAGTTTTCACAGATACTATGGTTACAATGCCTTCTCTCTGGCAACTGGTGTCAGACTTTGGACAGGACTCCTTGCCTCTCAGAAGAGGTTGTTTTCCCTGTGTAATGGAGATTACAACACCTGCCTGCCTCATATAGAAATTGTGACGGTGAATGAATTTATGTCCATGCCTTGGCAGGTGTTCTTCCTAAAGCTAAACGCTGCCTGAGAATGAGAGTCCTGACCTTGAAATTGGATGTAGTACTGTTATAGGCAAAATTTACCACAGAGCGAATGTGCCAACCCTCTATTTATCACTTACCCAGCTGTTTTCCTAAATTGCAGCTCCTTTAAAATTACACTCTAATTCATCAATAATTCAGCAGTGAAGTCTTATGAAGAAAACAGTAGATGCCATTTTGAATAGCTCCACTATCAAATGATAAGCTATTCAGAGAAGAGGGTGGGAATACTGCTGAGATACTTGGTCTCAGTTACCATGGGAAATTCAGTTAACATTAGAGAAATCTACAACACAACAGGGCTCAGGACATTGTTTCACAACAGACCTTTGGTAGACACATAACAGAGTGACGGAAAAGGAGAGGGAAGCCCGTGGGGTAAATATATCGATGTGATCTTCTTGCAGCTTTGCAGGCTTATCTGGGTATTTAAATCCCACACAAGAAAAGCAGATCAATGCATAAACCAGCATATTGCACATGAGCGCAGGGGCTGGCAACCAGCCACGCTCTGCCAACACTGCAATTAGTCAGTGTGTGCTAAACAGATGTGTGTGTGGCGTGCCTTTAGAGCAATGCTAGGCTTAACTCTTTCGGGATGGCTGGGGCCTGAGCACAGGGTCCTGGTCCTCTGTGCTTGTCTGTGAGCCTGTCCTATCTGCTGAGTGCATCTGCTCATCCTGCAAAATGCTGTAGAGGGCTGGTTGCTGCAACGTGTTTAATTTTTCGGTTCTGCTATGGCAGAGTCATTTCAGTCGGACTTACTGGCATCTTGGAAGTCCGTCCTCTCTCCTATTCCCTTTTTCTATGCGTGTTTTACTGTGTGACAAAATGTTTGTAATTATGTATCTGGATACAGGCAGGGATTGCTATGTGTGTGCATTAATGCTGTAGTAACATTTAACGGGTGAGACAGTGCATGTTAAATCATAGCTAGAGTAAATGGATTAAATCATTGCAAATTATTTCTCTTGTACAGTAACTCACCTGCCTTCATTTTTGGTTTGCATTAAAGTTCTGATGGGCTTTTATGCATAAGTATACTTTTGAAAAACATCCCAATGTAGTGTAAATTTTTTTCTCATGACAACATATTCATTAGATTATGCGAGGGCTTCAGTCAAAAGTACTGTATGTACAGAAGATGAAGAAACCTTCTTGCAAAACAGTTTTCTTGCAAAATATCTGAACCCTGGAACCTGCTCACAATTCCCTGCGATGCTGCAAAGTCAGCCCCAAGGTGGAAGCTGCACCATCCATGGCATATACAGGCCTGGGCACTCCTATGCAAAATTTGAGGTCTTGCAGAAAAGTCATCTTCTTTTTCATTTCTCGTTGTGTTTGCTTGTCCACTTGATCCTGGTGTTGCTGGTCTTTTGTCAGACACATTTCTCTCCATGACCTGCCATTAAGTCCCTGAATTTTTAAAATTTATCTACCTCTTTTTCCCTCAGGCTTCCCAGGGGATTTGCTTTTTGTTCCGTACATTAAAGGGAACAGGCCTTAGAGTCCCTGGGCTGGGTAACAGCTGCATTTCTTTTTCAGGGATCACCTTGTAGTTATGAAACAAGCTGCTCTGTGCAGGTGCTGTTTCGCACTTGATGGGAAAAACTCACCTTTGCTTCAGAGTCTTGGGGCCACTACCAACGATAACTGTGGTTATTTATAGATGGTAATGCCTAAGAACAGCAGCTCCATCCTGCCTAGACTCATTCTGATGAGAGCAGAACTAGAATAGTGCTCTTATTTACAAAACACTCTCCATTTCTTTTTTATTCTGTTTGTTTAAACAACAAATTTTTCATTTAAACATAAAAATTCAGTAATACTAAATAAATAACATAGTATTAAAATGCAAACAGATTAAAAACAAAGGCAGCATCCTATTATCCTTCTCTCTTCTACACATTCACAGGCTCAGAAGAGAGTCTGGGAAAGACGTAGCGTTAATAAACATAAGGCCAGCAGCAATCATTAAATAAATATAATTTTAAAAATCCCCTTGATATTTAAAAAATGCTGAAGGCTTTTGTTTAATAAAAAATGGGTAGGAATATAAGATGAGATGGGTGCTGTAGAGTAGTGAAATTCTCTGCCAGGAAATCAGCCACGATAAAATACAAAGCCCCATCACTTCAACAGGCAGCAGTGGGAACCCTGGAACAAGGGTGATGGCAAGTCAATACAGAGATGTCCATGTTGCATAGGGTCTTTCCAGCTGGGGTTTTAAAACTTAATGAGATCACCTTCAAGTCAAAATACCACTTTGGGGAGCCCACGGAAAGCACTCAGGGTAGATGAAATCTGATGGCTCTTTGCTGAACAGAAGAGCAGACGGGTTAATCCATTGGGAACAAGCTGTAAGCTTCGGAGCTGCGCTGCAAAGACAGAATTACAGCACCGCCAGACACGTGGTGACCAAGGCACGTGTTGCTGATGTAAGGCTGCCATGGGATAAGTAAGGGCACAGCGTGTGCAAACTGTGCAACAGTAAAAACATTTTCAGTAGTACATCAGCATCTCTTTCCAGAGAGAGTCCAAATTGATGTCAGGATTCGTCTCACTTGCTTTCAGCTTCTGTGAAATGTTAGAGTACCACAAAAGAGAGAGCCAAGACGGGAGGCGGTACGCTGTCTAGTTCCAAACTGAAGTGCTGGCCTGATGTGTTCATATCACCAGCAGCTTTAAAGAAAAGAATACATGTTTCTACACATACTGAGGGTTGTAGAATGGAAGCATTTTCCAAACACACACAATGGGAAGATTCTTGGGAGTTATAAGACTCAGAAGAAGCTTCTTATTTAATCTAAATAGCCGACAGCTCTATGAACCATGATGTAGATAGCAGCAGCTTGTGCAAAAATAGCAGACCTGGCTTTAAAACTGAGTATCTTGGCTAGCCATAGCTCTTTAATCCCAGCAGCACGCAGTTCAACTCAAGTTAATTGCCTAAGTATTTTCCGTGTTTCCTAGGAAAGCTTTGCAGCTTGTTTGGCATTCTGGGATCCCACAGCCATGCTTGTAGCAGAAAACCTGTAAGCTTAACGTGTGAACATGGCTGTGTGTCTATCTGCATACACGGAAACTAGTGTGGAAATGCGTATTTTAACTCCTTCTGAAAATGTAGTTCACAGATTTAGCACCACTTAGGAAGCTGGATCTCTATACATGCATTCGTACTCTACAGCAAAGCCAAAGTAGTTTATATTGTTCATTTCTCCTTCTGCGAAAGATAAGTCAGAATATTTTGCAGTTACTGTGAGCTCATATGTAGTGGAAACTCAAAGTCCTTCCAAATAAATGTGTTGGTGGTATTCCTGGCACCATATAGGCAATACTTGGTAGCAAAGAGCATTTTTCCTCACAGATGGTGTAAATCCAGACCATTCATTTGTTACAGACCTTTTACATCTAATTGACTTTTATTGTACCTACAAAATGGAAATACATTAAAGAGCATCTCCATTTCACTTACAAGAACAATAGTCAATTTTCTATTTTATGTCTTTTGAGAATTCTTAATTGTTTTCCGTGATTAGATATTGGGAGTGTAAACAATTATGTGATTATAAGAGGAGGTTTTTTAATACAAGGTATGGTGTAAACATCTAGGAGTTAGGTTGCTGCAGCAGTTTTTCCTATTTTTCCTTTGAATTTTACTTTTGTAATTCCTATTTCTTGTTCAGTTCTGCATAATTTATTAAAAGTAAGATATTAACAAATGTAACAACTTCTAACACTTGCAAATTATGTCGTCCCCACAGTTTTTAGTAAGACAGTGAGACAGCAAGACATTCCAAAAGGAGATCACGGTTGTTAATGTAGAACAGTGTTCCATAGCATCTGCAGACATCACAACTCATGGTTTGTCTGGTTTTTGTCTTATTTGGCTTCCCCTGCAAGAATTCCACCAGCAAGATTGCGCTGCTTTGCTTTGCAAAAACTCTTGCTTACCTGAACTATTCAGCAAGTCAAGGAACATTTATTTTACACTCTGGAGTAAAACCAGGTGGAAGCAGAATTATCCCAAGGTATTTTTATCAAAATGCAGATTTCGTATTATTCGGCCTATTTAGATGCATGTAACATTTGAACTCCATAGCAGTTTGCCTTGAGTATTTCACTTGGAATTACAGTGGCTCTCATTTCTATCTGAAACTCATTACGCAACTGGTGGAAATAATCATATTATATCTATATAGATATATATAGATGAACTATTCACTGGAAGGCTTGGATACAAGTTTTATATTCATGCTTATTCAACTCTGCTGGTTATAGGGGACGAATAATCCACCGGCCCGTCCTGTCTCTCCCAGTGAATAGATCATCCAAGCTCTGGAGCTGTAGGAAAGTTAGTCAAGTAGAAGATCAGGTAATACTTGAACAGCCACGTGATATCACTTTGCTCTGAAGGACATACTCAGCTGTAGGAAGGAACAAATTAGTTCAAATAAGCCTTAAAGTGGACTTGATGGACCAAAAGAGAGATCTTTGACCCATGGTGCTTCACACTATTCCTGTTGCTTTATAACATACGTTGAATTGTGTGTTTTTGTCAAACTTTCCCTCCTCCCATTCTCCTCTTCCCCCCTGTGCACAGCAGCCAATTTCCATGGCAGTAATTAGGGCATGAACAGGGAAGACTTTCATGTCCCATGACAGATGGGCCAGTGCTGGATGTGAAGCACATGCTATATATCACGCTTCCTCTCTTTCACTTTCCCCTAAGACCCTTGCTGCTGTAACAGTTTGGCCACGTTTCACTACAGTTAACATGTTTTAAATACAGCAGTCCCTGCTTGCATCCGTAATAAGAACACCTTTTTCTTTTTTTTTTTTGAAAGGGTGGTTTTAATATTAGCAAGTGGCTGCTCCTGTGATGTTTTCAATATGTTGCTAATCTATAAGTACCTGCTCCTGTCAGTGACTGAGGGCCCCCTGTGTCCTGGGTAGCGTGCTTGGCTTCCATTGATTTCAGCAGAAGCTGAGGATAATCAGTACTCTGCAGGACAGGCCATAAATGAATGCTCCAGGCGATGGGAGCACAGAAGGGTAATCACAGTGCTAATAAAAGCAACAGGTGGCTGTCTGTGAAATAGAGTTTTTGATACCGAGTTTGTCTTGAGATATTAAGAAAAGGTTTGCTTGAATAAAGTGTGTATAACAAATAAAAAAGAGAAAAAAATAAAATCAGGAGACAAGATTATTTGTATTTCAAATTTCTGTTCTCAAAGAGCCATATGAGGGCTGCTCAAAGGAAAAGTCACTGGAATTCTTGAAACAGATGAAAGAATATTTTCCCATTGGCTAACAGCACAGTTATTTCAACTGAAATGGAAAAAAAAAAATCCCCCAAAACTCATCTTGAAGCAGGATGAAAAATTTCTAGCAAGACACACATCAGTAATAAGAAGTGGAAAAGACTAAATTTTAATAGGTGGCATTTAACAGCCTTAATTAGATGTTGCTGACAAGGGTATTGCCATGTCTAGTAGCTTGTTTGTCCAATACCAGTGAGTGACTGGGGACACAGTGGAATGATGTAAAACTAACACTGAAGAGAACATTTTTAGGATGGAACTAGAGGATTAAATAGAGATAATGACACGAAATTATAACAGGGTAATTTTAGACCTGAGGGGAATAGATTGTGGGACAGAGAAATGGTGGGAACCCTATTGTTGACACATTTAAATATAGACTGGACAAAATGTTAATAAATGTACAGTAGGGAACAATTTGACATTGTGCTCAAGGAGATGGAAAGGATGCAGTAATCAGTCTTCTACAAAGGCCTGTCAGGTTCTCTAATATACCTTATTGTAAACTTTATTTCACTTTAAACATGTTTATATTGAATATAAATTTTACGTCATTTGTCCTATTTATCAAAGGAAATTTTACTCTCTTTTTTCTCTTTTTCATTCAGACATTACACTTTTGATTTCAACTCAGTGTCCTCGGTTGTCTTGTAGGGCATAGGGAACTCTGCTGACTTGCATCTACTGAGAGCACAAACAGTGGTAATTTATCTTTTTGTACCTTAAAGGCACTAACCTGTTCAGTTTTAGTAAATCACTCAACAAGTAGCTCCAGAGAAGGGAATGGCATTCAAATGTGTCCACTGAAACTGTGGAAAGAAGGAATGTTTATATGGAAGCAGTCAGCAGGATCTGTTAGATATTGATCTTTGCATTTTCTGAGCTTCCTATCAATATCCCACAATTATGAATCACAGAATCACAGAATGTCAGGGATTGGAAGGGACCTCGAAAGATCATCTAGTCCAATCCCCCTGCCGGAGCAGGAACACCTAGATCAGATCGCACAGGAACGCATCCAGGCGGGCTTTCAATGTCACCAGAGAAGGAGACTCCACAACCTCTCTGGGCAGCCTGTTCCAGTGCTCTGTCACCCTCACTGGAAAGAAGTTTTTTCTCATATTCAAGTGGAACCTCCTATGTTCCAGCTTGAACCCATTGCCCCTTGTCCTATCACTGGATGTCACAGAGAAGAGCCTGGCT
>WKFP01014941.1:8663-33242 GCA_011057875.1 Pterocles orientalis | reverse complement strand
TAAGTAGAAAAAAAAAAAAAAAGAAGAAATACAAGAAATGAATTTTATGCTTTCCAGCTCTCCTAGTTAAAGATGGAGAAGAACATCTTATGATACTAGAAAAGTTCACTCATATTTAAACATGACATAGAAATGATACGGAGGGAGAACGAACAATATCTTGTGTAAACACCATGGACACTATAGCTAGTTTTGTTGCTCTGAACCATGAAAGTTTTTGAGAAATTTCAAATACATTTTGAGTTCAGCAAGAAAGTTCCATTGTTTCTCTTAGGAGAAGGGAAAAAGTTTGGTCAGGAAACTAAAAAAATAGGGAGCGATATGGAATAACAACCCTTTCAAGGGTCCAAAAAAACTCATTTCTGTTCACTCTGCTCTTAAAAGTCATGTGCTCACACAAACTAACAAACACTCCTTTGGGAGAGTTAGCAAATGAGGACATTTTTGTGGCAAGCTTATATTTTTTGGCCCAGCTTCTGCTTTGGCACCTGTTTGACCTGGCAATTTAAGCCCCTTTCTGAAAAAAAAGGGATTTATCTGTAAACTATATTGGAAGTTGGAATCTCAGTAGGAATTTGTGATCCCAGATGCTTGTAAACAGCCTTTGTCCTTCCACGTATGTCCTCCTAACCCCTGTAGAATTTAAGATGTACAGAAGCCTCCTAAGCAATGACTCGTGCCATTTCACTGACTTTTATCACCACAAGTAACAATAAAAGCAGTGAAATGAAAGCTGTAACAAGCTGCTGCTTTGGCATAATAGCTTGGAAGTACTTTACCCATAGTTAGCATGCACCTGGTACACTCTCAGATAAACACCCCAAGCAGGGACCAGAATAAAAATTGTGCCCAAATACGTATATGAAAACACCACAAATTATATTTGACATTTATAGGATCCTGGCTACACTCTATGTGTGTTCCCAATGTCTGGAATGTGTTGGCTGTTGGTCATACTACTTTGAATCACGTTTCCTAGAGATTTCAAAAAAAAAAAAATCTTCCTGCAGCTCCGCAAAAGGTAAAGAAGAGGATGGACAATTGTTTCTAGATCAAGAGATAATTACCAAATTCAGTGCTAGGGATCTGGATCTCATATCTCCTTTACATTTTAATTTTCGGTTACTTTGTAAGAATTAGGAGCAATTTCTGAAGAACATACAGAGGATATGGTTGGATTTGCCACCCTGAATAAAATTGTTGGTTTCCCAAGTCTAATACCTTTAGTTGGGGGTGGCCATTGTTTGAGACACCAGACGAACATAAAAACCTCCCCAACACTCAAAATATGCAGTGGGGCAAGGAATGAGACTCTTGTTCTCACAGCAGTGCATTTTGGACACTGATAATAGGTTGCTCTTTTCCAGATGTTATTGACAAAGCTATCCAACTTTACTGCATATCTTTTGGCATCCTCTAGTGATAAATTAATTTCTCAAGTTTTGTGTAGAAGGAATAAGAGAAAATACTTTAAAGTTTCCTTTAAATTTACTGAATTTTAACTTAAAAACGGTGTTAGGAGTTGTATAGTGCGTTCTTACTTTTCTCATGTCTGCAGCAAGTAATACCTGTCTTTGCATACTCTACTTCAAAATACAGTAAGTTGATCTGGATCAGTTTGGATCGGAACTGTGAATTTGGATTGGTAGGCTTTCTCCCTTGTAGACTGGCATACATTTTTCCTTGCTCCTGTTTTCAGTGCCCTTCCTGACTGCACGTTTAAACTGGTTTGTCTGCCTTAAATGATTATTCAATCTCTGTACTTCAGTTTATAGGTCTAACCTAGGTACCAAATAGATTATTTAATGTCTAGAAATATTTAAGCTCTTGTAGATGTTTATTAGCATTTGGTTTAGACCAGACAACTTATAATAAGAAAACCTCAGCTGGAAGCAAAGTGCAGCATATTCTTTCATAGTTTGGTACTCTGTTGTTTCACCTCTCTGTCCTCCTTCTTGGAAGGTCATGTTACGGTGTTAAGTGCAAATTTCAATGTAGTGTTTCTGTAGTAATGGTTTTCAACCGGTTATATTTTCCATATTGTCCTTTGCTTAGTGATTTGGTTGAGCCGTATAAAAAGAATGACTCAGAGGTGTTGTATTGAGTATAGACTTGATTATTGCAAAACTGACAACCTGAGAAGAAGTTCAGACATTTTTTGAAAATATTTTTCCAGGCTTCAGTAGGTTATCTGATGAGGCAAACGGAAGTGGCCAGCCAACTTACATAACCTCCTCAGCCAGCATTCAGAGCCAATCTAAGGCCTACATATCACACCCACCTCACTTAAAATGCTCATGGTAGAGCTAAAGAAGTGCAAGGGCTCAAGCTTTGTCCTAGGCTTCCACAGGGGATTAATCTCATTGTCCCACTTAACAGGAAACTTGCATTAGCATTTCCAGTAGCCTCTTTAATGACATTACTACATATGACTTGATTTTAAAAGACTTAAAAACAGTCTAATCTTCTGTTGAAGTGTATGTGTCTACGGAAGGATGTGTTATGCACTGTATCATCTGAATTGCATTTTCCTCGTCCTGCAGAATCACTGTCAGTCTTTCAATAGTTATACGAATAACATTCACCTAGGCTTTTGTCCATAAAATCTGATACAGGAGTCTTGATCAATGACAAATATACAAATAAAGACTAAACTTGACCTCAGGCTAACAAAAAAAATTCCATGTTCACTTTGTTGCTGTAATTATTTCTAAAAAAGAAATAATTCAATATTTCTAAAGGTAATGGGAGCTTTCCAAACAAGAATATTTTTGATAGATGCTCTTTTTTGTACAGACATCTCTTTTAAAATATTTTGGCAGTTAGTAATTCCCAGGACCACAAATCACTTCCAAAACTCAGCCAAATAATTTAGCTCTTACTTACCACAATGTCTCAGCCCATCAGGGTTGAATGCCCTGAGCAAATATTACAGCTTTGTTGGACTGAAAAAAATGAACAAGTTGGAAAACCAACATGGTCGAAAACTGCTGGATTCCAGACGGGGAAAATAATATTCCCATTAGCATATTCAGGTGACTACAACAGTTGGCTAGACTTTCAGGTCATAGAAGTATCTCTTTGCTGATCATAAAATGATGCAGAACATATATTTGTGAAATTTTGTATGCATTTTCTCAGATAGTACTTTTTCAGCTGAGAAAAAGGGGGGGCGGGGAGGCGGAAATCTGATTTCACTGTCTACAGTGTGACAGACAAAATAAATGAACCATACCTTAAAATTAAGTGATGGGCTCCAGGTTTCCCATGTGGTATGAATAAAACCCATGCAGTCATCACAGTGCTCAGGTGTCAGTCCCTCTTTTCACAGCTCTGTGCCTTTTTATGTTCCATATCTAATTCAGATTTATTCCCATTATTCAACTACTTTTTTCAGTGCTATTTGTATATTTGGAATTATCCTATTACAGCCAAAATGAAAGGTGGCTCTGTGCTAGCATTTTGATACGGAGAAACAGTGCAGTTTTGAAACGAGTCCTCTGCTTGTCCCTGCTTACTACCTCTCGGTACATTTCTCTTGTGTGGTTTTGGTTCATGTTAAATAGATTCTTCCCTGAAGAAATGCAACCAAAAACTCTAATCTGGATACATATCCAGAGGACTTAAAATAGTAAAAGGAGCATGGGGATCTGAACCAAGGATCAATCTGCTAGAGAGCTTTACAACACATACATAGTAGGGAAGTTTTGATCCAGGAAAATGGATTAAATTTAATCGGAAGTAACAGAGGAACTTCGTACAGTGGAGATGTGGGGGCCTGAGTACCAACGGTTCTGACCTACTGATCTTTTTCTGTTGTGTTAGAAAACTTTCTCATGTAGGCGTTGTTCAAGACAGCAGTTTTCGAACCAGTGGGTTTTCAGTTTTCTTGTAACACTATCACCAGCCATTCTCTTTCTAATTCTTCTTTCTACCTCAACCTGATGGGGTATTATACTGCATTCTAAAGCCACACTTGATAGCTCAAAATAAGGTAAGCTGTAGAAGATCAAAATGGGAAATATTGTCACAGGACAATAGTCTTCCATGCTTCCAGCTCTGCAGGCAAAGAACAGATATCAGCTGTCACTACGAAACAAAATTAAATGGCATATAAAATGCTAACCTGTCTTCCTAGTGGGAGTGCTCATAGTGGTAGCATGTAATTGCTACTACTCCTGCTACGGAAGGTCATTCAGGACTGAGACACAGATGCTCCCGTCTTGTCCTTGGTGTGAGTACAGTTACAGCATGAAGAAAAGGCAGCCTGGTTTAATGGGAGCCTGCTGCTACCGAACACCTACTAACGGAAATTCAGGATAGGATCTTTCTGTGAGTTCTGCTACTATGAAAAGAAGATTAAAGGAAAAGTGGCTTATACTGTTACGTTGAATTGAGCCTACAAAACAAAGTGGCAGAATTTTTTTTTCTGTGGCAGTTTTGATATACTGTTTATCAGTAGTTTGTGGCTTCCATTTGAGAACTATAGTATTACAGAAATAGATGGGAAAATGTATTTTGCCCTGTAGGGAGGAATCTATTCTAGTGCACGAAGAGTGAGAAACAGAAATCAGTATTCTAACTAACTTGCTCCGTGACTTTGGGTAACTCATACTTTCCAGAATTTTCAAACACAAGTGCCTGAAATTAGGTAATTGCAATATTGAAGCTTGGCTAATTAAATGAAGTAAGTGAAGAAGGGTCAGAGCCTTGCACACAGACAGAACATTTTTCTGGTTGACAACTTCAGTTGTGGGGAATTCACACCATTGGGAAGAATTTGCTGCTTTCAGAAAAAGCAGTGGGTTTATGCTATTGTCTCTTAAGGGAGGCCTTCTGAAACAGCTGTTTGAAAGTCCTATTTATGATAAAAATGCAGGAAGTTTCCTATGTAAGAAACATGTGAAGGAATGCTAACTTTCTAAATCGCGTAGGGAACATGTCTAATGCAGTTCTGTCACCTAAAATTAAACACTCATCAGTCAGAGAGTGGAGGTACACCTGGTTGCCCCAAATCACTGACTAATTACTACCTAAGTAAGGGGCAGCATGCACAAATGACCTGTAAATGACATTGCTAAAAGCACTTTTTTTGATGTGCAACATCAGCTTCCTCTTACTAGGATACAGGAATGTGATTTCTGTTTCTGTCTGCCTAGTTCTCTCTGTTGTAATCCACTTACAAATCCCTTGCTGTTTGCCTCACAGGGCCAAGGTAGATTCTTTCTGGTAAAACTCATACATGGGCTCTTGAGGTCTCACTCTTTGAGATACAAGTATGCTTTTATTCTCCTCCCAAATATCTGAGTTTACCTTTCCTGTCTTCCATTCTCTTACCAGGAATATAAAGATAGATTTAATTCTTTAAAAGCACGCAAACTCTCTTCTTTTACCCTGTTACTGATGAACTCAGTTCTAAGTACAGTTCAGTGAGACTAGACCTAAAGCTTCAAGCAAAATTCTTACGAAAGCTACAGTTTTGTGTCTCTGTTGACAGCCATGCTCTGACAAAATGGAAAGTGGCCCTTCCAGCCTGTGTTCATGTAATACAGTGAACTGGAACATTCTTTCTGCCTCGACTTTTTGACCCGTTTTTCCTTGCTGTCCTGATGAGTCCTCGGCCAATGTGCTGCAGGCTAGCGAGAAGTTTAATCTCTAGGGTAAGGACAGCATATAATTAAACGCTCCTGCACTGTCAAAATACTGACAGTTATAAAATATTTCAGCCAGTAACTTGTTGGAGAGAAAACAATGAGCAAAATTACTTCAATGTGCAGAAGAAATTTAGATGCCCTGAGGGAATGCTAATTCAGAGAGATAGGGATTACTACTTGATTTATAGTGTAGCTTGAAAGGAGTCAACGAGACCAGACCTGCTGCCTGCATGTGCACTTAACCATACAGCCACAATTCAGAAAGGAAGACATTAACTGCCCATCTTGCCTTCGTGCTGCCTTCTCCTCTGACCTGTTCTGCTGAACATCCAGATGGATTCTTTTCTGCCTCTGATTAAACAACTTCTCTGTGACTTCATCTGTTCCTCCAGATTCCACCTTGTACCTCTTTTGCTTCACCTGAAAACTTAGTGAGTTAATAATTTGCAGCAGTTGCCCCAGGTACTGCTTCCTTCTGTCTGATAACATGTACTTCAGTCTGTCTCCTTCCTGCTCTGGTCTGGAGGTCTGTAGTAACTGCACTTATTAAGGTCTAGAAAAGTTTCTTTGTAGACGAATCTCCTCTTTGCCACCCTAAACTCTTTTGCTTGGATGTATCATTCATAAATAGGTTTTTCTCTGTTCTTCTTTCCGTTCCCTCCTTTGCAGCTTCCAGTTACTCTGGAGTTTCTTCTGGCCTGCTTAACCTCCCATTTGGAAAAGGAAATTGCACTTTGGCATGTCAGCCTGGAAATACTGCTGACCCCTCATTTAATTTCAGCTGTCTGACATACTCCATGCTCAGCCCTCTGCTCTTTTGCTTTTCAATGTTTCTTCTGTCACATTTTATGGAAAAGAGTCAGAAGATCGAAGGACAATGTATGAGTCACTTGTGCAATGATGACTTGCAGATTTCCTTCTTTCCTTCCTCATTTTTTTCCATCCTGCCAATCTTTTATTTTGGTTTCTTCTTTAAAAGGGGGAGAATTCATTTGTGAAGTACATTGAATGCCTCAGCTCTTATTGCAAAGCATTTTAAAAATATTTTCAGTACTTTGAGCAGAATTTCTCAACATTCATCTGCAGGGTGTATCTAAAGGATTTTTTCTTTTTGTCAGAAAACATAATTTTACCACAGAGATTTTTGGAGCCCTATTCATGACGGTTCAGACAGGAGATTATACACCTTTTGAACTCTGGTTCTCTTATTAGAAGCTAACAGGAACTTTTTGCTTGTGTACTTGTGCTTTTTTTGCTTTGGTTTCTTCCTTCTTGTTGTTTAAACTATTTTAGACTACAGAGATACTGTAATCTGATGATTTAGGATGCTGAAAAATATTAGATTTGTTATTTGGGACCTGGGATGTCTTATTGTGTAAGTGGGTCGTTGAGTGGGGAGGTATGATTTAGTATTGCTCTGGACATTTTTGTGCTGAAATGACTAAGTATTCTGGAAGTCATCTTAAATTTCCGACTGGAATATACAGTTGCCTCGCTGTGTGTATTTATCAGTGACTGTCTAGGTGGAGAAGAGAAACTCACAAAGAGAAATGAGAGAGAATATTATATAGTTTTATTAATGTACTTGCTGATAACGTTGTTTTGAATGTATCTTTTGTTTTGATTTATTTTGATCAGCCCATGAATTAGTTATTGCTATATATTCTGTAAGTAGAATTGGTGTCACTGTTCAACAGTCGTCATTTGACTGTGAGGCTTAGTAACATTTTCAGTTTTTCCTCTTTGACATTTTTAGGGTAAATACGTTTTTGCAGTGGCTTGTGTGATTATGTAATCAAAGCTGCTCTCAGATAGAGCTGCCTGGGCATCTCATCCACGGCCTGCGACACCTCATTGCTTCAGGACCTCCACCCAGCCCTGTGACTGTGTCTCGTGTTCTGATTGCAACATTCCTCATTTCTGCTGTTCCAGATATGTGCGCTACCTCTACCATATGTGATCTGCAAAAGCCTTTTCTGTTCCTTTTGTAGTTTATGGCAGAGTTTGCCTGATGCGTTTCTCTTCTGACTTCTATAATAGCTCTGCTCTTCGAATCACAGGCCTTACCTGAAGAGATGTCACTGCTGTCACATCCTGACAAACCTCATAGTAGTCCACCACCATAAAGAGTGCATCCCAAACCACACTTTCCTAGCAGAGCAATGCCTGTCATGAACTTGGATCTGAGGCCATCTCTGAAACATGGAGTTTGTAAAATTGATACATGGAAATTAAGACAGTCTCTTCTCCTTTAGATGTGCTATGTGCAGGGTCTCAGTAGGGAAACTACCCTTTCGGTCTTGTGGTGTTTAAGCAGAGCGAAAAATGCAATGTCTTTTTATCCTGATAAAAAAAAAGTTTTAAAACATTGAGAGGAACCTATCATCTTATTCTAGTTTCCTGGAACGGTACAATGGTTTCATGCTACACAGGTTCTGAGTTCTCTTAAGAAATGTGGGAGCAGATCTACAAACCCCCAAATAATTGAAAACTGTAGTTTAAGAAGAGGAAAACGTCAAGATATTAATGTAGTTATTAAAATAAGGGGGATTATTTGCAGATAATCCCAGAATCTAACGTGTAAAGGATTCTGTTTTTAATAAGGGTACAAAATGTGAAAGATCTTGGAAATATGGATTGGGAGTTAAAAATCATTAGGAGACTGGTCCACTAACATTTTATCATTCTTCAGGGGAATACTGGAGCTTTCGCAGCTCATAGAGCATAAATCTGAAAGGCTGTATGAGTCTGTGATATTTCTTTAAGAAAGCAATCTACAAATTATAAGGACACAGTTGACCTCATATTTTGATTTATTTCTGAAATGTAATATATTTTGTGAAATTCCATGATACATATTGCAGTTGGAGTGAGATGCTTCTTTTTTATTTTCTTTTTTACAGGCTAGAAGTATCAGTCACTATCATAAAAACAAATGCTAACTAAAGAAGCTTAGCATGTTTATGTTGCTAGCAACGTGTTTGCACAGAAATAGTTGCTGAAAGCTGACCCCATATTGGGAAAATTGCTAATCTCCAAACAGAATCCTAAACAAAACAAATATTTTACTGCTTGCATTTTTAAAGTCATCTCACATGTTCTGAGACAGTATTTCATTGCATATTGGCAATGTGAATGGGGTTGTGCCTCCAGAACTTTGTTGTTCATTTTTTTTCCCAAGGAATCTTCTCGTCGCTATGCCTTGCCACATTTACCTCAGTTAATATTTTCTTAAATGGAACACATCAACTCCAGACTGGGTTTTGGGTTTCTTTGGTGATTTTTCATTAATTATTCAACAAAGACACATTGTCAGCTGTTATTTGCTTTGTGAAATTTGGTTTTAGTACAGAATCAAAAGGATTCACTCATTGAGAATTTCTTACTATAATCAAGTTATAGCTATAGCATTATAATATGTACTTAAATATGTTATATGGATATACACACACTTTCAGAACTAGCGAACTACACTTTGCGTCTCTCTCTTGTGTCAGAACAACTAGTATGATCTGTAGCCCCACGGGATTGTTAGAAAAAGTGCCCATCTGAAATATTCCACAGTAAAAGCCAGAAGCAGCAGAATTGTGACTATCTTCACTTCATCCATTTGGGTGCAGACAAATAAATAGAGCCAGCTGAGGGTCAAGTGTGATACAGGTGGGTACCACTCAAGCAGACACCAAACTCTAGCGAGAGATTTCCTACAGAGAGAAGAGAATCAAAACCTAAGTGTCAGCAAGCCAACAGCAGTGAGAAGCCTCTAGCTTAGAAAAACTTAGAAACTTTGTTGTCTTCAGTAATATGATTATCCCAAAGTTGTGCTGATTTGCAACTTATCATTATGTCTTTGGGAAAAAAAAGTGCTTGAGTTCATCCACAAGGACAGATCGGATTATTGTAAAAGCCTCACAGTAGTGAGTAAAACTCTATCTTTGACTGAAATTGGTGACAGAACTACTGAGTTCAACACAGCCATGGCTGCTTCATCTGAATCCATTGTATTTATACATATATATACATTGCATTTATACATTAACTCTTCTAAAAACAATAATGATTCCTTATGTCTCAAAAGTGGGATGGCTAAATAGATCATCTTTAAAGATTTGAACAGTTTCAGGTGAAGGGTACTTTGTAGATGTGAAGTATTATACTTAAGTGCACAGCTTATTTTTAAAACATGTATAAATTCCTTTTTTATCTACCTAAATTAGTGTGACAAAGTCTCTTTACAGCGGTGGTGAGCCTTCACTTATCACATCTTCCCCTTCTTTCTCTATCCATTTGTTTTGATATTTTTGTGAACTGTGTTTTCTTGTAAATAAACTGTATTTTGTGGTGTGTTGTGAAGTGCCTTGCTTTGTGAAGCTCTGAATCCAGGTTAGACCTCTGGATAATACTGTACTATTAATAATAATTAGCAATACCACATTTTACCAAAGGTTAATTTAGTATTGTACTAACAACATTTAACACTCATGTTACATTGTTGACACAATATTTTTTATGAAATAAACTAGAAAATATTTTTAGTTATACAGCATAGAGAAACTGAGTCAGAGAAGTAAAAAGATGTGGCTGGGGAGGGGATGGGACTTGGTGATAGAGCTGAATTCTCAGATCCCATTCCTTCTTCCAGACCTATGCTGATTTCCCTGGGTAGTCTCCAGCAGGAGCTGTACCATTAGGGTTTTCCTTTTAAATGGGAAGCGCTCACTTTATTGAATAATACGCTACTGGCCTAATGGTCTGCATCTGGATATTAAGGTAATTAGGTTTACCAGTCCAAAATTCAGGTTACAGTGAGTCTGGAGTTTGCTCTGTAGCTTATCGCCTCTCGTTAGCACATTAAGAGTGGCTTTAGATTTCTTATGCTTTAATTGCACTCGAAGAGAGCTGTTCACGTGAAGCCTCAAAATGGATTTGTTTTCCTGTGCTTCTCCTTTGTTGCATATTAACGTTTAATTAGCAAAAAAATCCTATTACCTCAGCACTGAAAGTGAGAACAGCTAAGGGACATGCTAAATATAAAATTAGATGCACAGTGAACCTTTAATCTGGTCATAATGCTGTTACCTAATTATTATTACAACTCCTATCATAAACTATGATTTGATTGATTTTGAAATGTTTGTACCCAGAGTGTCTGGCACAAATTGTTTTTGTGAGCATGCTAAAGTCAAAATGTCTGAACTAAAGAGACAGCTACTCCTAACAAGCTTTATTTGGGGCTTTCTTTGGTTCAAATGGTTGGTCTGTAATGTCCTTCCTTCAGAATGGGAACTGAGCTGGAATTCAAGTTGAACTTAAACCAAGAAAAACAATTCTCTAAGCATACTTTAATCACCCATAAATGTTCTCAGGGCTCTGAGGACCATCTTTCGGTGGAATCTGTTTTTGAAGGAATAGCAGGCTTTTCTCCTATGGTACTGGGAATTGTGGGTGCGTAACCAAAAGGCAGATGTAACACAGAAATATATAGGAAAATGTATTATTTTGTTCAATTTTTGTTTTGAGGTGAGAGGCATGAAGCCACAGATGAGATGAAAGTTTTCACAATGGGATATATAAGGAATGGCAAAAAAAAAAAAAAAAAAAGCTCCTGGTATGCCTGTCCTTCTGCTGTTTTAGGGAGAGCTTTGCTGTTTATTACAACTATTACCACAACAGCTGAAAAGGCTTTTGGTAACATGCCCTCTGCAAAATCCATGACTATTTTTTCCACTTAGTTTTTGTTGCTAAGTTCTGTTTCTATACATGCCATCTTTGTGTTTTGTTTTGTATTATGATTTCTCAGCAGCAATATTTCATCACGGACAGTTGTTTTGATACCCATGTATTAATGTAGCAATGGGCATCTCGCACATTCTTCTGTTCTGAATTGGGCCTGCTGTTAAAAGTCGTGATCCAAGAACACATGGTAAGGTTGCTGGGTTATTATGTGATAAGACATGCATCTGAAATTTTCTGACAGCATATGAAATATGTTTGATCCAGTTTAGAAACAAGTAAAAATTGATATACTGTTTAACTAAAATTTTTATTCTGCTTGCCCTTACAGGTTCCAATTCAGAAGCTATCTTTGTTATTCTGGTTTGAGCCTGGAAACTAAAAAAGTTTGAAAATCACACAAGTGATTTGGTTTTGTAGTTTAGGAACAGGATATCTCTTGAGAGGATTAGGGTTTGCAACAGTTTCAAGCATTTTGCAAAAGAAAGATGATCTCTTTGGATTGTATTACTATTTTTTACAACATTTTCTGCAAATATAATTTTAACAAAAAACTTGTCTTTTGGAAAGCTTACATTTTCTTTCAGAAATTTTTTATTAGTGTTTTATTTTTCTTGGAAGAAACAGCAAACAAAGTATTCAATTTTGAGTCTGGTTAATCTGAAACAAAGTTTTCCATTGTGTTGAACTGAATAGGAACATCTACCCTTTGAGCTTATTTGGTATTAATTTCCTGAGCTGGTTTAATGCCTCACAACAGGGTTAGTTGAGGTACCTGCTGCCGCCCTCCTCCTGTAGAGATCAGAGTTGGTCTACAACACACTCAGAGCCTGTTCTCTGCTTGTACACACTGAGCATCCATGGAAGATGTGATCCCTGGAGCATGGCCTATCTTGTGTGACTGACATGAAACACATCTAAGAAGCGATATGACAGGTTGCAAGAGTTCACACAAATATTAAATTGAACTTGAAGAAAGTTTTCTTTTCAATGGATGGTGTCAAAAAAGAAAATAGCTCAACAATTCCAAACTTTTTTTAACATCTTCCAAGTAATTTGAAACGGTTGCAAGAAATATTTAATTATTAAATTAAATATATATTTAATTGTTAAAGCTTTACCCTTCAGCATGTTTTACATACTAAAGTGCCTGAGAGGTGGTTCTTGATTGTCATTCTGAGCAGAAAAGTGTGAAAAAATAAATGCAAGAGGAACCACATTTACTGGTATGAAATCTTGCAACACAGGCTAGAACACCTATTAGAAGACTATAAATATCATTCAGATTCCTTTGACCACCATGCCTTGGTAGGTAGGCTGCAATTTCTGCACACAGTTGCTGTTAGTGTACTGATTTTTGTGGTTAGTTCAATAACTAGTTACTCTTGGGTCTTTTTCTTTCCTCAGATATTTGCCAACACTATTTTTCTTGTATATTAAGTTCTCCCATTTATTCAACTCTTCAACCCTGTTTCTGTGACAGATCTAAAGCTTTTCCACTAGGCAACAACAAAAAAAAAAAGCCAAATGAAACTGCTAATTCCCTGAAAATACCTTTTCCTCTGCATTTTAAGAGTTGTTTTGAGCTCTGGCCTAGAGTTAAAACTGCTGACCGAACACCAGAAATGCGTTCAAGATTTGCTTTAGAGATTAACCCATCTGATATTTAAAGGGGGAAAACACTGAGAACGGCTTGCCATGCATTTGCCTGCCACGTGCATTAACAACTATGAAAAGCTCACTGTTCATGACCTGAGTAACTCAATGTTTTCCATCTGTCATTGTCATGCCACAACACCATTGGTGTTAGTCATAGAAGATGTCCTGTGGTCCTCTGTAAAAAGGCCAAACTCACCTGCTGCAAGGACAGATGGGATTAGTAGGCAGCCTTACCTAGGCACAAGGGGACAGATTTGAAGTGAACACTTGACAGCTTCTAGCTGATCCCAACACCAATCAGCTCAGGTACAGCAATGCATACCCCTCATGTTAAAACACCAGTGCATGCAAATAGGATGGTTCCCTTTCTAAAGCACCTGAGCCAGCTTAAATGACTTTTGCATACTACAGTATTCCTGATTTGGTTAGAAATTTGTAAAATTTCACTGTCTTCCTTTGGTCTTGTATGCCTTTCATTACTGTTTTGAAATTTTAATGTCTGGGTTAGCTGTCCGGATTTCTGGTAGTGCAAAGTATATTCTGTATATTTTCTTTTTTTTTTCTGTTTTAGTGCAATGTGGATACTAATTCTGCTCACATAATTTTAATTTTCGAGTTCTGAACAGTTTTCACCATCATGGTGACCTGATTTCACCCTCACTGAAATAGAATTGTTTGCAAAACTAGAATTTGGGGACCAGGACTGTATTCCTTTCTAAATAGGTTATTTGGAAAACAAGAACTTTTTCTGCTTCCCTAAAGATTTAAGAAAAGGGGAACCAACTGAGAAACTTCAATCCATAGACAAGGATATGTTATGTAAAGATCAGATTTAATTCAGGTATTTGGAATGAGAACATTCTCTTTCAGGATAGTTTAGAAACCATGTCCTCTTTGATATTGCAGCTCTCCAAATGTTCAAGTTGAGCAGAATCCCCTGAGAGCAGACCCCAGCTTTTCAGTCACTTTAACTGAGCAGGAGAAATTGCTCTCCTTCTGAGTGAGACAACTGAAATGCCTGCTAAAGTAAACCAAGCACATAGCAACACGGAGATTTTAAAAGTTGTCTAAAAGACTTGGAGTCCCAGAACAGGTGGCTTTGAAAACCCTATCTTAAAAGTTGTCAAAAAAAAAGGGAAAGGAAAAATAATTGTGTGAGACTCTAAGTAGACCTAGTCCTTCAGATTACACCTGTGTATTACTGGCTCCCTTAACAGACCTTTTCTCCATTCTCATCAGTGCTGCAGATGGACAGGTGGTGCTGGAGGTGAAGCAGGATCCAGCGAGTCTCCTTCTGTCCCTTCCTTCTGTGGGGTCTCTTCTGGCTCATCCTCTCCCCCTCACTGTGTTTCCTAGCGGAGGCCTGAGTTGTTGCATAGCAGGAGCTCCCTCACTGTTCTATTACTAATTTGTGTGTGGAGTCCTAATTACAATTTACCAAAATGTTTTTCCATTTTCTATCTATCATGTTCTAAGTCTATGAAAGAGTGGGTGAGAAGACCTGTCAGTAAGTCACACCTCTCCAATTTTTTAAGCTATATTTTTAGTTGACTGACTCAGATGGACTTTTGCTGTCAGAACATAAAAAACCTTACCCAGCATGTGTATCTCTTGTTATGAGCAGTCGTTTTGAATTCAAGATTTGAGTTCATGAGGGGATGTATTTGTATCCTCAATTTACTGACTAATTTCAACTTACGTGTTGTTTCGGTCTCCTGAAGATTGAGGGTAGATTTCACGAAGCGCAAATATGACATTTTGCAACCTTACCAGTTGCTTCTTCAAAGAAATAGTTTCAGTAGTAAGCATTTGCAGTATGTGGCCTGACTGCTGGTGATATGTAACCTGAAATTTAGTTCAAATCATGTTTCATGTACTGATGAGTCTGTGGTCCCTGCAATGGCAGTGAACATTTTCACTGATCAGGTGATTTATTTAGGGGACTAAAAGAACTTGGATACGTGACAGGACACGGAAGAGAGATCAGTCACTGCTCTCGTTTAATTGCTCTCATCATTCCTCCATGTCTAGCACTTTTTACAGTTCTGCTGGGTTTTAATTTGCGGTGTTATGTGGTGTTCTTTAATAATGCTCTATGCTATGGAAAAACATCTGTAAATTGTTTTCTCTAGTAAAAAGAACTTCTCTTACCTTTTACTTGTCGGTTTGCATATACCCACAATCACCCCTGCGCTCTTACACCCACCCACACACAGCAAATGCACCTGAATAAGCACACACACGATTCTGGCTGTGGAAGGTGAAACTCCTAGAAAGTCTTCCTTAGCTTTATATGCCAATCATTCTGCATAATGGTGTACCACCTTTTTCCAAGATGCATTCTAAAGAGGTGCTTCAATTTGAAAGCCCAGCTCTGAACACCCTGAAGCTGGAAAAACTCAGTTTCCGATCTGACACTCTGCAGCTAATGTGGTCTTCAACACAGGTGCTCAGGATGAGGCTCTGGTATGAAGAATTGCTGCTTCCCAAAATGTATGTCAGTCTTAATTTAAGTAACTTCCATTATGGTCAGAGTGCCTTAAATATTTCACGCTGTAAACATTCCTAACAGGAAACAATTCATTCCTCATTGATCTTTTCTGGCAGCTTGCTTCCTCCCTCCAGTGGAGTAGAGAAGCGTACCTTTGGGTTCGCTTGCCATATAGCTGACTATTTCAAAACTTGTACTGACGTTACTGAAGCTTTATGGAGCTATCCACCAAGGGGAGTTTAAGGCCTGAGTGTTTCATGTCTCCTTAGTAGTTGTCGTAAAGAGGAACAAAATGCTGATCAAGTGATTGCAGGGACAACCCTGACTCCAGCTGTCTCAGACGAGGTAATAGGGACTATGGGATATCACCATACTGGCTTTGTTTCTTTTGTCTAATCTTTTCACAACCTCTTACAGAAGCCAACGAAATTCTGCGTTTCCTCTTGTTCTGTCTTTGGTATTGAAGTTGCAGTAAATTTCTGCCCAACTCTATTTTCCCTCCTATGTATACTTCTTGTGTTCATATGTATTAAGAAATTCTGTTACTAGAGTCTTTGTTGTCCTCTTTGTTTCACAGGTTTCTACAAGCACATCACTAGCTTGCATGTCTAGTTAAAATGTGAAAGTGCAAGTCCACTTGCTATCCTCCATGGCACATCATGGAAAGTAGCAAAAGGTCTGAAAACCATGGTGAAGAACCTTCTGTCTTCATTTCTCTGGTTCTAGAAATCACAGAAGGTCACTGAAATTACCTTCAGAGGGGTGTGTTCCCTGCAAAACCTGACTCATTTCTAAGTTGCCATGACCACGGGAGGTTGTTCTGATTTGACCAACACAGGTTGCTCTTGTTAGAGCAAATAGCCTCTGGGAGGGGTCTGCAGGTTCCCCCCAGGCAGGGGCAGGGGGAACTCAGGCTGTTGTGCTGAGGATTAGAGAGCTGCCCAGGGTGTTCTCCGTTCCCGTTAGAGGTGTGAAAGAGCCAGTCCTCCCTGGGGTAGCGTGGGAGATAAGGGTTGGCTCCCTCTTTTTCCTTCTGTAGAGAGGAGCTTTTTTCCTCCTACGACAGACAGCTGCTGAGCAGCAGCTCCCAGCCCTTCCTGGCCCCTCTGCAGGAGCACCCATGTGAGTATAGCATCTGACTGGTAATCTCAGAGCTAGGACGTGTTCTGTAGCTTGTATTCCTCCTGTTGAAATTGCTGATACTTTACCTGTTAGCAGCCTTTAGTTATTATCTGATCGATGTATCTGGTGTACATTTAGTTTATGGAAAGCCTATATTCTTCTTGTGTTATGTTCTGTTTGCAAGTATTCCTTTGCACAGGCTGCACAGTGAATGTTAACAGCACAGCTTGCTCGTGTATGGAGCAAACGGGTTGGGGACAGGATACCATACATACTAATGAACACGCTGCCTGATTTGCTGCTATCTAGTGACTCTCACAGCCTTTGTCAAGTAATATTTAGTATACTTGGTTGGAAGAACTAAGATGGTCAAAAGGTAGTGCTAATAGGTACATCTGACTTGAAAATTATACTGTAAACTACAGGGCAGTGTATGTAATATAGACAATTTTAATTAAACTCTGTTCAAAAGCTATGGAGCTCATTAAAATGAGGGGATGCCAAGTTGTCAACTTGCCAGTCAAACTAAAAGGGTTTCCATCTAACAAAGTGGGCCCATTTGAAAAATACGGTTTATTGAAATTCAGAACCTTTGAATCATTACGCACTAAATGTGTCTGCCCTGGGAAGCAACACCACAATGGATGGAGTTGTGCCTGGCAGACTGAAGCATCCTGAGTAATAGAGACTGTGAGACAAGTACAGTTGGTGCATTCGGAGTGCTTGAGGGCAATGGGCAAGGTGGGAGACACATGGTGGGCTGGAGGTGCAAGACTACCATTACGTGAATCTCTGCTGATTTAAGGAAGTATTTTCAGCCTGTAAACTTTGTGATTTCTCGTAGATATCAGGAACTTTGTTCAGACATGACTGGACCATTTGCAATCATGGATATCTTATGTTTCTTACTAAGTCATTGACATAAATATAATTGTGCTATAGATTTAAGGTAATGCAATGGGGGTGTCCCTAGTAGATGCATTTTAATTGTGGTATGAAAGTGTGGGTTTAAACAATTACCAATTATTTTCAGTTTGCTAATTGGGCTTTATGCAAAATAGCGTTACTTCATTCTGTTCTGCTCTTCCAAGGTCAAGGTTCTTCATAGGTACCACGTTAAGAGTGGTGTCCATGATTCTGACAATTTTAGTATATTCTATCTTCACTATGTAACTCTGAGGAAGAGTAATACTGTCTACTCTGCTAGCCTCAAGAGGAAGGGGCTCTGGAAAACTGTGGTTACCCGTAACTTGGAAGAAAAATAAAAGAGCAAAATGCCATTGTACTATGGTAACAACTTTCACTGTTGTTGTTTCATATGAAGGATATTCTCAGGCTTGCATGATCCTGCTATTCATTTTACAGGCAGCAGGGTAAGCAAATGAACAGAGTTGTACAGGGAGGTTCCAGTGAAAGAAATGTGGCTTTGGTGTCCTTGATTTCTGACTAGCACTATAACTGCTGGACCTTCGTTCTTTTCCAGAAATGTAATTACGAGCCCATTTTCAGGGCTTTGGTCTGGAAATGCTTCTGGGACAGTGTCAGGCTATCAGGAACATCTGGAAGATGTCAGCCCACTCAGCATAATCTTGCTAGAGTTGTTACAGCTGTGCAAAGAATGAAGTGTTGAACAAACCGGGAGCAGTATGTGTTCAACTTATCTTGGTGGATTTTGGATCCGTTTTCCTCCTACCTATGTCAAATGGAGGGGGTTATTTTTTGGGGTTGTGCTTTTTTTTTTTTATTACTGACAGTATCTTTCAAATCCCAAAGGAAATTTTTTGGAACACTTAAGGAAACTGTTTCAGTTTGGTAACCTCCCAGCATTTCCACTAGCATGCAACATCATCACGTAATATTGTTGGGTCATACTTCCTGTATTCACAAGCAAAATTGCATCCTTGTATGAACTATAATTCATGGCTGTAAGGAATGCAGTTCTTGTGCATGGTGTTAGAGATTTGTTACCATCTCCCAGAAGGGCCCCAAAGTGGCCACGTAGGTGCACAACAGCTGGGGAGTGTAGCAGAGATCGAGACATGTTCTTCTGGAGCACTGGTGTTAAGGTCCCGGTATGTTGAAAACTTGAAGAAATGTTGTGCAAAAAAGAACAAGTTCAGGACGCTGGGGGTATGGAGAGATTGAATATTGCAGGGCTTTTGTTTTGTTGAGGCTAAAGGAATGGACAAATAAAAGCAGAACTGTAGTTCAGTGGTCGTTTGTGGTCCTCACCAGAGAGGTACGCCTGCCCTTTTTCTGTCTCTGAATGTGTATTTCTGCCACATCTCTTGTGCCTGCACTTACTGCTTTTGCAGTTTTATGGTGAGTCAGATCAGGGTGAAAGCTAAACTTGTAGGAGAGCCATGACTGGTTTATAGCAGAGCTGATGCTCAGGTGAATGGGAGGAGTCTGAGGATGTGTGGCTGCAGATCAGGAGCTGAGGAGGCAGGACTGCTTAGTCTTTCCGATATCAACCTGTTCATGATCATGAATTGCACTTCTTTGTAAGATTCGAGACGTTATCCACTCCAACTTTAGGAAATGTATTTCTCGTTCCTAAATCACTCTTTTGGTTGGGTACAATAAGCTTCACATATGGTCTTTTAGTGTTACAAATATTCTCTTATCCTCGAATTCAGGTGGAGAGAGCTTCAGCAATGAGTGGAATAGATTTTTTTTTTCCTTTTGTTTATTGCTTCCCTGCTTCTCAGGAGGTGTTGTGATGCTAATGATTCAAGGATACTCAGACATTGTTGAATGTGAAGCAGTGTAGGAAGCCAGAGTGCTCTTGGAAGATGCAAGGAACCTTACTAATACACCTTTCACTAATTTGCCTGCAGAAAAAATGGTTTCCCTGCCACTTTTAACAAAAATCTATTAGCAGAATGCTGCAGTGAGGATTTTCTATTACTTAAGACTTCATTGCTTTAGAAATATGCCAAAGGACATTACTACTATATTCTGGAATATTATCATAACTAACACCATAAAAGACATCTGGAAAATAAAAGAACAAAGTACTTTATGTGACACATTATGCTTGCTTTTGTTTTAGTGTTGTTCATTTAGTTAGTACCTAAGAAAATTTTGAATTCTCCACGTTTTGTAGTGAAATATCTGACAAATGACAATTTAGTGTACAAATTTAGAGACTGAAGGCTATAGTTTCATTACACAGACAAATAACTCCACTGATTTATGTGAAGGTGTACTTAGGTGTCAAACTGATGTTGGAAAAACTATGAAAACAAGCAAAAATATGAATAATGTAATTTTGTGTATGGTTAATAATAGCTAGGTGGAAAACAACAAAAAATGGAACATTTTATTCTAAAATATTGCATTATATATTGTAGGCTTGGGATTTTTTTTAGATAGTTATTTTTAATTTATTGAGCTGAAATATTCTGTTGTGAACACATAAGTATTTTGACCTCAAATTTTTTTTCAACTCTTTTGACTATCAAGGTATTGTGGTATTGGAGTTTTTGTTTCTTTGTTTTAATCCAATCATTTGCAGAGTATTTTGCCATAAAACTGGTTCTACAACTAACTTCTGTCATCTCTAATTGTTTTACCCCTCTTTCTCATTTCATGCAAATCTGAGTTATTTTTTTCTCTTGTGGTACACAGCTTGCATGAAGAAGTACCTTAGACTTGGCCTCATACCTAAAGAAATATGTACCTTTCATTTCTTGGAGGAAAGATGAACAAAATAAGACATCTACAAATGGGTGAATTGGATACTAGTTTTCCCTGTTTCATGCATTTCTCAAGAAGCCAGTTCATGTTTCAATAATATGTTCCAATTGGAAGATTAGAAAAAAAATCTGTTGATGTGAAAAAAGAGACTATAAAAGCATTTTTGCAGGCTAGAGATCAAATTTTGTCATAGTATCAAATTCTCTTTCACTTTAGTGAATGATGGGCATATGAAATAGCAGCAGAAATTTGAAAGTAGAGTAGCTGTTCACTAGAATGTGTGTATGCAGCCACTCATCAGATGCAATTTTGCTGAGAACGTTAGAGAAATTTTTAAATTAAAAACTTGATAATTTCAGAGGAAAGGAACAATTATAAGATAATAGATGTGGTTCAAAAACATGATATTGACAGAATATAGAGTTTGGTTCTGCCTAGTGGGTTGGGTTTTTTTAGGTATATTTATCTCAGCTATTTAGATAACTGGAGAAATTGCTGGCACCACCTATTGGATGCAAAAGCCTTCCTAAATCTAAATTCATTTGAAGCTGAAATATTTCTAAACAGACAGCTTTCAACAGGCCATTCCATTTAGTCTCTCTTTCAATAAATACAGTAATTTAATAATTAGTTGCCAGAACTGAGAAAGATTACAGTTTTGTTGTTACAGCATGAGGGCTTTCTTATGCTGGGAGTATACCTAAAGCTGCTGATCACTTAGTAGAAAATCCTCAGTCTGAGCACAGTAGTACTATAGCTGTCACTTTGTGGGGCCATGAGGAAGTGCTCAGAGCTTGGTGCATCTATTATTTTTGCCAAAAATTGCTTGCCATTAAATCATTTGTACTCATCTTCTCATAAATAAAAGGTATTTGGGGGGGGGGGAACCCAACCCTCCTGCCTGAGCTGATTTATTTGAAAAACCCTTATGCTGTGCAAAAGCTTTAGCTCTTCAGTAACTATATTTAAAATAGAGCGATGTTTTTAACTTCTTTTTTAAAATAGATTATTTATCCTCCCATATACACAAACACAACCGACATGAAAGATATAAAGAATAGTTATTTATTTCTACTCCTACTCTCTTGCTTCTTCCCTATTAACATTATCTCCTTGGTAACACATCCCATGAATTGTGTCTATGATATGCCAGTTACTGTGGTTTGTTTAGTGTCTTGCTACTTACATGTATTTGGATTTTGTCTTTGAGGTCCTACCCCAAACGGTAAACTTCTTAAAATTTCTTCTTGTGTTTTTTTTCTCCCATCTTTCCTGAGTGTTTTTTTTCTTGATTTTTTTGACTTAATTGATCCCAGGTGTAATATGACCCCTGCCTCTGAAATGAATGACACTGAACTTGAGCCAGAATTTCTGAAAAGATTTTTCTCTTTTAATGTTATTTAATATATAAAAATGTTCAGATGAATCTTTTTAGTATATCATGTAATACCTCATCCAGATGTATGTTTATGCATAAACTTAACAAAAAGGCTGTGACAACTTTTTCCTCTGCAGTACACTTGTAAAAAAGCCTACTGACTTGTTTAAAATATTCGGTAATGTCTAATCAAAATCTATTGGAGCCTTAAGCATTACTACTTTATTAACAGTTATAGCTGATAAGGTTTTTTTTCTTTTGCAGGGGGGCTAATCAGACATGTTTATATGTAACTTTTGGAAAACTATAGAGGTCTACTAAATTTCTATAAGGTGTACACTCTGTATAGGGGTCCTCAAAGCTGATGAAAAACTAGTTGGTTGTGGGATGGGATAATATTAATCTCTGAATCTCTAAATTGACTTTGATACAGGCTACTTGAACTCGTTAGCTTCAGCACCAAAGAGACACCTCCTTTAACTTCCTTGTCAGAATAAAATGAATTTGCATCCTGGAGATCTTTCTCTTTTATCTACTAAAAAGTTATGAAATGGCTTCCCAAATAAATACAAGGACATAGAAATCATATCCAGGCCCTAAAAAAAATATTCGTTTTGAACCAGCCTTATTCTGTTAAAAAGTTTGGCTTCATTGATTCATCATTTTCTAGTAATAAGAAACACTACATTGGCTAATTGAAGACTGACTTAGCTCTGCTAAGTATCTCAGTGGCTGCCTTCCTTTTATAGTAATGAATACAGACAGAGAAGTGAAGATACTTTATTCCTGGTTCTGTGAAGCAAGAGTTCTGCCTCCTGTGGCACACACGCCCTGGCCAGCCGTGCAAAGCAGAGATCTCAGTAATGGCTTTAGATGCCTCTGCAGTACAGTCCAAATGAGCTCACAAAATTACTGGTCACTAACAGCAGTGCTGCCTTTAATAATTGAGCTAATAATGAAAGTAATATTTTGAAAATACATAAACATTAAAATTCACAAAGCGAGACTCTGGCTAGTGCAGACTTCAGAAATGCAAAATATCAAAAGTATGCAGCGGTGAGCTGGAGATGTTGCAGGGAACAACTTCTGTAATTTAATGTGGAGATAATCGCGGTGAGATAACTGAGTATTGGCTGTGTTAGGGGAAAGCAAGCTTGGTATGAGTAACCCACTAATAGGACTCAGGTGCTAAAGGCAGCTTAACAACCTGCATGTGTGGCTGTGCCTCTGTGTGGGTACATATACAAATATGTGTGTCCTGGTGACAGCAAATAGAAATGAACAGGCAAACTCCTTTTGTGTTGTCAAGAAGATTAGTTTGTGCTGAGCTACTCCATTTGTCTCACCTGGTTTATTCATTGGTGATAAAACTGGCACATGTTTTATCCAAAAAATGGTGGTAGTTTCTTGGCAAATAGATGAAGAAATCTCTCCAATTCCAGTGTTAAAAGGCTGGGAATAGTGTTGTCAGTCTCATGAGTCTGAGATGTTCGGTACTCGTCCGTGTATAAGTAAAGGCGTTGTCCTTAAAGGTAAGGTTTGACAAACAAAAGGCTTATGCATTTATTTGCTTTGTTATTGCCAATACTCTCTATGCCAGGTGTTGATAAGATCCTTTATGCCAGTAAATTGTATGATGAACCTTGTGGATGCTTTTCACAAAATTATCCTTATTTCCGTAGTGAAATAGAGTTTAGTAAGACAGGAGTTTGCTTCTGAGTTAAGTGTTTGCCCAAAATATGCGTGCTTCAGTATGCAAATATAATATTTAATTATCCTTATCCTTTGTGACTGGCATGGTGGTCTATGTGCATGGGAAGCAGAGAAAGCAGAAAGAGCAGGGTTGACAGCGAGAAGAAATAATTTTTAGGCCTTCTAATCATTTTCCTGCCACATAGCTTAAAGAAGATGAATAAACCAACCAATATTTTTGCTGCAGCAAAGCTAGGAAAAGGAATTTTTTCTTCTCAGAAGATTTTTGAGATGTATAAATGAGGCTCATGCAACTTGGCCACTCTGAACTTAGAGGAAAGAGCCCGGGTCTTTCACGTTTTGAGTAGGGTGCCCAAAATCTGTGCTAGTACTTCTCATGAATGACTTGTGCATGGCACAGTGATCTTGCAACTAGGGAAAGAATGGGAGGGGAAAGAGATGTGTTAGTGTGATGGGTTGCTGTGAGGAAAAAAAATGTTGATAAAGTCGGCAAGTTGAATTTTGATTGTATTTGCAAATTTTCTGAACTCATTTATTTCCTCTTGGTTGACATGCCTAAATTCTTAATGTCAATTACCCACAATGACGAGGGAGGCAAGAAGGGGAAATTACCCTAGCTGTCAGCACAGAGAGCTGTGCTGTTGACAAGGAGCATTTACCAGATGTGTTTAAAGGTTGTTTGCTTTATCAGGCACATTGGCTGTGTTATGAAAGAGATACAGTAATCTTTCCCACAAGCTAAAACTGACAAATATAAAGCCTTTGATGGCAACAGACACTGTTATTAGGGTACACATTTGTAACAGGATTTTCTTATTACGACATCACCTATTTCAAGAGCATGAAGACTGCCCAGATGGCAGGCTTAGATGACAGGCTTTACTCCCTTTCCCTTGTCAGGGCAGGAAGGTGGTGTGCAGAACAGACCCGAAGGAGCTGTGTTTTGGTTAAGGAGGAGCACTGATGTAATGTGCTACCTCAGTACCCCTGGGTATGAGAGAAATTTAACTCCACATCTCTGTAGGAGCCCTTATCACAGTTTCTCTCTCTTTTTTTTTTTCTTTTTTTTTTTTTTTTCCCCTCCTAATAATATATTTCCCTCAAATTTTAGGAAATCCTTTTGGTAC
>WKFP01014940.1:411307-437175 GCA_011057875.1 Pterocles orientalis | reverse complement strand
CCATCACTCACTGCGCTGCCAAGAGCAGGTACACAAGTGGCCCTGGAATGAGAGGTCTGTACTGTCCTAAACTATATCCTTACCACTCTCCATCACAGAAACGACATTTAGAGGCTTGTAAGAAGGGATGCTGATGGCTAAAAGACCTCATCTTCATTTTAATCCTTGGAAATGCTAGGGAATTCTCACAACATAATTAATAAAAGAGAAATATAATTTCTCAGTTAAAATCACACGGCTTTATCTTACTGAACAAAACCCTAGGTGTGGGAACACGCAGCATGTCACACGAAGCAAAGCAGCTATTAGCCTAAGAGCAAGCGACAGAAAATAATGTTCATCGTAAAATACGCACAACGCGTGTCAGGGATACAAAAGAGGGATGGCTTGACTGGGGTTCACAGTACAAGTTCTACTAAATTCTAAAGAAAACAATCAAGAAATACCCTACTGAGATGGGTACCTAAGGGGTTACATTCATCCAGGCTGCCACTTGCCAAGCAAGATGCATGATAAGCCAAATAAAAGCTTATTAGGGATGTAACTTTGCTGTATTTCGAACCCAGGGTAGGTATATCCAATTCTGTCCAGAACAGCTGGCATCAGAGCATGGGATTATCCACAGAAGTATAATTACCCTTGTATAAAGTGTTCCTGGCGAACATAAAGAGCTGCCTTTTATTCTATTCTGTAAAACGAAAGAGACCCAAGAATTAGATTAACGATATAAAGATTTATACTCCAGTCAGAAAGACAATTACGAAATGAAATCCTGCCCGTCAAAATTTTGGTCCTTCTTGGCATCGGAAGGCTGGACTTGCAGCCCTCCGCAAGTCCCTAACCAACTGCCCGTTCTCTGAAACAACAACAGTGAAAAAACCAACCAAATATCATTATCTTCTGGCACAGATGGTAAACAGAATATAAATGCGAATTATTTAACGGCTCAACGAGATTATATAGGAACAGCCACTGCACTCGTCACAGTATCGTCATCTCTGCAGCCCGATGCGAGTGAGGTCTGGGGACAGAGGCAATAACCAAAATCATCCACCACTAATGCAAACAGGAGAGTCGTACCCTTCGCCAGTTTCTCAACCCAATTAAAAATGTGTATTTAAATAATAATGATCAGGATTCCACAGGACATCACTCAAACAATTGGAATACAGCAATTTCATTCTCACTGAAGCGTTAGACGAGACAGAGTTACAATGGATTTTTTATAAAATGAATTCTTGCTACATAAACAACCTGGATGTGATCTGGGGGGCACAAGACTATTAGGAAGATCTCCTCTTTGGGGGATCTTTTTTGTTTGGGTTTTTTAAGTAACGGTACAAGCTATGCTCCACATTACCAACAGCATCCCTTCCGTGCCTCCCCACTCCGTGGTTCTTCCTCCTCTCTACACACCTTCTACAGACACGTACGGTGACAAGCATCTCAGTGCATACAGCCTTCCACCAGCCTCTCTGCTCCTCCTCACTCTTCCTGACCCAATTTAAAGGCAGGAGCATCAGCCACAAAATATTGTTTCCGTGGTCCCTTGATGAACTGCCATAGTAACCAGGTAGTAATGGATTTGTAGCCAACTACTTCATCTTCTTTTTATTTCAGCTATTATTCCTGAGGTCTGAGGATAAAGGCAATTCAAGACACTGCTTTCCACATTCTGTATCACGAAAAACCGTTCACGTGAATTGTAAGTGAGGAAGAAGAAACACAGATGATCCTCTTCGGATTTGCTCCTACTGATTAAGCCTCCTATGACCCCATGCTAACAGGGACAAAACTTGACGGTATCAACAACAGCTTTTCCTACAGTCATCAAGGTGTCAAAGACCAAACTAAGTCAGACTGTGTCCCTCTGCTTGCTGCAGAAGAATAATACTTTTTTCTTGTAGAAAACCTAAAAAGCTGACAACAGGTTCCCTACTGCTAGTCCACAGCAGATGTTGCACTGTTCTTCAAGTCTGCCTTTTTTTCCCCACTCTAATTAAGGATCTACACTTAAAAATTCACAGATCATCTTTCCCTGGAGAGAGGACGTTGGTCTCACCAACGAGAGGGCACACACCCATGGAGGGGTGCTAATGGAATCCTGCTCTTCCGACAATACAGATGATAAATATTTGGAGAAGGGAGGCAGGAGAGATCACAGCAGCACCTCTACGTAAAAAAAGGAAAAAACCCAACAGACAAAACGAGCCCACCGAAGAGACCCTGGAGGGTTTGAGATTTGTGTGGTGTGCCCTGGAGCTCAATAAACCCGCCTGGGGAACAGTCAGGTCGAGGATGGGAAGGTTATCCCGGTAACATCTCCGACATGTTCAACGCCACCAGTGTGACGGGCAACTAAAATGGGATATGTGACCTGTGCTGTCTTACGTAACTGCAATCATCAATCTTTCCAGCAATTATTTTCCACTCTGCCCTCTGCTTCACAACACCAGACACATATGAGAGGTGACAACGCCTTCACAGCGAGGACGCAGGGACAGACTTTAATTACAATCCCTCAGGAGCCACTGTATTGTGCACAGGGAGATTTTTAAGGAAAAGAACTTGGGTAAAAGCAGTCATGTGAATGCTACAATCCTCCTTTCTCGCTGCATTCTATATCCGTGCCAGCTTCTTTCAGCGCAGGTACAGCCTCTGGACCTTACAGCCGTTTGTACCAACATACGCCGAACGGGCAGAAGGTGGGAGGCGTCAGGATGATGACTTACAGAAGAGAACATCGTTACGCAGCTGCAGTGGTACCAGACGTCTCGCTCCTCTGGGTTTTATGTAGTACAATGAGATTTGTACTCACACGCTCGCATAAAGAAGAGACTAAGCAGATAAATGAAAGTATTTTTAAGACAAATGTTCTTTTATGTTCACTCCTGTTACTTTACTATACATATTCTATTATCACAGAAGACTCTCTCGGTATCGAGCACACCTCTTTTATGAGCAGAAAGACCCTTGTGAACGATTTCAAGACGTTACCTGGTCTCTTCCCACAGTCCACAGCAGGTTCAACCAAATCCAAAGCTTTCCAGCTGCATCCAACAAGCCACTCACGTCTTCCAGCAACGAGCACCTACAGCTTGCGCAGGCGACGGAGCTCAGTTCTCCAGCATCCTTTCAGCGAAGCGTGGCTGAACGCCTACAGCCTGACCATCTCCCTTGCTGCAGGACGTGCTAATTATCTCCTGCCCTACCTGCAGCAGCCAGGGAAAGAAAACTCCTCCTCCTGCAACTGAAAGAAAGGAATTGCCTCTAGATTAAACAACTCCAGTGTTTAATCTTTCCCGATAGGCAATGTTTGCTATTTCTGCCATTTTATTTCAGATTGTCTCGAATTCCTCTTCTCGAAGGTGCCTGGACTGGACACAATTCTGCAAATCTAACATCACCACTGGCAGTAGGGCAGAGTATCTCAGAACAGGGACACCGAGCATTGTGTCCAAAGCCCGAAAAAAGCATCGGTCATTACCCAACTTTCAGTCTGACAATATCGCACTCAGCCACCTCCAGACCACCAGGACGATTGCTAGAAATGCTCCTCTTCGCTTTGCTGCTAGTCTATACACAGATTAAAAACAACCACAAAAGCCAAAGCCTTCCTGACGAACATCTTACCTTGCTCTTTCCGTCTACCACGCTCTTTCACAGTAAAAATCTGTAACATCTCGTAAAAATAATATGTGAAAATGCAAGTGATTTGCTCCGAGAATGTTTCCCCAGGCTTCTCCAATGTTTTATTTCCCTTTCTGGACATAGAGATTACAAGCAAAAATATTGCTCAGCCAGCCAAATAGAGATATGTGTTGCTAGAACAAGAAAATTATTATTGTAACAGATTACAATGCACAAAACAATATGTTTCTGGTGCTGGAGGCAAAAGGATCTATCCACTCTGTTGGCCTAATGTCAATAATTCAATATTAAAGTAGCTCAGCTTTCCAGCAAAAGTGCCAGCTTTTCAGCGCAAGTATTCTTCTGTGTCTATACGCAGACCTGACATGCCGATCACAACCATGAAATCGGTTAAAAATATCCTAAAATTAATTTAACAACTCTAGCGGAGAAGATGCATACGGATTAACGAATTACGATTTGTGTTAGGAATATTTTCTCAAGAAAACGAGCTGCAACACGAGCACGTGCTATTGTGATTGCTTATTCTGTGGAGCTAAAATTCCTCCAAGAACGCAACGGTGAATCACCTCAACAGTCATGCTTCTCAAAGGGAAAATATCATCCACTAATACATTTAAATTAAAAAAAAAAATCTCTCGTGACTCTCTGCTTCCAGAATGCCCCACCGCTTTGGGGTGGGCAATGGGGGCTCATCAGGATTTATCAGTTTCCCCTTCTTCCTTGGCCAGAGAAGGTGACACTGGGTGACCAAGGCAGCCGTGAGAAACCACAAGGGGATGGTCACTCCAGCACGGAGGGACAAAGAGGACATCCTCTGCTCTGGGTATCAGCGGCCGAGGCGAGGCAGAAGTCTCCACCACACTGTCCTCACATCCCCTCCCTCTATTTTCTCGTCACACAGGGTGAATTTATCCGGGAGGCTGGTGGAAATTGCCAACCGTGGTGATGCCGAAGTGAGCTTCCATCAAACCTTTTTTCCTTGGTTTGGACGGGAGGTCACCAAAGTAGGTACAGCTGACGCTCATACACCCTGACCACAGCGTTCACTAAACCAAGTCATACAGACGTGAATGATCTGTACCTGCAATCGGTGTTAATTCCATTAGTGAAAAACCACCAGAAAATATTTTACGGGATGACTACGAACCTCTGAAAGAAAAACCATAGCAATGAAATGGAAACCGCGCGCCACCTCTCACGCTGCGCTGTGATAAAAGCGTACCAACAGGCACTGAGAACAGCCCTCGCAAAACGAGGCAGCAGTGTGGCTAATTTGTGTTGGAAGCAGAACAACTTTGGTTTATGGTGCAACCTTCTGTTTGGCAGCCTCGTTCCTACCATCAACCGCTCACAATCACACAACAAGCCAAATTGTGGACTGGCCAGATTTCCAATTGTTATTTCAACAGGAAAACTGAACTATTTTCACTTTTACTCCACCTGGACACTCCACTGATATTTTCAGCTCTTAAAATTTAATGCATTAACTGAAGGGCTGCTTATACTGAAAAGCAAATTGTTTTCCAAAACTCATAAAATCCAGCTCCTCAAAATCCAGTGGTGCCCTGTCAGGGACTGAGGTTTTACCCGTGCTTGCTTTATTTTGAGGATGGAGAAATGAAGTATACACACTGCACCACTTAACAGCACGATGCCCAGGACAACAGACAGCTTATTAAGGGACAAAAGACCAATTAAAAATAGTAGATGAACCTAAACAGCAATTGGTGTCGCTACTGGATTTGGTCTGGTATTGCTTCAGTCACAGCATGGTGCTCCGCAACGCTGGTCTGCCAATAAAAAAGAAAACAAAACAAACCCACAAACAAAACCTGGGATGAATTCAGCTTTAGAAAGAAGGAAATTTAATCTCTTCTCACGGATCTGATTTGTACTTTGGGATAATCTCCTGGTGACAGCCGAATGAAACCTGCAGTGCAGGAGAAGGGGATGGAGAAGGGGACAGCAGACACTCCTCAGGGGATGGTTTCCTGCTCTCCAAAGAGCTTCCCGATCCCCTGCCCAACACACTGCAGCCTAAACACTCCCGGAAAACATACGTGGTGCTGGTGTATCAGGAACAGCAGAGGCTTCAACACTGTAACTACACCAACAGACCCCAGAAATGACATGACAGATCTGGAACGCTGATGTATGAAGTGGTGGAAGATCGGTCAACAGCAAAGCACCTTATGAAACATTAACTTTCTCACCGAGGAAGGATTTAGGCTGATCAGGCAGAAATTACATTTCCTTACGTAGGTGGCAACATATGGGAGTTGTCAAAACACATGCTCCTGCAGATGCACATGTCCCAGAGCAACGCTGCCTCTCGCTTTCCGGGACTTACCCCGGCTACAGGAGAATTTAACTATTAATTACTGTAACCTTACAAACGATGCTGCAGGAGAGTACCTCCGGTGTCTCACGGTGCCTTGTAGAGCCAGCTCGCAGCATCCCAGCAGCGAAGGAAAGCCTGAGTTTCTGATGGGGAGCAGGAAGGCTGCTGGGGCCGATGCGGAGACGAGGGCATCAAGCTGGGGATGGCAGTAGGTGCTTCTCACTTCCATCTTCTGGCACAGCCCACACGAGAACCTCTCCTCTTCCAGCACACGGCACGGAGCAACTCTATCCTGCTGCTGGTGGCAGGGACCGTCCTGCACCTCCACCCCTTGAGCTCTCCAGCGGGTGTGCTGGGGAGGGACAGTCCTGCACGGCTCCTCTCCATCCCTCGAGCTGCTGTCCTCTTCCTGCTGTCCCGGTGGGCAGCTGCCTGTTTTATCTGTGCCTGGAACAGCTCCATCCCTGGTACCCTCGCAGAGCCTCCCGCTGGCGGGGAGCGTGGTGCTCCAGCAGCCGCACACCTTCACGCGGAGCTGTACAACACGGTTAGCTGAATACCTTTGTCACGAGGGTCGATGACACGAATTAACCAAAACTGCCACACAGCGCCAACACGTGCAGCCAGCACTCTGAGCACCGCAGGGAAGCTTCTCCTTGGTGTGCCCCCCTCTAGCACACACTTTCCAAGCACTACGAAGTTTTTCATCCTGGTTATTCCTTTCAGTTGAGTCACGAGTGGAATATTTTACTGCCATCCTGGAATGATTAACAGGAGTGACCTTTTCAAAATTTGGAAGGATCTATTCTGCATGCTAAGTAATGCCACAATGGCTTAATTTAAACTGTAGCACAAAACCAATCGACCTAAATAATCTCTGTCAACAATTAATTTAACATTAAGAAAGTCAAATAAAAAACGCGTAGTGAGGAGCAGTTCTGTTTTTAATTCATTTACCCTTTTTAATATCCTGCTGAAGGCATGAATTATTGGTGACAAAACCAGCCGCAGTTATCACATCAATTTAACTTCAGAGCACGAAGCCAAACTCCCTTCAGCTGCAAGAAGCTGCAGAGATCAATTTTGCAGCATCATAAAATTCTCCCCATCACAGTTTTTCCTGATTCCTAGATCCTAACAGAGTCAGTGAGCCCTATGAAACACCAGATCACCATAAAACCCCCCCACACCTCCATTCCCTTTTATAAATCAATCAAACCGCACCCCAAACCCGCCGCGGTACCAGCACACATCAGCAAGAGTCACTTGCCAGAAGAAAAGGCCGACTGAAGGGTGCTGCGCAGCTCTACGACTTGACGTGATCATCGCTGTTCCTTCTCGCTAAGATAAAACGACCCGTGATTTCTGTCAACAGTCCTGCCTTAGAGGAGGCACATCTACTCAGCTGTTACAAGCTACAGGATCCCCACCCCAGGGCCTTTATGTCAACGGGGGAATATCAGGCAATCGCCTACACCAGGGTCAGACCGAAATGAAAAATCAAAAAGTTCTTTCCACCTGCAACATGCTGCTGGCTTGAGACATTTTCCTATTACTTTAAACCCAAAATGCCTTCGAAATGTGTCTGCTTGGAAAGGTGACATGCGTCACAACGAATTGTTCTGAAAGTCTCTGAAATTCTTTAGTTGGCTTTGAAATCCCAAATTTAAATTTTCCAAAACGTAGATCAAGCGAAGCAGGATGAACACAGGCCATCTGCAGCTCGGAAGAGCGTTTGTACTAACGCCTGCTGCTCTCCGGGGAGCCAAAGTATTCTTGAACATTATCCAGAGACTTACTTTTATCTCTCCTTTCTCTTTCTAACCTGTATCTGTGGCAATTGTTGTTGTTAAGTCTCGTTAATTAAGACTGCAAGCTCATCAGGGAAACATCCTCCCCTTTGTTTCCCAGTATCACGCCTGGCAGAAGCACAGCATCAAAAATGCATCAGAGACTCGCTTCGGCAAAACCATTTCACAGGATGACAGAGGACAGCCACGACAGTCCCGAAGTCCACCTGTGTGCTTATCTCGACATGCTTCTGCTCGCAGAGCCCAGTGTTTTATTCATCTAACAGGCTGACAGCTCCTGGTGAGAGATTTTAATATTGACTATGAAAAAACCCTATTGGAATGAAATCATTCCCTCTTTCAGACAAGAGCTGATGCCCTTCAAAGGTTCATCGGGTTATCACAGCATCCCCTCCCACCACACCAACTTGTCTGGTGCCTGTTTGGCTGAACTGTGTATTTATCCTCTTCGGCTAAGGCCCTGAAAGCTGGCTTTTAGGCTATATGACAGGGTCCATAAATTAGTGACCCTGAAGTCATCAGACATTTAACCAAATGCTCTACCAAAACCCCCAGCTGCTGTGAATCTAACAAAAACACATTATATATTCTATTTTTCTCTATAGAGCACTAACTACTATTTTTTTTTTCAAAGGATAGGGCATCAACAGCTTTTACCTTAAGTGAGGCCACGACAAAGGCAGATCCAATGATCTGTTTCAGTTTCTTATCTTCCCTTTCCTTGAACCATTAAGATAAGTGAAAGCAGAAATGTACCTCAGCTTGTTATCTCTGCAAAATCAAATCCATTAGACAGGGTATCGTTTGCCTCAGGCGATGCCATTTCAGGTTTGTATCAGTACTAGCCAGGACCGCTCAGTTGACAAAGAAAAAAAATCTGGATGTGACAATGACTGCTGCCACTCATCCCCGATGAGCAATTGCTCTTGCACCGAGAAATCAGCTGCCACCCCAGCACATTCCCACGAGCAGAGCTGGGGTGTTGATTACACAGCAAATATTTTCCCTAAAGTCCTGAAAGAATTCCACTTTATTTCTCTCTACCTTCATAACACACTAACAAGAAATTAACCAAGACCTTTCGTATGAGAGCAATTTTTAACAGCTTAGAAATCAGCTTTCTAGCAGTGAAACAGTGTTTGGATTATAATCACTAATTAAATTAAAAAAACCCAACAAACAACTAAATGCCTGGGACCCAAACCTGCAGGTTGATTGCTCCAGTTGTCACCAGCAAGGTGCTCTCCTCTTGATTTTTGAACGTTTAGTCACTCATCCCAGAAACAACTTCAGAACTTAACGCCGTGCTCCTGCTTTTGCAAATTTTGACCGATACGATGTTACAATTCATCCCCTGAAAATCTGTATTTGCCTTACGTTGTCACGCATGCAACTTCCAACGAGTTTTTAAGACACCAGCCCTATATATTTGTGAGCTCGTTGCCTTACCCTTTCTTTACAGTGAACTAACGCGACGCTCCGTGATGTGCTCGGCTATCTCCTGCTTCATCTCCCACCCCATCAGCACAGGAGCAAGATCACGGCTTCTCAATTTCAGTTTTCATCTGAGATCTACGTAACAAGTGAGAATAAGTCAACCAGCAGAACGACTGCGTAAAAAGCCAGGTCTGATATTTGAGTCTGAATGTTGGGAGGTCAAGCGATAGAGGTGACGGCGGTGATCTCGATGGGGATCGACAGGAACATTCCGACACAGAAACGCAACTGTCACCTCAGGCCACAGGGAGAACTGGGAATTTCTTCCAACTCTATTACTACCGAATAGATCCATGATCTTAATTCATAATATTTTTCAAATTTCACTTTGTGAATTAACATCGATTCAAGTCCTTTTAATTCATTCTGAATTATTTTAACCAACCATGAAACCCAAACCCATTTCTCAAGGCCACCTTGAGGCTATTTTGAGCGAGCACACTACAAAGGGAGGACGCTGTCACATAGCGTTAGTGGCAAAGATTATGTGAATCCTAAACAATACAAATACGCTCTGAACAAAATAAAACAACCTATCGGAAAATATTTCTGTCTTACAGAGCAGAGTCCTGGTATTTTTTACTTCGCCTTCTGCGGAGTCCTAGTTTACTAAATTCGAGCAAATGAAATTCCAACCCAGGGTACATAGACCATACTTCAAAAAACGTCAACGCTTCCCAAGCACGGCTGGAGAAGATTCACATTCATTTCACAACAGGTTGACCAACAGAAAGCATTCACAACTTGTTTCAAAATTTTTTTCATCGTAAAATAACAACTGACAAGTACAAGACAAAGGGTTATAACTGTCTGCGGCGGGCAGGCAGTGTATCGCAATTGCGGATGCAGACAGCGACGCAAGAGCTTCTTTCTGGGATACGCGGTAAAAATAGCAAAGCCTGACATTTAAAGATTTTTTTTTTTTCCTTATGGAGGCAGGTTTCAAGTACAGTAGTGCAGATTTTCATCAATCTTGTCTTGAAAACAGGGCAAAGCCGTAGGTCTCGGTGATTCAGGAAGGCGGTTTTGTTGTGGGCAGAGAGTGTGAGAAAACATCCGTATGTGTGTGGAGATGACAGCTGAGCGCTTCTGTACGCTCGAAGAAAATGCAGCAGCTGACTGGAGGTCCTGGACTGACCGAGACTGCCCAGGCAGTGTAGTCTGGAGAAGCCTATTTCAACATCACGTTTGTAGGAAGCACGGGCTTCTCCTTACACCAACTTCTCTTTCAATGTGCATCTTCCAGGGTTACCTCCTCCATCATCTCCTCTCCTTTGTTCCTTCTTTGTCATTCTGCCAAGGTAATCGCCTGCATCTCGCTACCAACACGATGGGGAAGAGATCTCCTGGGACAGCAGGACTGCTCCTCATACGTCCTGCTCAACATTTAAGGATATTTGTCTTGCAAATATCAGTTAAATGACCGTGGAGTTCTTTGGGGTTTTTTTGGGGGTTGAGGTTGGGGTTTTTTGGTAAGGACATAATTTATTGTTTGTTAGCAGCTGTCCTTGGGAGCAAAAATAAATAATGTCTTAGTGGCTGTGATTCAGAAACACGCAACATTTGCAGCTTCCATCAACTGCATTTGGAACTGAAGGAGCTCAGGATCAAACAAAAAGGGTGGCTTTGTAATAATTTATGAACACACCGTGACCTCTCGCTGAGTATGTTTACTGAACGCATACATTGGTTTAATCTAACAGCAAACTGCGGGAAAACTACGCAACCAGCCCAACAACGCTGGAGGCAGCCAGTCTACAAACACTGGAGGGACAGCGCAAGAGCTGTTTGTTTTCGTGTTCCACCTCTGACCTCCAGCAGCTCAACAGAATGGTTTGTTCAGGGGACCCAGCCTGACCACACAGACCTTGACTAGATTTAAACGGACACATTCCTGATGGGGGAAGAGAAAGCTTCAGAAACCAGAGTGATACTCAGGTCTCACACGTGAAGGGTGGCTGCGGCTTGCCATCGTTAATTCATAGCGATCATAGTTAAGATTTGTGTATAATTACTACTTGTGTTGAAAACTTTCCTGCTTTAGTCAACCACTAAAGTTGACATAAATACCTAGTACATAAATACAGAATGCTGTCCACTTACTCAGCACCCAGGTAGCCCCAGCCTGCTGCGACGGCTGGGACACAGCAAGGACACCGCTCCCTCGGGCACTGCGTACCACAGAGGATGTGCAGCGAGGATGCTGGAAGCTCTACCGTCGTGACAGCCTTCAGGAAACCAAGCTCTTGTACACGCTGTGAAATTCTAATAACTGAATACTTACAGAAAAAGAGCCTCCCTAGGATTAGCTGCCTCACATGGTTTTTATACAAATATTCCAATCTCCTACCCACCGTACTGGTTTGGGCTGGAATAGAGTTAATTTTTTTTATAGCAGCTAGTATGGGGCTGTGGTTTGGATTTGTGCTGGAAACAGTGTTGGTAACACAGGGATGTTTTAGTTACTGCTGAGCAGTGCTGACACAGGGTCAAGGCTGCTTCTGCTTCTCACGCCACTCCACCAGCGAGCAGGCTGGGGAAGCACAAGAAGTCGGGAGGGGACACAGCTGGGACAGCTGACCCCAACTTACCAAAGGGATACTCTAGACCATATGAAGTCATGCTCAGCATACAAAGCTGGGGGAAGAAGAAGAAGGAAGGGGGGGGGGGAACAACCAGACAGATGGCATTTGTCTTCCCAACTAACCAATACACGTGATGGAGCCCTGCTTTCCTGGAGATAACTTTGCCTGTGGGCGCAGCTTTTACTTTACTTATTAAACTGTCATTATCTCAACCCAAGAGTTTTCTCACTTCTACTCTTCTGATTCTCTCCCTCATCCCACCACAGGAGAGTGAGTGAGCGGCTGGCTGGTGCTTTGTTGTCAGCTGGGGTTAAACCACAACACCCATCTAACCTCCTTGAGAGGGGACAGAATAAGGCAAATGGGCTGAGAAGCTCTTAAATGAGCACTCGCGTGTTAACGTACAGGAATTAGATCCTCCACTGATCACACACTTGTGTATGAACTCCTACAGAGGGACTCCCAATCACTCAGCCATTAAAAGAAGCCGTGCAAATCTCACACTGAGTGCCACGCCATTTCTCCATCAGCAGAGGGGTGTCTCCATCTGGGATAGCATAAGAACAGCTTGATTTCATGACAGAGGAAACACTGCTCTAACTCAGTCTCCTCACAGTGATGGTCACGATGCTGTTTCTGTGAAAGCTGCAGTATGAACAGTCTTTGGGAGAAACAGGAACACATCCCAGGTTTTGAGGTAAGGGAATCCCATAGAAATGTATACGTCCAGGTGAGTAAAATCTACTGATGTAAGGTTACCTGAAGCTGCAAGACCAGATGCCAGTATGGACAGAGATAAGTCAGAAAAACAATGTCACCTACTGCGTGGTTTTAACATATTCCTAGGAAAACACTAGTACTATGAAATACATCTACAATGTTTGTCAGAGCAGAACCTCCAAATGCTGGACCAAGTGCCTGGGGAGAGCTACAGCAGTGACCCACTGGACGCAGATGCTTGTGTAACGCTCTCCAGCACAGCTTCTCAACAACATGGATCTTAAGCAAATACTACTGCCAGAGTACACTACTTAAAAGCAAATGCTATTGCTACGAAAATTCACAGGAACTTGATTTTTCAGGATAAAACTCTGATTTTTGAAGATAAGGTAGGGCGAGGAACAGAAGTGTCTCACGATGTGAACACTGCTTATTTTCCCAGGAGTTTTACTACGTTGTATGAATAGCATCAGGTCCCGGATTACTTGATGTTGCTTTCTTAGCTAGGTAAATGAGTCCCCACGTTGCTCTCTGCAACACTTGAACAGTAATAGTCTGCATCTATGTTTTAAAGTCTTTGGGAAACACACACTCAAATCTCTGAAGGATGGTTATTTTAATAAAGATTTGAAAGCTGGCACTGAAGCCTAACTAAAAAGTCGATGGCTGCATTACAAACCACCTTGAGGCTGGCAGCGTATTCTCAATGGCTTGCAGATGCAAACACCCTGGAGGTAATCAGCGCGTAAGCTACTAACATCAGGTCCTCACCTGAGAGAAAGGACAAAACTTCCTCCAAAGCCTGAATCCAAAGGGAGTTTCAGAAGTGATGGTCAGATTCGGAAGGCTGCGAAGAACTCTGGGTCAGGTCTTCAAAGCTTTGCCTTTTCCAACTGGTCTTTAACTCCAGCAGCTGGCTCTCAGAGCTGTAATTGCCTGAGGACAGTCTGACATGCTAGTGACAGTGATTGCGTCAATTAGAATCGATGCAGAGTCATCCGGAAATTGTTTCCCGGTGGGATTAGCCTGCTGTCCAGCTCCTCCTGCCCAGCCCTTCTTTCTGTCCCATTCTCTCCTCTGCCTCGGCTCTGGGTTCCTCGCCAACCTCTCCTTGAGTTTCCACATGTCATATTTGATTGTTTCTCACTCTTTCCCCATCCCCCTCAGAAAAAATACAAAACACAATAATCCATAGACAAGCAAGAGGATTGCTTATCTAAGCATTATGGGATAGGATGCTTTTAACTTGCTCATTTTGGTAACTTTTTTCCCTGTATCCTGTCTTCTCTGGTTAAAAAAAGAGAAATAACGCAGGACATAGCACCCGACAAACAGAACTTCAGTCTTCACTGGATGATTAGGTCCGTGGTAAAAATTAACTTTAAACAATAACCCATGATTTGACTTAGTCCACCATTTAAGGAGCAGAAATCTGAAAATATCCTTGAACCTACAAAGGCTGAATGCCTCCTGAACAGCCGAGTTCCCTTGGACCTCATTTCTGTGCCGTGAGCTCCAGAAGCACTGGGCTCAGCACAGGTCCAGACCCTCCAATTATCCTGGTCCTAATGAATCCAATAAAATGTAAGAGCTAATTTCGCATTATTGCTATGAAAGAAAACTTTCCCTCTAACCTAATGAAGTTGCCCATCATTATGCAATTATTACCTGCGTATGTGCAATGTCAGCAGGGTTCATTAAAGCTTTCTGAAACGGAGCAGCAGCACAAAATGTTTCTAATTTCCAGCCAGCTCTTTATATGGTTCCTTATATAATGAAAACGCAGCAAGCAACTGTTCATTTCCAAACTATATTCTGCACATTTCGAGAACACACAGTAAATACTACGATGCTACGGTAAAAACCACCCACCGATACGATAGAGGGAGGTTATTGCTTAGACATTTTTGTTGCACTTCTCCTTTGTCAACCTGTATCAGTGGAAAAGCTGTGCCTGAGCCGAGAGAAAAATCAATTGATTTTCATTTTCTTTTACCGATAAAATGAGATTAATGTCTCCTTATGCTTCCTTTCGGGAGGTATGCTTTCAGATGGTAAAATGCGCTTGCTTTTCCATGCCAACGTCTAGACAGCTACCTACGTCAGAAATCAATAGGAATCCAAGAAGTTACTGCACCAAGGCAAATATGCAATGAAATGGAAATTATTCAGTATATACACATGGAGGAATCTACCATTTTTATTCGGAATAAGGCTCCTTTTCCAAGCTCTGCATCACGATGCATCCATCACACACTGTACACAACCGCACAATGAGAAATCCTCATCCTCGCCGTAACCCAAGCGCATAATGCTGGGCGCGTGGGGCTGCTGGAAGTGCAACAAAAACTCGGTCTCCACATGAGTACAGATTAATTCAGGGCAAATTGATCAAATGGTTCCCGTTTAATTCCGTTAACTGCCGTGCAGATGTTTTGCCTTCATAGCATTTAAATCTGTTGTGGAGAAAGCTGCAATAAATTGCTCTATCCTGATAAAATGCAACTTGCTGGTTAGGGGGGGAAAAAAAAAAGCAGAAGGCCTTTAAATGACGTTACAATGAACATATAAAGGTGAATTCAGCCCTAGTGAGCGCAGGCATCCTAATTCTACCCCTAAAAGCTCTCCTTTTCTACTCCAAACAAGTTCTAGACAGTAGTGGCAACAACAACAAAAAAAATAAAATCCATGTCCCCAGGGCTTCCTCTGCCAATGACAGCATGCCAGCTGGTGGCAGCTGCTGCGGAGAGGGAAGCTGCTGGGATGAAGAAGATGATAGCCCAGCAGCAGGGTCGGTCGGTCCAGCCCCGCAGTGGTGACCCCCAGTCTCTCCCCAGCCGTCCCTCTCAGCTCTGCCATTCCTGGGAGGGCCCCAGCTCCAAGGGGACAGAATTCTGTCTGCACCACTGGGAAGTTCTGAAACAGTTCTTTTTCCTGCTCTGATGTTGTTTGTAATGTCAAAACAACCCCTCAAACTGTCCATTTTTGGTCCTACGGCACTGCCCCCTCCTCCTACCCCTCTTTCCTCCCTCCTCAACTCCTTTGATAGCCAGTTTGAATCTCCACATGCTTGGGAGCCTTCCTACTCCAAATCCTTCTCTTGTTTTTGTCAATCAGCTTTAGTGGAAACTCAAAACAAGCTGGGTCAAACCTGATTCCTATTTAAGTGCCCCATCCTAGAGATGTGGAAAATGTGAGTATACTGCAGCCACCACACCACCAGGAAGGTCTATATTTAACTGGAGATACCAGTAGATCAGCCAAGTGGTTTGTCCAACACAAAAAGTTTTTTTTTTTCTTTCTACCATAGGAAGAAAATAAATCAGTTAATATATTGCTGTTTCTCCAGAGTCTTATACTATTTAATATCTGCTCTGCCCCTCCACAATATCTATAGTGTTGAGAGAAAAAAAAAACCAATTTGGGAAACTTAAAAACTTAAGTTTTCTTCCAGCGCTTCCCTGTCGTAGAGGTTTATCTGAAAGAAGAGATGGAATCTCTGCTTGTTTTTCTTGGAAAATAAAACCATATTTCACATGAATTTTTTTTTCTGTGAGTAGCTATGGCAATATTTTACCCCAAGACATTATCACCAGCCCGATTGTCTGACGTTGGCGTTATACCTGTGTGTCACTATTTCAGTCCATTTCACTAATATCTATTGTCAGTTAGAGGCTTATATTGTGCTGAGACGGGGACTCCCACATGTCAAGCGATGATGGCTATTGATTCACAAAGCCCCATGTTTTCTGTCAGACCCCAGGAGAAAAGGCAAGAAGTGATTTACGAGGTGTAATAAACAAGATGGATCCAAACACTTGCACCCAAGGCAACAGCTCCCCAAACTTGGTAGAAGTCAGAGCACCCCAGGAGCAGGGTTCAGGTCTGTTATTTACCTTTTCTGTATCACAGCAGCCCAACAGGGAACTCAGAGCAACTGTAATTTTCACACTGTAACTCCCCGAATCTGCTCTCTCCTTTCAACTTCCCCAAATCCATGTTTGCGAACTTGCCCATCACTGTAACTCACCTCTGCCAAGAACACTGTCCATGTTTTAACCTGAACTAACTTTTGACTCTTGCAGAACGCCCATACCGCGGTCCTCACGGAAGAACCTACAAACCCAACTTGACCCCAAACTCGTGCCATGCAACGCAGAAACACGCTGCCAGCATGGGACCCATGGGATGTTCTCACAAGTAAAACACTGAGGAGAGCTAGGTGTGGTTATTCAGAAACAAAAAAGCTGAAAAGGATGAAAAAACCAACCCAGTGAAGGACCAGTGAATGTACAGGTCGGCAGTGAAGCTAATCTACGCTGTAGAAATTACGTGACAGACAGACTCATGGTTTATCAGTCTGTCCTGGCAACCAGCTCAAGCCCGTAGGAAGCAAACAGTACCTCCCGGAGACACACAGCGCTAATCTGTAGATGCTGAAGCAACGGCAAGTTTCACACATCAACGCAGCTTTCAACAAAGCTAAATTCAACAGCAAAGCCTCCTGGAGAAACCATTCTGGAACAGAAAACATTAACTTCATGGTTAAGCCTGTGTATGAGAGCTGGGGGGCATGGATTCATACACACTTACTCTAACTTAAAGGCATTACAAATTCCAGAAATTGGATTTATTTCTCCGAGAACGGATCTACTCTCTCTCCCCCTCTCAGAGAAATGGCTGAACCTACCAAAATCGAATTATCATTACTATAATAACCTGTTGTACTTTGCTTGAATCTTTAATAGCTGGTGAGCATTTTAACACCGTGTTCTCCCACGTAAGTGGCTGGCGGATGAAAGAAGTTTCTCCTCTTTGTCCTCCAGGGTTGCAGGCAGGGTTTAGAGGCAAGATGTGCAGTCAGAACAGATGTCCAGATTGCACAGCTGGGTCTGTGTTTGTTGTGTGTGCTCATTTCTGTTGTCTGAAGAGCTCTTCCCTCCTCACCTTCACGCCCTTTGGAATTTTTCCTGCCACTTGCTGCTAGCGCTCAGGAACTCTCACCTTGGGACAGATGAGAGAACGTGTTCAGCAGAGAAAAAGACGGGGGCCTTCTGTTTTCCCCCATCCTGTTCCTTACTCACTGCAGTTTGTTCCTCCTAGGACTTTCAGCAGATAACTGAGCAACACAGCGCCTCCAGTAACAGACCCAGAGAAACCCCAGAGAGCAAGAGAATCATCCTATTTCTCCAAAAGGAAAAAAAAGAAAAAAAGTCTTGAAATCACATCAACACTCCAAGAAAAACACAAACAACAGCTCATCGAAGAAAAGACAACGCTGAAACTACAGAAATGCATCCTGCTATATATAGCAAAGTTGAAACGGGCCCAAGAGCATCTCATACAGTACGTTCAGGGAGACGGTGAGACACCAGCTTTGGCTCAAAAGCAAAGGTCCATCCCTCCCGCCCAAGTACTGGGTGAAGCTGGCCAGGAGGTCTCGGATCAGGGGCGCTGGTGCACGGGATGCCGGCACAGGGCAGAGGTTATCCTCAGCAATTTCAAGTATATGGACAGTCTCCAAAACCTGAATTTTCTGAAGCACTCCTCCAAGTGTGGGTTGCCACTAGGCAAGTCTTTCTTATTTGGTTCTAGAAGCACAAGGATGAGAAAGCAAAACAAAACGTGACACCTTCTGATAGCTTGGTTGTGCCTACAACAGACTGTGCAGCTTCAAATAATTAAACTGATGAGTTGTTATCCACCAGGCTTGGAAAAAACTCGTGTCCCCGCCCTGACTGGACTGTGCCATACTATTTCACTGCCTAAACTCCACCTCTGAAGATTACTGGGTAATGAAAACAAATCGTGTTTTCAAAAAAATTAAGGCTAGTATATGATTTATATTTCACATTCTATTTTAAAAAGCAAATGTGTGTTAGTATTGCACTTGCACTGAAGGATAACCGAAAGAAAAACTAGAGCAATGTTTCCTAATGTACCAGTTCTGTCCTGTCCTTTCTTTATAAACTAGATAAGAGGTATAAAGAAAAAAAACGGGCTTAAAACCACTAAAATGATGAAAGGTAAACGTGAATTAATTTGAAAAAAGCCACAAAAGTCTTAGTTAAGAGAATAAAGATCATATTCTAGAAATCACTTCATGCTAGTGCTCCTCACACAGCACAGCCGATGGCCGTCTGTACATTAAGAAATGGAGCAGATGATCTAGGTCGTAGAAATACGATTGAAGAACTCTCTATAATCTTGAAGATAGATACTGCAAGATAAATTAAATTGTATTACAAGCAGCAGAGTGCACTTAGAAAATATCTGCTTTCTTTCAGAAGACATCCAGGATCTTGGAAGGCATGGCTGGGAAGGACCTTGCTCAGGGTGTAATCCCAACCACACCATCGCTTGGCAAAAATAAGATGGCAGAGCTGGAGAAAATAAAAGCTGTTTTGAAAACTATGGCTTTGAAAGTCCTCAGGCTAAGGGCAGGGTGAGGGAGAACATACAAGGGGAACTACCAGAAAGGAAGAAATCCTAGATGCAAGAAAAGAAGGAACAGCGTGAGAGATGTTTGAAGGAACTGTGTTGACATGTCGGTCATGTACTGTCGTGAGAACCTGAGGAAAAGGAAGATTCAGAGTATAAAAGCATTTGAGTCATGGCCTTATTTTTAAACAAATCCAAAATGTTGTTTTCTTTCTGTTTTTGGATAAGATCTGATGAGTGGATATTGGAGAAGAGTGGTGATGAGAGAGATTTCATCAGCAAAATCAGGAGAAAGAAGCTGAAATGTGTTCAGTTACAAAAGAAGGAAAATGCCCAAAGGAAAGAGCCAGGCAAGACAGAAAAAAATCATCATTAACCACACCACTAACCCCCAAACTGAGCAAGTTCACTGTTTACAAGGCTGTGAAAGTTACAGACTACATGAGATTAATTTCCTTGCTTGGCATCCCTGCGCAGCTGATATTTCTCGGGCATCTACTCCCGAGGCAATTCCTTTGCTACCCAGATACTCCTTCCCAGCTCAACACAAAAGAGCGCCTTATGTAAGCAGCATTTATGCTTAGCACAGGTGACGAATGTTTTCATGCACTGCCCAACAGATTTCCAACAAATAAGCAAACCCAGTTACGTTGCTGGAAATCCACTGCAGCTGCAACACACAGGGAGCACGGCTGTACAGGCGTTCTGGTGAGGCGTTGTACCACACCTCCAGAGCTGAAATTCCCTCCTGGTTCATAACATGCTAGAGCACATGGAAAAGATGTCGGGATATTCTGTATGTGTTGGCTGCTTTAAATAGGTAGTTGCCCTCACACGTTCCGGAAACCTTGCTTTGCAGGGGTGATTTTCTTCGTTCCTGCAACGGTTTCCTTCTTACCTGGGGTTAAAACACTTACGGGCAGCTCACAACCACCTGATAGGAAAAACTTCAAAAAATTGAAAGAGTATGAGAACCTCCTATTAAAAAATGAACCGAGAGTAATCCCACCTCCTTACCAAGTCGATTCAAGCAGCAATTACTAGTTAAATCTATAAATATGTGTGTGCACATACTTTTTTTTCCATCAAACAATACGAGATGCCCGGTGTTGAGCCTGACCCTCCCCAGCAGTACCGTCTCTCCAGAGCACAAATTTCTCGAAACAAGTGGGGGTATGATGGGCAGCACCCCACTGTTGCAACGTTGAGAGATGTGACAGATGTTCGAGGGAATTAATGTGGATAAACCCAAATACTACTGACCACAACTAATTCAAGTGCTCGAGGAAGCTGAAGAACACACTGAAACCGTTACAGCATGTATCCAGTTCGGGTGGCTGCTATTACTGCTTGGATTTAAAAAAAAAAAAAGAAAAAGTAGAAAGTCTGCATGATTCTAGAATTCTAATTTGAATTGAATATTGCTACACCCCAACTGCTTTTCAGACTGTGTTTAAAAAAAATTTAAAACTCAGTTATCCCAGTTCTACTCAGTGCAATCCCCTGGTATCAAACTTTCCAGGTTTTCCTCTTGTTTTTCTCCCTGTTTGACAGCACCAAGCAACTGTAAGGGCTCCTAACCCACTCTAAGCAATCAGTAACTCACTTCAGAACTAAACCCAGCTTTGAAATATTTCAGCATGGCTCAAATAAACTATTTTACAACAATGTTCTGCTTTAAAAAGCAGACAAGGATGGGTATTTCGGATCCCTCAACCCGACCAGCTCGTACCGAGCCGAACGGGACAGGCTCACCCTCCCTCCCCGGAGCCAGGCTATGGCACAGAGGTGAGGGACACGGCTCCGTGTGAGCAGGGCGTAAAAATATTCACGTTCCTGAAAGTTTTCTCGTTTAATTCCCACAGTCAACTAGTGCATAGAGACTCTGGGGATTTAAAAGGTGGGCTGTGTGAGACCCACAGAGAGCACATTTAGAAAAAGAACCACCGAGATCCTCATCTATTTTCCTGAATTGTCTATTTTGACTCCTGTTTATGGCATAAACCAGGAAAACTGACAGCGAGAGGCAGCTCACCGGCGGCTGTAATGGAATGCAAATTGACTATTTGGGGTCAGGAATCTGAAGAGAGGGAAAACAAGGCTCTCAGCCTCCTATTCAGAGTTTCCTTGAAAAAATGGCTGAAAGAAGGGATATTTGTAGCCAGCAAAAACTGTTGAAAAGCCTGTCACAGTGAAGTTAAAGCCCCTTCTAGCATTTAACCCCAAGAGTACCCTCCCCAAATTGCCCGGTCTGCGCTGTACTGTCATCTGCAGTCAGAGCTGATGGGGGCAAAGAAAAAAAACATGTTTTGAAGGTTCTGAAATCAATTCATAGGGTCTACCTACAACAACATAACGCCCGGGAAAGTTACCGGCTGCTGCCTTTGTTCAGCAGAGATTAATGAGGACACACATGAATAACGGGCCGGATTTATTCCGGAGAACAGAAGCTGAACGGCAATTTTCAGGCACTGCATTATACATACTTTGGCCGCCTTCTGCTCTATTCATTTAACACTTGCAGGCAGTACTGTGAATGGATCTCAGCTCATTTTTTCCCCGTTCCGGCCGCAGCTACGCACACTGTTTTGTAAACCCGCGTGGATACCCGGCAGATCTTACCATGTATGTGCCACCGTAAAGCGACGACGCTGGCGGATGCTTTTATTCACGAGCAACTTTCTGAAAAAGCACGGAGAGTTCCTCGGTGAACTGCGAGGAGAAATTTTTGGAGACGTAGGTCTGTTCCCAGGCAGCTTGGGAAGCTCGAGCTCTAAATGCATTTGTTCTTTGAAAGTCCTTATGTAAATCTCCGACTCCGGAGTAGCAAGTTCCCTAGAAGAATCTTTTGCTGTCATAGCTTAGGCGTTACGTGAGCTCTCACCATTCAGAAAACGTAACAAAATCACATCACGCAGGCATCGCCGCAGATTAAAAACGCTGATAAATCGGCAGAGCTTACCCCGCTCATTCACAAGGCTGGGCTCCAAATGGAAAGGCTGCCTGAAGCAACGGCAGCATAAATCAAAGGACGATAAGCCAGGGCTGTCAGAAAACCCTTTATCAGCCCAGCTCTCCTTCTGAAAATGCGCCAAAGTGTTTCTGTGTCAGCAGCCTCTCTGTGGCTGCGGCTTGCCTGGCAGCCACACACCGACGCGCGCCGGAGCCATTCAGCCTCGCGCACCAGCTCATGAAAAATTCATCACCGCCGGCTCCCCATCAATCCCTTTCCTATAGCGTTTTGGCTTCACACACCGAACAGAAAAATGCTGGATTTTTCAGTGTGGGCTAATATAATCAAGGAATTCCCTAGCCTGTCACAAGCCAAGCAACCCGATTCATTCAGGCCCAGTATGTTTAATAAAAATGTCTTCATTCAGAATTAGTTTTACCCGTGCTGCAGTAGCTCCACCCATGACACGCTTATTGGCTCGATATTATTCTGACAACTGGACTCTGCTCAGCTTCGGCTTGTGTTATGAGTGTGTTGGATTCTCATGAAATTTTAACGAGCTGTCTGACACCGTGACACTGTCCCTGGGCATCGCCCAGTGCACCCCGGGCAGACACGGAGCAACCCCCGGGATCACAGCGGCGCTGGCTCTGAGAGAGAGGAAGAAAAGGTCTAGTAGGAAAAAACCCATAAACAAACAAAAGCAGGGAATAATATTCTGCAAGAACAAAGCGTGCAAGAATGCACGCTCCACAGACGAAGCAGCATGCTTTGCTGTCCTGGGATCTGCGTATGGCCGAAGGGCAAGATCACTGCCAGACACTGCACAGCCCCAACGCAGCGACCAACGCGGGAGGAGTGGCACGGGGAGAGAAAATCCAGGGAAGGACCAAAGGCTGGGGGACCTGGCGCTTCCCTGCAAAGGCAATGTAAATTAATTCAAATTGAGTGAAGCAATACATGTATTTAGAAACACAAAACCCAAGTTGTTTTTTTTTTCTTTCTAGACATAAACACTACAAAACCAACTTCTACACTCGCAAAGCTAAAAAAAAGACCATCCAAGCAAGGAAGTTAAAGACAAGATTCAATGCTGACAGTAAGAACACACTGAAAACTACAGGGAATGTCAGAGCATCTTTTAAACTGCTCAGAAGTAGGTAACCTTAAGTGTAAATATCATAATTCTCTAAGGGAGGGGACAGGAAGGAGCACACCCAGCCAGCCGGCCGTGAACGTGCTCTGATCTGCACACAAGAGTTGGCTGCACAGTACAAGCACCACATCCCTATACATCCCATACATCCCAGAACACTTCACAAGAACATCAGCATGCCTTCCTCAGCTTCAAGAAAAAAGCTTGTTATAGAGATTGCCCTATGGCAGAGACTACAGAGGAGTTACCAGACATTCTACCTAACCTGCTGCTATGCTCTTCACCGCTCACTTTTTTTTTTAAGGTAGAAAGACCTGCTGGAGCCTAACCTAAGGATACGGGAAATTGCAGTGTTGGGTGACACTGAGAGGTTCATGCAGTAACAGAACAGGAACATTTAAAGCTTTAGGAATTATGACGTGTTAGACTGTGAGCTGTTATTCTACATTTCGACTGTACTGACAGCCCGTGACAGACAAAGGGAAGCTTAACAGCTATGCTGAATGAGAAACAAAATCCACACAAATGCTTAGAATCTGGAATTCGAAACAGAAAAAAAAAAAACCAACTCACCAGGAAGCAAAAGGGGATATTGGAGGGTGTTTGTGAGAACACATCCGACATTTGCGGAACAGCAACTCCTATGCCTGTTCATAAAGCTATTAAACTGGCAAGAGAATAAAGGCAAACCCAGCTATTAAAGCACTCTGCAACGAAACATTGTGTACAATGGCATGCTCCTCGTTCTGAGTATGCACTCTCCTCACCTGAATTCAGAGATGTTTCAGGAGCAGTGTCCATGAAGGGAGTGCTTCTCATTCTTTGGCCATCCATAAACCAGTAATGGGATGTCAGCCCCACAGCCCGGAGTACTGTGGCGAGATGCACAAAGGCTGCTGATGGAGTGAAGTAATGCAAGAAAGGCTGAGCTAAGGATGGAAGAAGGAGTCAGTGGGGAAAAGCAAGCCCCCACTCTCCCTTGGGGAAGCATCAAGAACGGAAAAACAAAGTGCCCCTGGTGCTCTGGGCAGCCAGAATGCAGGTGCTTTTCCATGCTGAGGTCTAGCACTCTAGTTACTCAGTACACGACTTGCGAGTATTTTGAAGGCTGACCATCAGCACAGGATATTTCTTCTGTTAAATATCTCCCAGATCTTGGTGGCAATGGGAGCTAACACGTACCTGAAAAAGGCTGTAGAAGAGCTCTCTTTCTGTTTCAGCCACCATCCCTCACGCCGCCAATGTCTGCTGTTGCGCGCACAGAGGACCACGCAGCCCATGTCTGTATCTCTGCTGACTTGTAGTATTGGAATTCTGTCCAGACATGCTACTTTACACCAGGAGAAGCCAAGAAGAGTTGAGAACAAGACATCTCAAGAGACTTGAGCTAACTGGCATCAGAATAAACCCAGGCAATAACTCTCAAAATTTAATTTTGCTGCAATTGCTGAGGTTACCGTCAGCAACAGGAGGCAACAGTAGAGAGAACACCCAGGGCACCAGAACACCAGGAGAGACCACCAGCTACAAGGACCAGTTTAATGAAGTTCTCCTCAAAAATGGGCAACAGGCATCTCACTATTTCCTGAACTTCTGTAATGTCCTCGAAACACAGTGTCATGCAATAATCTGTTCATCATCACAGGTTATCTTGTGCAATAGGATACCTGTGTCCAAGAGTAACAAGCAATTTCAGCTCATCAGAAAAGAGGCCAGTGACACAAAGGAAGAGTTGAGGAGGGGAAAAAGATGATCAAAGAAAATCACCTGGTAGGGCTGGCAGGAAAATGGAACCGCTTGGAATAACAAGGACAATTAAAGAAATTTTCAAAAGTAGAAGTCTACTTGGGTGAGTTTTCATACAAGCTTCCTAGCTTCCCAAAGTGTCTGGGATTGCAGAAGGTTTTGATATATTTTAATATATTTTATTAGTGGATAGTGGAAAACAGTATTTTCAAGCATGCAATTCCTCATCGAAGGCTGATCATTGCATTGAGAGCAATTGCTAAGCAACAAGAAGCCATACTTTTTCTTTACAGTAGCACTATTATTTACTTGTTTCTAAGTCATGATTGCCAGGATAAAATAAAATGCCAAGGAAGAGGCACCGGTGAACGTCTGCATGCTTCAGCAGGAAAGGAAGAGTGGTCAGTTGACTTTTTACGGCACTTTCAGTCGGGGGCAGAGTAATTGGGCAATTCTTCCAGGCAGCATACCCTCTAAAAGCACATGTAGATCAAACCAGTTAGGAAGCTCCCTCCTATTACTGAGGTCACACTAGCGAGGCATCCCAAAGAGATAATGTTAACCTGACAGCAAATTAATTAGAAAAATTATTTCAAGGGATTGCAGTTTGCTGGTACTACTTTTATTTCTTTTTCAAAGGAAGGAATCCCAGGGGAAACACGTTTTTAATCAAGTACAGAGCCTCCTTTTCAGAAATCCTGGCTTTTAGCATTCTGTCTTTAAAAGGAAAAATAAAGATACTTTTCAAGCTTTCAAACAGTTGGGAAATTAAGACTATTATGTGTGCCAATCATTATAAAACACGAAACACAGATCCTCCCCACATATTTTTAATTATTGGTGAAGCAATTTGCTGTCTAAATGCATACACGTAACAGGTGCTCCTGAAGCAACACAGAGTCTGTTCCTTTCTACTGATCGTCCTGGGAGGACTTTGAGGGTCCCTCATGCATCTCAGTGTTTG
>WKFP01014940.1:386286-399397 GCA_011057875.1 Pterocles orientalis | reverse complement strand
AACTTATGAAAACATGGGCAAAATTGGTGCAGAAGCAGCTTATAAGATTGCCACTTGAAGTTCTGGATCCTATATTTCTCTTCTGTTGCATAATTCATGAAAGCTGTTTTGTATGTGTACTGCCTCGCCACTTCCAGTATTATTACACCGCAGCTGGCTTAGAATTATTGCTTTGGAGTCAGCCTGCCCATTTTTCCTTTCCCCGGTTACAGATCTTGTCAGACCAGCACTGGTCTCAAGAAAACACAATTCTAATAACTAAAAAAAAAATTAAAATTAAAAAACCCCCCACACCTCAGGAGCAGCTTTAGTTTTTAGGTTCGCATATTTCTGTAAGTCATAGCTCATCTTCTCAGGGTTCTCACTTCTGTATTACCACCTGAAGTTAAATTTAAGGTGATTTCTGAAAAAATGTGGCAGAAAAACTACCTACAGAAGGAACAGGCTTACCTTCCCCCACCCCGCCCAAATACTACGTTCTGTACTCGAACCCTGTCATTCTTCTCTTCAAACCACAGTCACTGCGATCCCAGGAACAGCTCAGTTCCCACAGTCGGAGCACCAGGCTGCAGCACAGCGCTGATGTTGCAGGTTGGATTTTGTACCATTTCCGTGATGACAGAACCAAATTTCACCTAACCGATAATGAACAATATTTTCAAAAGGAAACAAAGTAGTGAAGCTGCTGTAATGTAACCTGACTATCTCCTGCATCGATCGGTAAGGTTTTGCAAAGAGCTCGGGAACAGAGAGCCGTGTGCGATGCACGGGTAGCGGTGGGAAGCATTGTATTTCACAGACGTGGCATCTCCTAAATTGCTCCAGGAAGAACCGCAGATACATTATTACACATCAGCTCTTCCAGGATGTCAGTTTAGAAATCCCATCTGATAACACAGATCTCTGCCATTTGCCATTTTGCTCAATACTGGAGATTGATCCCTTTTTTGAGAGGAAGGACCACAACTGTACAAGATATTCAACATTTGCCTTCCTACCATCGCCTGCTGATGCTCTATGTTTTATCCTCTATTCTTTTCCTCCAAATCTTTAATAATTAATTTGCTTTTTTGACCATTAACAGGCACTGAACTTGCAGCTCTGTTGGACTTTATCCCATAGCCAGGATCTTGCTCCTCAGCAGTGATTTGGTTTTGCAGCTACACGCTCAGATACATCACTTTGTATCTATCGACACTGAAATTTTCCTATCACTTTATTGCCCACTCCCTGAGTCTCTTAATGCTCATATCATTCCAAAGCTGTTTCAACATAATGGCACATACCGGGCTCACGCAAATATAACCTGCCGCTGGGGTACATTTCACGCAGAACTGAACCACAGTATAGAAACCCAACCAGCTGAGGGACCAGATCCTGCCAGCACCACTCCTACACAAAAATCCCTCCATCATTCCCGTGCTCCTGCGTGCGGTCGGGCCCCGAGTAACTGGAAATTGCGCAGGAAAGCCTGGTGTGGGGTAGAGAACAGCGCTAACCTAGTCGAAGGCCTTGATGATTAGAACTTAAACAGAAAACGGGGAAGATTAGAGCAATTTTTTGCCCACCTGTAAGATTGGTCAATCTACCTGGTGCCCAAGTCAGGAAGGTGAAAGGGACGTAAAGATGCAGCACACTGTTCAAGAAAAAGACATGTTGAGCAGTACAACAGGCATACGTTGATTCTGCTGGATGGAAGAGAGGAGCAGCAATGCCCCCTTGTGTTCCAAGGGAAATAAATAAATCCATTGCAATTCCCTGCATTTTCCTGAATCGTCTACGAAGGCGTACTCAAAGATCAGAACTAATCCATTCTTAAAAGCACGCTTTCTGAAGGCTCTCAATTGTCTCGCAGTCAAGATTACAACTTGCTGCAGACACACAAAAGGGAACACTCATAACATGCTCATAAAGGTAAACTAACCCTTTTATTGTCAAAATTCACAATCCATCCAAAACTAGATAACTCATTTTGTTAAATTTATCCATAGGAATTAAATGCAAATTATTGAATAAAAGCCCCTGCTAATTCCTTTTTGATTTTTGCATCTCATCTACTCAAGTGCATAGCTTAAAAATCCTACTTTCAATACAAAACTGTTCCTAAAGTATCCTAACAAATGAATTTAGGATGTCCTCTGTAGTTGTTCAAACACAAACTAAAATGACCGCTCTGAAGAGTGCTGAGCTTAACAGAAGCTAAAACCACACTCAGACTTGGAAGCAATGCTGTGAACGTGTCTTGCAGCCAGTACGTGAAACTGAGAGTGGAGCATTAGAAAACTAGAATCTAAAGCACACTTGAAATCTGAAGTTGGGCGTACAGGTTTAAGGCTGCACTGCAATTCCATTTCAGGAGTGGTACAGCAAGCCGGACCTCTACCCTTATTTTGCCATTAAAATCTGCCATTGCAACTCCAGCACACGAACACGTGGGGCTTTGTCTTCCTCTCCTCCCTCTAGATCAATTTCCCTGTTTTGGCACTTAACATCCAGTTCTGTTTTGGAACTCACCTCTTAGCAATCCCCTCCCTTTTCATCGCTCTCTGATAGTTTCTTGGGGACTTTTCTTGAGCTTAACATCAGATTCAAATATTTTTCCAAGCCTTTCTTCTAACACGTGGAGAGGAAATAGCCGGAGAGCTAAAGCCTTTTTCCTCAATCTGTTGTGGAAGAGTTTACCACCATCCTCAACTCTTCTGTGGGTGGAAAGCTAGTAACACAAATCCTCTGGCCGAGATCAGAATTTACGACACAGAAGTTTCTCAAAGATGCATAAAAGGCAATTGTAAACTTACATCCATGATACATCAACTGATAGACATCAAGAATACTGATTAATATATACAAGATAATTCTCTAGTGCCTTTCAAAAAAAGAGAGACAACCCAAAACCAGAAAACAAACAAACAAAAAAACCCAACTACTGAGATCATGACAGAGAGAAATGACCTACCAGTCTTGGTAAGTGGTGATCGCAATACTCGGCGGTGTCAGCAAAGGCAGAGTTGTTGGTCTACAGACAACGTCTCTGTCTGGCGTCCTTGCTCTTTCTGTTTGTCTTTGGGACAGCGGCGGTAACTGCAAATTACCAGAACAACACCTTCTTCCTCTCCAGAGGTCTATGCCCAGAGCGTGGCTGGAGGTGCTGTAGGACTTACTCAGCCCACACTCCAGGTAGTCCAGAGCATTCTGCAAAGACAGAAAAGGCAGTGAAGTTCTGCAAACAAATGTTTTCCTCCATGAGGACAGAACACATTCAGCAGCTGTAGCTACTCACAAAAGATAACTGTGCGATAAATCTTGGCAGAGTCTGACTGAATGAACGTGAAAATTCACTCCTAACTTGTCAGAGCTAAATTCAACAGCTAATTTAACAGAACACCTCAATAAACCAGGTTAGTTTGGTGATATGTTACATTTTTTACGTTTTTGAACTTTTTCAGAGAACATTTAACTCAACATCCTTCTAAAGTATCATTCCTCTCCACAGCACAAACATTATGGTTTGCCACTTTTTTTTGATGAATCACCAGGCAGAGAAAGGTGCCAAGAATCCTGGGCTTAGACACATCCTAAACCATCCAAGAGCTATTCAGTGACAGGAACTCCCAGCTGGGCTACCCTACCCTATGTCTGGCATGGCTAGTAGAAATGGTCTCAGAAAAAGGTTTTGATCAGTTGAAGCAGTTTTTCCCCTCCTAGTTTCTACTGGTTTTTATTTAAGAACATCACCATGATCACAGAACTGGCTGACAGTCTTCTCAATCCCAAGCCAGAAGTTCTCCCACAGGGGAAGAGCTCTCCAACAGGGTTTTGGTCTTACCCAGAGAATTTAGCTGGTCAAATATAGTTGTCCAATCTAAACAAGAATATTTCTGTATTGCGTGTGATGAGCTGCCAGTAGAAGCTGAAGGGTTATTATAAGCAGTATACATTTCTATGGCAGCTCCTCTACATTTTTCCTCTTCTTCTCCCTTCTCCTGAATTTTGATCTCCACCCTTCTCTCTCCACCCTTCACAGACCTTTCCAAGCCCACCTTACGGCCTCCCCAAATCCCTTGGTTCACCTTCCCTACAAACTGTGCCATCCCAGCCAGCACTGAGTAATTAAAAAAAAATAAAAATTAGTGGTTTAATTTTCCATAATCAGCACTATGTCCTTCATGAATAACTGCAAAGTAGCAGGAGCCCTCCATTGCTTCATAATTTCTAACAGAAAATATGTTCTCCATTGCCATGAGCCAAACTCTGTGGTACTGTCTGCTCCCTTAACTCAGCAAGGAATTTCAAAAGACAAAACAGACGGCAGAAAGGCATACTACCAGTCTTCTCAGCTTTCCCTACTTGTTCGTCCATCCCACAACCATGGGCAGCACCCAGACAGGAAACAGGATGGCCCACAGCGACCTTACTCCTCACATACGGCCTGAAGGGCTATAAGGCATGCTGGTGCACATCCTTGGAGTTACTAAGACACCAACATCGTAATGACCTAGATAGAAGTTTAAAATATTTGGCATGCTGTGTTTCCAAAAAAATGCCAGAAATCTTCGTTGATCCAAGCCCAGCACAACAATTAGGTCAAAAATACTCCCAGGAAGCCCAGAAAGCAAAGCCTGCCTTCTAGATGAGGATCTGACTTAACCTGCCTTTATTAATAATCTTTATAAGACTGTTTCATCTTTTTTGTTATTGTTTAAGAAGCGTACAGCAGAGTTTTCTAGCTTCCCACTAGATTTCAGACACCTGCTTTCACTAAAATGAGCAAGGACTGAGTGGACCCACCATCACGCTCAGGCAAACTGACGATGAAGCAGTGCAACCCGTGGTCCAAGAATGTAAAAGAAACTTATTTACGGAAGGAGTGCTGTAGGGTACACTAGCTATTCGGTTCCACACCCCTGCTGTATTTTCACACACGTTCCACGTGGTTTTCCATTTTTGTCAAGCCTCAGCTGTGACAAACAAGACAATTAAGGCTGCGGTTATCACGCCATCATTACAAAGTGATACATTTCTCCAGAGAATAGGAACTGGATTTTAATTAATAGGGGATTACGATGATGATTAGCGAGTGTAGTAATGGAATAACACATGCATCATCGAATTAGGTGTTCAGCAGCTACAGCGAGGAGAGAGACTGAAACGTTTACAAATACAGCACACGTACAAAGATGGGATCCCGAACAGAGCTTCCAGAAGGGAGGCAAACGCTCCCTGCCAGCATCACACTGACCAAAGGCCAGTAAGCGTTACGCTCTGCATAAGGCTCCTCTACACCTCTCATGGTGTGGGTGTAGGTTTGTTTGTTGTTAAATGTGCCAGGCTTATTTCCTGCTTATTATTTGAGCTGCAAACAACTCCAAGGAAATCAATGAGTAACCAAAGCAAAGCCAGCTGATACTTACAAAATAAGACAAGAGTAACCTTTTATCTCGTTTTCATAAAGTACAGGGCAAAATAAAACACGCCTTTAGAAGAAACCTACCTCATCTGCAGTTACTGTCATGACACTTCTGCTTTTCTTCATTATCGAGATTAAAGTGCACCCTGTTAGAGAAAACTCCTGCTGTTAAATCCAATTTCTTCAGACAAGGCAACCTGAAAGAAAAAAAAAAAAAGTATTTTTGAATAACAAAGTGGTTTTGATAACAAACTATGGAGCTAACTGCTAACATCACAGTGGACTGATACCCACTGTCCATCTTCATAAAACGCCTGGTAGCGTACGTTATGCAAGTGCAGGTCTATATTAGTGACAGGACAGTTCAATATTTACTAAAATCCTGTTAAAAGTAACCAGTATTCACACTCTGCAATCTAAGCAAGCCTTGAAACATGTCTAGTAACACAGGATCAAAGCAAACAGGTCCTACTTGCAGAATTTTTCTTTAAACGAGCCCTTTTCCGAGGTATGCTACAGAAGGTCTCCAAGAACGGCTTGAGCCGGCTCTCGGGAAGAAAAGGAATTGCGTTTGCATGCGATTCTAGGATTTAATCATAACTCACAAACATTATTTATTATTTCGCTGGCACGCACACACCACTTCAGCTGCTAAATTACAGCCTTGTGTAGAGGGTGACGCTGCAGCCGCTCGGAGCCATGACGAGTGCTAAGGGGAATGAAACACAGCCCAGCAGCAGGAGAAACCGCACACGGCAACAAACCCCCTCCGAGTGTTCCAGGCCCCCAACTCTTTCTTGCTGGGGATGCAGCACTCATAAAAAAGCCTCATTCACGACTACACAGAGAGAACATTGAGGGCTGTAGGGTTTTTCTTTTCTTTCCCCAAAGAGGAGGTAGAGCTGGAATACCATTTTTTGTGTGCTGACAGATTTTCTCCCCTGCTTGGAAGGATTCTCTTTGAGGCAGAAGGCTGCTGAAGGGCCACTGTTCATAAACTTTGTTGCTGAAGCCACCAGAAAAAGCTGTGCAACGGGTTCAGGCTTGGCGATGTTATTCTTCTAACACGATGTGCACCCTGAGAAATCAGGGGTTTTACCTGTATTCAGATCAGCTGTTCACTCACGGCAAGCTCAGGAGAGCACTAAGCAATTCAGACTTCCTGCAAAAAAAGGGATGCCAGACCCTGGCCACCTACCCAGCTGGGGAGGAGCAGACGTGGCATCAAAATCAGGCACCTAATTCTCTTCCCTGCCACTACCAGCCAGCGGGGTCCCAGGAAGGAGGCAGCCCGCACCCCTCACTTTCACTGTGAGGTTCAAAGCCCCGGCAGCAGGCACTGAGAGCCAACTCACCCAGCAACTGCTGGTCGTACAAACCTGTTCTGTGGTTCCCACCCCACAAGGAATTCAGGAGTCCGCACACTCGAGCATGGCAGCTCGGCTTGGCGTACAGCCACAACGCAACTGTGCCATCGAGGGTTCAAATTCTGCTTCATACCACTGTGCCCCAGTTAAATACTATTTAGCTTGCACCTCTACCTATTTAAATTTAAAAAAAAAAAAGCTTGAGGGGAAAAAAAATAAACAAACAACATGCTAACTCTCAGGCATAGCATCTGAATAGAGAGCTGATCAGAGGTGTAAGGACATCGCAGCCTCCAGGAGCCAGCTGCTCATCTGCTCTTCCACGCACAAGAGAAGTGCTGTAATGAACCCGCTTCCCTCCAACCCAGCTCGCTCTGGGGGAAAAAAGAAAGAGAAAACACCACAGGCTGAAAGAAAACACTAAGACACAATGCCAGCGCTGTGGCTGAGTCTGCCTGCAGTTCTGGCTGCGGCGCAGGCACCTCCAGTTGTTTTCATTTCCCTGGGGTTCGTCCATCCAACACACACACATCCCTTCATCGCCAGCCAAAGCACTCGCAGTGCTCAGATCCAAGGCAGACAGAACTCGCTGCCGCCGCAGCACCAGTGCCAGCACACGAGGCTGTACGCTTCATCCTGTGTGAAGCAGCACTGGAAAGAGCTGAGAGATTTGTCTGCTAGAGCACCTGCATAGCTTCCCTCCAGACAAGGATGAGCAGGACCATGTCAGGAGCAAAGGACAGACACCTGCCCCCAGGCTTGCTCTGCTCTCAGCACCCATCGCTGGCTGTCCCAGCACCAGGTCAGTGGGAGAAAGGTTTTTCACCTGATCAGGAACCCTCTTCTTACAAACAGGCCACACAGATGTACCAGCTTAGCCACCAGGGTGGGTTTAGGCATTCCAGCAGGGGAACGGTTATTAAAAACCCAACACGTGGCAGCGCCGTTGTGTGCCAATGTCACATCTCTCTGCAAACCTCATCGAGCTTTTGATCCACGTGGCAATTAGAAGAGCAGGCTAGAAGTGAGAGAAGTCATCACCCTATTACCAGCATAAAAGTCATCCTACAGTATCAGAGTAAAATTCTAGAATAAGTTTAACCATTTTATCAATCTTCAACAATTGGGAGAAACTGGAAAGCCCTGTTATAAAGAATCCAAAACTGAGAGCAGACAGAAAATTGGAGGATACTGTCCCAGATATCACGCAGGTAAATAAGAACACGACAGTAGTATGTACGCACAGACGAGGAATAATATGGCGTGACTATTTGCTACCAGAAATAAATACGTTCTGCTGCAATACGTAAACAAAATTCATCGAAAGAACAGAAGGAAGCAGTAGCATAAGGAGCAGAACTAAGCAGACTACAGGTTTGTGTTTCATAAAGTCCAGATTTGTGTTTCATAAAGCACAAGTCTGAGATGTTCAGGGCTGCCCTGCTGTGCAGACTTTGCGATGCCCAACACAAACGAGCTCACGCTGCGGCACGTCCCACAGTGGGGCCAACAACCGCATCCCCCTCCTGAATATACATCAGTTCCCAAACCAACACAAATGCACACAGAAATCAGTATCCAGGAAAACATCTCTGGAAAAAAATCTGAAAGAATGAGAGCCTAGGAGTGTCTCCTGAATTTTGTTGAACTTCAGAACCGCCACTAGGCGATGAAACATGGAGAGACGGAGCAGACTGTCGTGCAGATCCTTTCTGAGTCCTCTTGCACCACAGCTTCCTTCCCTTTATAAATATTTATCAATTTGTCAGAGAAAGTTTAACTAGAACATGAATAATTATAAAAAAAACCCACATTTTGTTCAATGTGGATTGCATTTCTGAAGAGCCTACTAAGAAAATCTAGAGACTTCCGTTAGTCATGACTAATCTACTGTTAAAATCTGAGTCATTCTTTTCTTGGGTCTTTACGTAAAAGATTGGACACCTGGGATGAATATCTAGGGGAAAAAAAACCCCAACCAACCAGCCAAACACCCCAAAGAGGCTTCCTGGAAAAATCTCCACACGCACATTTTCTAATTCATGCAATCTTTTGTTACAAGCAAAGAGCTTCTCTCCACTACCCCAATTCTCCAACAAACAAACCACATCCCAGAGGACTGGTTAACTGGAGGAAACAGGGAACGCTGAAAAGCAGTAAGGCTGTGCTTTCAATATTAGACCACAAAGAAACGTGCTCTTTCGGAGCTGCACTTGGGTCTAATCCATTTTGCTGGAACATATCCTAGGCAGGGTAGGAGATTTCTTTTCATACCAAGCTGACCTAGTTCATCCCCCTGAAGTTTTTTGTGTTCAATGACCGTGTTTTTTGAAAAAGACAGCGAACGCTCCAGCAATTGCAGAGCGATGAAGCCTTACAGCAAAGGTATGAATTAACAGGGTTCAACACTGGCGACTGACAGCGGCGAGGAAAAAACTACACGGATGCGCGAGATCAAGCCTGCTTTTCCTACACATTTTTTCAAAAATAGCTATTCAAGTCATCCAGTGTGAGATCCACTATTTAAGGAAATTCCTAAAACGCATCTTAATGTGCAAGTTCTGGTATGATTCGGAATACAAGACACATTTCACCACGCTGCGGTTTGCCCGCACATTTTGGCTTCTGCATGGGCAGGTTTAAAGCCACAGGGTTGTGCAGATTAATAGTCCCCTCCTCAATGAAACACAAACAAGGCAGGGCCAGGAGGATTACATTTTTGCTGCTCGTGCACTGCTAGTTCTTTGGATTAGGAGAAGATTTTGGCAAGCAGAGCTGTTTATCTGGCTGCTTTCGTATTCTAAATTCATCGCCTCCCACTTTTCAAGAAGGTAAGACACAAAGATTGAGAGAGAGCAAAAAAAATCAAAATAAAACCCCGTAAAACTGATATTATACAGCACATTCTGCAGTGCCATACCTGCTTCTTCCCAACTGCCCGCAGCACTGCCCAGGCTGTGACACACATTACTGGGCTGTATTTTTATTTTTCCTAGCAACAGAATGCCGATCCTTACAGGTTCAGCAGAACCTGAACCTGATCAGAGATAAAAACAGAAACCTGAACGGTGCATTAATAGAGAAGCTTTAGTGAGGAAAGGGCTGGGATGAAGGAGATTATCTGATCACACAGATAATCACATCATTTCTGAGCTGGGATTCAAACAACTCGATTTTCCTTAAAGACCATCAAAACTTCACAGGGTGAAGTGCACACTCAGGGTGACAGTCACCAAAAAGCAACAAAAAGAGTGATAATCTCAGGTCTAGCTCTCCCAGACAAAACACATGGGCTCTTACTTCAGGCTTGGAAATTGCACATGGCTCCTTGCAAGAAAAATAAACCCTACGTGGATTTCACACTGTTCAAACGCAAGTGGAGGTATAAATAGCAACCAGTACCTGAACAGTGATGGTTTTGTATTTTACCTTAAACAAAACGAGCAAGTTCGAAATGCGAGAGCAATACTCCACCCTCGGAACGCTAAGAAGGTCAGCTTGCTCACAAAAAAGGAAACGGAGGTCACGGCCAACTGGCTGCACAGCGTGGCAGCGGCACGGTGGGGACTGGAGCTATCCACCTACAGCGGGAACAAACACACAGGGCGTTTACAAGCTGTAAATACAACAAATCAAACGTCCAAGAAATGCCAGGCAAATGCTTTTGCAGAATTACATTCCCCTGAAAAAGTAGTTTCAGGAACGTTACCATTTTATTTTTGCATCACACCATGTCTTCAGCCACGAAAGAATTAACTACACCATCTTCCCCTTCACCAATTAAGGCACAAGGCTGTTCTTCCCAGTATTGAGCCCTGAACTTTTAGCTCTGTGACTCCTACTGTTATGGCCAGAAACCTGGACATATCCCCAAGAAATACATCCATAAGAATTTCCCAAACAGCCCTTTTTACTACTTATTTAGAGAGCAAAGAGTTGTTTTTTCAGTGGTCTTTTCCCATTTCTCTTGAACAGAAACAACTAAAGTGGTCTGCAGAGGTTACGGCAGCTCCAAGAAAGTCACTCCTCCTCAGAAAAGTCAATCTGTTACAATTTCAAACTCTGAGAAGACTTCATAGCGCTACACAAAATAAAAGCAAAAGCATCCATCAGCACAAACGCCTGTAACCTGGGAAAACAGACTCGGAAAAGAAAGCTTTGCCCTGGGAGGTAAAACCAGCTTTATTTCTTATCGCTGCAATTCTCACACAAACCAGGTTTGCTGCAGAAGTGCTAAGGATCCACCAGTATCACCCAGCCAGCCAAGTGCCTGCTTCACCTTGTCCTCTTCCAAGACTGCTTTCAGCCTTCTCACAATCCCCAACCTGTGAGCTGCAGGCAGAGTGCCCAAGCCAAGTGTAAATTAGTTTGTGGTTTTGAAGCTATCGGGCATCTGTGCGATGTAATAAAATTGCAAATTTATCTACAATATAAATTAAACCAATTATTTTCTTTAACAAGTGAATGCGATATGCAGGATGCTCTTTGTACGTTTGAGAAAGTTCTGTCAAAGCTGTGCAGGGCCAAAGAAAAAAACTTACAAAAAACCCTCCACCTCCCTTCCCATGTTACCGCTGGGTAAATTATCCTTATTACAACAGTGTCTTAACTTTCATTAGGAGGTTTCTTACTGAGATACTGCCAAGGTTAAGAGGATTGCAAAGACTCATCTTTTCTCTGGCAACCTAATCATTAAAGCTGAGAATAACCAAGTCAGTCTATTCCAGAAATTCCAGTAACTCTTCGGTTTCCAGCAGCGGGTATGACCAGGTTTGTCATTGCTCTGTGTTTATTTCTGTTACGAAAGGAAAACCAACATTAATTTGAACATATCACCACATTGCTTATTGTCATTATGCCTAATGTGCTCTGCAGAACTCCCACAAAATATAAGCAATATTTTTTTCACTATTACAGCTGAGAAAATATGACTTTTTTTTTTTTTTTGCAGGAAACTTTCAGGCAGATGTTAATAGCCTGGGCAGAATTGCAGCAAACACTGTTCTGTTTTCTTTACTATAGTAATGATTTTTAAATCTTGTATTTCTAAAACAGTTTGTCTACTATTGTGGTCAAATGTAATTAATATAAAAATCACTTCTGACAGCAACAAAGGATACAGTTTAATAGCGCTACCTACCAGCACACACAGGGTTTTCACGGCGATTACTTGGGAAAGTGAAGCATACTATCAAAAGATGCAATTTACACCTTTCTAGTTCCAAGTGCAAATGACTAGCAGAGCCTCCCACTCCTCTGAGTGGAGCTGAACAGCATTCAAAGAACAATTATTAGTTACGCTTTTAAAAAAAAACCCACACCAGTTTAAAAATATAACAAAAACCAGAGGGACAGAAAACGCACGCAACGCACATTTTCCCCCTTCAGATTGGTTTTTTTTTCCAAAACAGACTTCGTGTGTCCCCAGGTGTTTTTCTGAGGAAAGCAGCACGATGCAGTAAGCCTCGCTGGTCTGCGCAGATAACGGAAACGCGGCAGATCAGGAAGGATTAGCCTGTGCTGGGTGAACAGCGTGGGGAAACTTCTTACTGTGTCACCGCCAGCTAATGCAGCAACTGCCTCGCGCCATTTATTCCTTACCTTCCCAAACTCACCCTGATCCTGCTCTAGTCCAAGAGGAAAAGTTCTAAAATCCTCAGCTCTCTCTTTCCCCTACAGTTTGTAATAGGAAGAGCAAAGTTCAGCCTGCAAGAAGGATTTTTTTTTTTTAATACCAGAACCTAAGCACAGAAGTACCCAATCAAGCTTAGAGACAAAGAGCATCCTCAGAACACATCCTCCAGAACTCTTGAGGAATATTCCTAACCTTGCCAATTTTTCTCATTAAAAAAAAACGCTAAAGAATAGTGGGGAAAAACAAAATACAAGAGGTCCCTAAGAACCGAAATAAAGCCAGCTGAGACCTGCAAAGGAGGGGACCACTAAAATAAGAAGGAATCTTAACTGCCCACCAACTGCAGAGCAAAAGGCTAAAGGAGAAAGTCCAAAGCACCTACAAGAAATGCAAACAGCCCAGTGAACAACTCAAATCCTGCACATTATGCAAGAGACAGGCTTAGCTATTCCGTTTTATCACTGCTGCATCTGTGCCGTGCAGCTGGATCCCAGGGCACAAGCTCACTCTACAGACCAGAGGCGGTGCTGCGGCAAGATCTGACCCGGCCCACAAGGTGATGCCCCATTGAAGCAAAAGTCTTGCTACAAACACTATTTCCAGAAGCCTTCCCCCAGCCCACAACAAGCCAGGCACCACCTCAGTTCCTCCCCAGCCAGACACAAAGCCCTTTTTTTTTTTTTTTTTTTTTTTTTTTTTATT
>WKFP01014940.1:348138-375301 GCA_011057875.1 Pterocles orientalis | reverse complement strand
TTTTTTTTTTTTTTTTTTTTTTTTTTTTTCTTTATAGGCAGGTAAAAATCCCATCAAAACTAACAATAATCTCCCCTGAGTCTCCCATAACCCTTCTTGCTGTTTTGTCTTATTTCCAGGCAGCTTATAAAGCGGGAGATAAGGGGCTGAACAAGCCTGACCAGATACCCAGCAGCATCTTCCAGGAGAAGGCACCTGGGGACGGAGCTCTCCACGCTGGGGTATCCAGTGCCAGAAAAGTCACGCTCGGGCAGGTCCTGCTCATCTCACAGCCCGGCCTCAAAACCACAACCAAACAGCATCTAACAAAACAATTTAATTGCCTGAGGCAAAACCTATTCCCTGGCCAATTAGAGTAAATGCTTCCGAGGCGATAACAGCGAGATCAGGTAACTAGCTTTTCTGGCCACAGACAGACACCAAAACTACATAAAAAGGAAAAACCGTGCTCCGTGCCAAGGTACACAGCTGCTGCTCTTTGTCTCCTGCCCCGCTGTGGCCTCTCTACCAGGAAGAAGGATTCTGCAGCTGATAAATTGCATTTTCATAAATTGTGCATCCTACACTGCTCATAAAAGACAAACCTGTAAGGGGTCCAGGGAAGGAGAAGGAAGAGCCCAGGAGAGGCCTCGCAGTGCTGTTAAATGAGTACAAAATGAGGTTACTTCTGGGGTAACAGCATCCCGCCACGCGCCATTTATCGTTTCTAACAACGCTGCCTGTCTGCAGCGTCATTTTTGTTAGTGAAATACAAAGGATTTATTTTTTTAGATCACAGATTGTGTGCAGCAGTAGCTGCTACGACTCTGTTATTAAGTACAGGAATAATCACTCTGTGCTGCAGTGGATCGCCTCAAATATTTTATAAAATATACTGGAACATGCACACCAGGGGAAAACCAGCCATCTCTCAACAGTAAAGCATCTCCTACCCAGGTTTCGGATACATCTAACATCATCACAACACTTTTCACCCATGGACCTCAAACCATTTGGCAAGCGTGCTCAGCCTTACCGTAGTGGGCACAGATCCACGGAGAAAAACAAGTGACGGCCTCAAAGTCACTTACCAGTCAAAGCAGAGCCAGAGGAAGGTGGAGAACAGCTACACTGACCATTGCACAAGAGCTCCCAGGAAAGAGAACAAGCTGTGTGCACGCAGACTAGAAAAGAGAACCTATTCTTAACTCGCATCCTTCGCCTAACTCCCCTATTTACCATGTATCAAACCCCAGCTACCTTCTGAGATTTCAAAAATAACTTAATTGCTCATGCAGAACTAGGGAAATTCTCTAAATGGAGCGTTTGAGGCTTGTCAGGAGAGCTCCAGCCCATTCCAAAACTCACACCTAAAAGCATCTGCCACAATGCTCTCACGCTGGAGGATGAGTGGCTCATCAAATGGCTCTGCTCTTCAGAAAGGCCCCTTTTCACACAGAAACAGAGAGGACCTGAAAATTCAATTTCACATCTCACCCACAGAGGCAAAGCACGGCATTAGGAGTATTACAGAGGACGCGACTGCATTAGCTTAGTACGGTCAGCTACAAACCTGATTCATCCCACTTCTTCTTCCGTACTAGCAACTTCCAGAATGAAACTTCTGTCTCTCCAATATTTTTTTTTTTTTTAATTAAGACTAAAGGAAAAGCCTCTGGTATTCTTCAACTGCACAGATGTTTTCTACCAACTACTAGCTAAGACCACTCTCATTGAAACATTTTACTTCATATATTTTAAGAGGCTTCTATGACAACTATTTGTATTCTGAAAAACTAATTTATAACAAGAGATTTAGAAAAAGCCTGATTTAGAAGAACATTTAAGCTTTCCTATTCAAGGATTTTTCTTTTAGCCAAAGCAGATGTTACTGTTTCTTTCTCCTACTGCTATTCTGTTTCCTTCAGTATCTGATATTTTGCTTGTTGGAGAAAATATTCGCGTTATTCTAGACTTCAGGCTGAAATGTCCAGCAATTTCTTTTTTACAAAATGAAAGAATACTTTAGATCCCACTGCTATTTCCTCAGAAATCAAAAAAGCGATAACAGCAACATTTTCCTCAAACCTCTCATTGTAATTTTTTTAAATAGTTATTTAAAACTCTTCAAACTTCTAATTATGTGGGGTGATACTTCCAACACTCAGGGTCTGCCTGATGCTGCATACTTGAGAAAGTTTTGATCAAATTAAATCACTTCAAAGAGCGCAATTATCGAGGAGCACGCTGCTCTGTAACCTCTCCTTGCAGCACCCCCGTGCTTCATGACTTACCATTTCACAGGGACGAGCACCACGTCACGGCTCTTTTGTGTGCGTCACCAGGAAAATTCTGGCTCTTCTGTCCCAATTATTCAACACTGAAGTTGCAAAGGGAATTGCAAAACTAGAAATTCTAAAACACAGGGATGTCTGACAGTCCCAGGTTGTTCAAAGCACGGTCAGAGGAATCCCAGCCCGGTTACATCCAGCCTTGCTGAGAAAATGGCTACTGCTGCATGCAGCTAGTAATTTGGAGACATTATAGCAGCTGAAAATTGAGTCTCAATGTCAAAAGTCAACATTTTTATCTACAGCTGCAATAAGTGACACCATTTGAACAGTCTCTGGCCAGTCAAGTAAGAGACATTCAATCATCACTAAAGAGGAGGCTGGCAACTGCAATTAATACTGCTCTTCTAACGAGACTTGAAAACGCTGGGGTAGAAGGCAGTTCCTCACCTTTGCAGAAATGAAGCAAAAGAATATACATGAAATATTTGAGTTCTTTTTAAAACAGGCAATTCTTTTGGCCACAGATGATTATGCACTCTCTCATGTCTCTTTTTTCCAGAAACAAAATACTTGGGTATTACCAACACAGCATTTCAAATTAACCTTCCGTTAGGGCAGAAGAATATGATGCTTTCGCTTGTTCCAATGCAAAAAAGTCAAAACAACAGCATGACGCAGACACGAAATGACCTTTTTATGCCACAAGACATCAGCCTACAAAATGCTGTAGGTCACAAGAACGGCCTAACATTTCTGCAAGGTTTCCCGTTTTGTTCTTTGGATGTGCTTTGCCCAGAGAATAACACTGTGCTCCCTTTGCTGGATGGCAAAGTAGACTTCTCTTATGGGCAGAAGCAACGCCAGTTTTCAAGACAAAAGACGTCCTGCCTGTTCTATATTCTTCTCTCATGAGCAAGATCACACACCAGAGACCTGACCTTGCTGCTGCTGCTGCTCTCGAGAACAAAACTCCCACAGGCAAGGCTGCGCTGAGCACCAGAGAAGCTTGGGGAGGCTGCTGGGATCATCCCGTGTCTGTGTGTGGACACGATGCCTCTGTGTGGAGTTACCACAGCCCTCTTTCAGCCACGCAACGTGACAGCCATGGTAATGTGCCCCTCACTGTTCCTGCCCCCTAGACTCACCTCTCCAGTATGGGAAAATCTTCAAACCCACCAACTTCTTCCAGCGTCATCAGGCAAGCAGGGGCTTTCCGCACCACAGCCAGGTAGCGGTATTTTGAGTCAGTTAAGAAAAAGAACTGATGTAGGGACACTTGCATGTCTTCTTTCATTTCTATAAATTGCTGTGCGAAGATAAAGAGTTTCAAAGATGAAGAGCAGATTAAAAGGATATATGAGTTATTACGGCCCTACGGAATCATTAAATTCCCACCCAGCTACACGAATCCCTGACGCACCAACAGCACAGAGGTGTTCAAACTCTCATCTTTCAGGATTCCCTTACCGAAACGCTAAAGGGCACCTCTATTCCTGTAGTAACACAGCACTATTAAATTACTAGATGGATTTTACAGCAGGGATTACTCTCCCTGCAAAATTCAAAGCAATATATAAACACCTTTCTTAAGGTTTGGAGAATATGATTATTAAAAAAAAAAGTATCAGCTTTTCATCTTGTTCTCGTCACCCCAGTAGAGAAATCAAAAGATCTCACATTACACAAGTAAGAGTATTTCCTTAGGGCCTCTAGTATAACTACATACTGCAATTTTTGTACAGTTAAATACAGGTGGATTTATCTTCTCTGACTAAAATAAACATTTCTATTGACTAAGTGGACCCTGATTACTTTTAACCTTAATTGCTCATAGACAAAATGTTAAATTTGGCTCAGAAATTAAACACTTGGATACCCTTATATTTCATCAGAAACTAACGTCTACCTACAGCACATAAATTCCACATAAACCTGAAGTACCTGAGGCACTAGGCCAGCTGATAGATCAGACTGGGATGCCCAACACAGTCAGCCTCTCACCTGTGTATTTTTTAAACAAATCCAAATTCTTATATAAAAGCCACAAGGCTTTTTACTCTTCATTTTTAACTGAATAAGATGCAATAAATCTCTCGATATCGCCTAATTATTTTGAGATCACCACAGACCATTACACTGCCCAATTACTGCTGTGTTTAGAGCTCGCCGTTACGCAGTTAATTGCCCAACAAAACCTTCATTGTCCCTAAGGCAGAAGCTACACGCAGTCATGAGAATTACACTATGAAATAGCAAGCCTTTGCTCTTTCAAAGGTTTGTATCTAATTTTGGATGACGAATTACATACTAAGAACTGACCAGTTTACAACGGCAAAAAAACAGATCTCTGCACCCTGTTCTTCAGACACCCGTGCCACGACCGGACAGCAACACCTGCAGAGAGGCAGCTAAATGTTCACGTACTGTTCCAGTAGCAGCTGTATCCCCAGAAAAACACAAAGTGCAAATAATGAAAGTACATAGATACGCAAAGAAAACAATCCCATCCCATATTCACTCTGCACAAGTATTTTTTAACGAGGCCAACAAAAGTAATGTACTTCCTCCTATAAGAAGGTCCCAAGTAAGTTATAGGAAACACATTCTCTTTTTTGAAACCTCAGTAGATATCCTCCCTCCAGACCTCCCGAAACGAGGTGGTGTTACTCTGCAGGACAGAAGAACCCACAGATTCCTTACTACCCATTATGAAAGAGCTTCTCAGAAAGACCTAGCGCTGCCATCACCACCACTTTTTTCGGGCGAGTTTTGCCAACTTTCTTCAAGGATCACCAGATACGCTGCAGAGACAAGCACTAATCGTTACAGAAATATATAACAGGAAAACCACACGGCTTTTTGCAGCAGATACGGTGGATAAAATAAACTCATCCTTTCTGCTGATAAATAAGCTCAGGGTTTGGTGAGAGCCTTAACCATGCAACGTGCCTATAGCAGAGCTGCCCAGAGAAGAGACCAGGGAAAAGGATGCTGGCAGCTCTCCCTATGTGGGCTTTCGGATCCCTTCCCCCAGAGCTGACTCACTCCGATCATACATTTTAAACCTTAGCTCCCCAGTTACTATAACAACTTAATGGATTTCTTCTTGATGTTATTAATTACATTCAGTTTAATCTGTTCATACAGCATTTTGGGGAAGGCACTATATGATAGCTTCTCTTCTCCTTTCAAAAGGCTTTTACATTCCTAACTTGCTCCAACATTTAGGTGCTCACCCCATAAATCTCCTTCCACCGAGATAAGGAAATGCTCATATTCCTTCCTTTGAGAACTCAGAATAGAAGGAAATGGTTTTTTCCTGAAACCAAATAAGATGCCTGAAATAAATCTGTGAAAGATGTATCCTCATTCTACAGTAAACACGGCGCACAGAACAGCTTGTAACCTGGCTGAAAGCAGCATTTATAACACATCCCAGAAGAGAAAGACTGAGCACTTTGCAAGCAAAACTACTGAGAGCCCAAGTAAAGAAGCAGTCAGAATCTCATTTATTAGGTCTACATTTCACAGCCTCGGGGTACAACCAGGCAGACCTCTGCTGCTGGAAATGGCAGGAAAACACAAGAAACTCGAGGCAAATCCCAAGGTCCAGCAGCGTTGCAGTGTGCAGAATTAGCCCCCAGAGTTTTCATTTGTATCAGCTTCGGAGCCAGAGGTGAGAACTGCCACCTCTACCCAACAGCACAGAAACAGAGGAGAAAAGCAAAGACCTCGCTTCCCTCGGCAGCGCCACGGGACAGGGAGGACGGGCAGGTTTCCTCAGCCTGGCTGCACGAGGTGGGCAGGGAAGGAGGACACTTGCCTGCTCCATTCATGCAGGGATTAAACAGCACTGACCTCCTGCCACTTCAGACCTGCACACTCTTTAATTAAAGTAGAAAGGCTCCAAACACCAAATCCCTTCCTCTTCCGAAGGACGGTGGGACCCTGGCAGGCCACAAGAAGCCATTTTGAGGGCGATGGGCTGGAAAAGACTGAAAAAAAAAATAATCAGTAAATCAAGATCTGTAGAGGGGCACTTGCAGCATGTCAGTGTTCAGTATATATTGCTGTACATCCCTCCAGAGGCAGATGTTAGCTGTTGGCTATTTTCTTTCCTCCATGGCTTGGAGCAAGGCGAGGCACCACGCTGTAACCCTCCCGCAGGCAGAGGCTTCTCAGCACCCAGCTCAGTCAACCTGGCTTGGGAGACAGCCTGTGTGTATCCTTACAAATGACTGCAGGTCTCTGCGACAGAAGTTTTGGCAGATATCCAGAGAGTTAATAAATTAAAATTACAATATCACCTTATACACTTATTTTTGGAAAAATGACAACCGCTTACTTAAAGAAACGTAAGTCCTGCTTCAAAGGGCCAAACCAGAAGTACGGGGGGACAAATGGGTGCAATGGAGAATGTGAACTTCTTACAGCCTGAACGACTCGGGAATGAAGCATTCCTGCTACCTTCTCCATTTAGATTTATCCATTTCAGCTGCAGAGTGAGGAACTGCACTTATCTGCAGAACCATAGGCACACAGCACTCGGGATAATTTTAACCCCACAGACATATGGAGAACACTCCTTTCATCCTCCTCTGCAGAAAAAGCAAAGATGATCTGATCCTACAGACTTCCAACAGGGGAAAAAAAAAAAAATCTTCTCCAGATATTTTAAATTTAAAAAAAAAAAATCATGGAAATAATAGTTGTTGATATTTCCAGTGTAAAAACATGCACTCCATTTTAGTCGTCAAGTATGCAGCGATAAATACAAGATCACAGGGGGATCAATTTTATGCTGCTTGCAATTTTTTTTAATTTCAGACAACTAATTTATACGAATGTAATTACTCTGACTATAAAGTACAGTTGTTAGACACCTACAAGCACCCTTTGAAAACCTATCATTGTAACCCTACTTTAAAATAAAATAATAACAAAAGTACAAACCTGAAGTAAAACCCAGTAGGAAGCAGCTGTGCGTGGCACCTGACTGCACTTCCCAGCACCCACCCAGGTGCAGCTTGTCTGCTTTCAAAGACACAATATCAATAATGAAAACCAAAACAGGTTTGGTTTCCTGAAAAGCATCAGCTTTCTTGAAGAAAACCTGTTTTATACAACCACAAAGTAAGCAGTACAAGTGCAGACATGGAATGAATGTGCTCTGGATGAAAAGCGCCCTGGCACAATGATGAGAATGATTACCGAATGCACACGGGTTTATCCTGAAGTACAGGAGATGGCACTGCCATGGCTCTGGGAAGAAACAGGTAGTTCTTAAGATGGTTTTATAACTACCACTTGTTCTTTCCCAAATCCACAGCTAATGTACAGACTGGAAGGATCCCCTGCAGTGCTCAGTGCGCTGTAAGGTATCGAACAGAAGTTCAAACAGTGCCACAGGCAGCGGCAAACCACTGCCTTCAGAACCAGACGATACACAACACCCACTTGCCTTGCCATGTCCATCCACTCACTTTACCTGCCTGGCATCCATCTCTCAAAGAGTGTCAAAAAAAAAAAAAAAAAAAAGGTCCTGTGGGTCCTCCAGAAAGTACAAGAATGAATAAAAATGAATGAAAAACGTGGAAAAGCACAGAGAGGCAATTCACCTACAGAACAAGGGAAACATTGGACACACGGCAAGTAACTCATCAAACCTGGAACAGTATAGGCAGGGGATATCGGGATACCAAAACATTATGCATATGCTGAAAGCAAATTAAAAGCTCAGAATGGGAAAAGAAAATCACCAGCTTCATAAAAGTGCCAGGCTTCTAACCACCCTGCTTACCCAAGTATTTCTCTTTTGTTTTCCATCCAAAGGGCTGCAAGTTACATATCTGCATAATTCATTAGGAAAGTGCAGCGAAGAGGGGTTAGAATAGAAATTTCTGAATGAATCCTAGAAAGGAAATGCAAAATTGAGACAGAAAAGAAAGAAAAACAAAAAACCTGGGGATATTCACTTGTCCTAACCCTGCATACCCAGGAAAAAACAGTGGGGAAGGGTATCCTAAGAACAACAGCAGAATACGAATTGTTATGATAGCAGCAGACCATTTGCCTAGAATTTCTTGATTATGTACATCTTTTGGAGCTGTCTCAAGCAAGAATCTGTCAGGAAATCCTCAGGGTTAGCAGGCAAGGGTGCTGCTACGCCCCATCCGACCCTCCAGCCCTGTTCTTCTGGCACTGTACCTCACCTCTCAGGCTCCCTGGAGAAGCTTCCAGGACTTTCAAGGATGACAACGCTGGGACAAGTTTCCTGCTCTCCTTCGAGGATCCCAAAAGAGATACCCTAATACCCTGAGAGCTTTCTCCTGTGGGAAGAGGAACGCTTCTGGCAGACGGGGTGATCTGAATCCAAGCTCTCAAAATAACCCTTAACATCCTGCCTCTACACGTTCTTCGTCTCCCACCTGAGAATGGCTATTGTGAACTCGAATCACCACTAACCATTCTCAGATGAAAAATGGAGAATCTGGTGTTACTTCAGTGACAATTTTCCAAGCCGATGCCTGCAGCGATTGCAAGTGTTATACGTGGACACCTTTTCTTCAAGTGGAGTGATCAAAATAGGCAGCAGTGGGTTTAGCTCTTGCACCGCACACAGGCACTGGGAGATGTATGATTAGTATTCCTGAGCACACTGCGCATCCCGAGAATATTATTTTCTTTGAACAGAATCCCATCAAACGGAGCAGCTTCACCCTGAAGGTTTCCATATGTTTTATACTTATTTTCTTCTCAAGAGCTCTTGTGAGGTTGGATCATTTTCTGTTTCTTATTTGGGCTTGTAGCTTCAGAGATGGTTACCACCAAGGATTAATCATTTCGGATTCCTCTCTTCCTGAAGTTCCTGTTTTCACTATTTATAAGTACTCTTGAGAGTATCCTTGTTGCAAGGAGCTCCACTCCAGATTTATCTTTCACATTTAACAAGCGCTCCGGCAATTTCTGAAGATTTTTTTGGTACTGTTTATTCAAGTGGTATGCAGCCTATTGCTTCCTCGAGCAATTACTGAATTACAAAAGCATGAATGAAACAAAAATCAATTACAAGAATTTATTTTTCAGTCTGAGCATACTATTGTTCCTTCAGCCTGTGCTCTAAAGTAATTTTACACTTGGTGACCATCTTGCAGGCAGAAAGCATTCAATCCACACCCACCGGCATGACTTGGATGTTAAGCTTTGTTTAGCAACAAGAAGGTTAGAGAAGGTTCTCCCCATCAAGGGAAATTTCTACCCTTTTTTCTTGACATTTCATAGTTTACATCCCAAAACTGATTCCTACACGTCAGTGAGAAAACACTGCGGCTCCAACAACTCCCAGACTTCTTATATGCTGCAGTCACTTTCTTTGGTTTCTTTTCCAGAAGAAACACTGTTTCTTGCGTGTGTCAGTGGCACCTGGGTTCACGCAGGACCCCAGGCAAAAACAAAACTGAAAATATCACGGTTATTTATTCCATCAAAGGAAAGGGTCGACTTGTTTACAAGTTTAGAAACACTGTTATAAAAGAAAAACATCTAAAAGAATACTGAGAAGAACATCCTGGCATTAAGCTCTCACTCTAGCTATCTTCTGCAGCTTCCCTGAGGTATCTTTGTAAAAAACACACGACCACCTCTGGAGAATTTTGTCTCTAGAACATTGCCAATAGATCGAGTTTCTACTTCTTCACTTGTAGAACAGGGCTTCTGCTCTATGCGTTATTTTACAAGATATGCCTTGAATACCTTGTGCTTGTGCAAAATCATTCTTTCATTGCAAACGTCACACAAACAATCCCTGTCCTAGTTTGTGCAAGTTGAAAAGTATTTGATAAAAAACAAGGTGTTAGTACCTGCTGCTTGGTTACTGTTTAATATCTGCTGTTTTCACTACAGCCCTTCTAGTTCTGTGCTGCTCACTAGCACTTCATGCTTGGAAAACATACTTTTTTTTTTTTACCACAAATAGCTGCTGCTCCCTGCAAAATCTGCTGCTGATAATCAGGTCAAAAGTAGGGTATTATCAGCTGTGCTGCAAATAATTAGAGAGCAAATGAGTCCATATTAACTGTTCAGCAGCTAAGTCAGGTCAGTTTAATGTTCTCAACAGGCAGCTGTTCGCACATGAAGTGTATTTCAGCAAAGAACATTCAAAGTCTTTCCCAAAAAATGTCATCTAACAGTTTGCACCCTCATGCTCCCATTGAAACGTCAACTAGACTTTCAACATAACGTGAAACTGCTGAGGAGGTTTTCCATCCTCTTCAGGCACCACTCACAACACCCCAAGAAACAAGGAGAATGTCAGTCACCTCAACTTCTCTGACGCATTGCAAAGGATCCTGGTGGCTTCCGCTGCTTTCCTGTTGTCAGAAACCAATTTACCATATGTTAAAGTACATCCCACACTGCAATACTGGCATTTCATCAAATTACCTGCAGCTCACAGGAAAACAGAACTGCTGTAAGGTTTCTTGGTCAACCAGCAGTGAAACCACAGAGGCTTTCACCCACCTGAGAATCGACCGTAACGACATCTAAGGCAGCAGTAACTCCATACCACCCACCCACGTCATCCCGGCTCCACACGCCAAATCCAACCCAGCCTCATTTCTCTGTCCCACAACCACCATAAACCATTTGTTTGTGCTAGCACCAATTCTCATCCGTCTCTCAACTCTGCAGTGATTTAACAGTAAAGATGTTCAGCCCATAAGGTACCAAGCTGTATAATTCTAACCCAAAGAAGCCACCTTTTTTCCCTCTATAAAATAAATCACTCTATACAATAACTTTCGTTTACACTGTCCCAATTCCCAACCTACATTTTCAGTACCACCAGGATTGTCCTTCTTCCAGGTCCCAAACCTGCACAGACCCCTCCAGATCCTACATCTGCACGTTTGCCACAGCCTGGTTTCATGGCTCCCCTACCAACAGTGTCAGAAACACACACAACACTCTTTGCTTGGCTTCCAAAGAGGAGAACATTCAGGAAGGAGATGGATGGAGAGGAAGAAAAAATCCCACGAACCACACACACAAAAACCCCACACAGACAGAAAGAAAAACCAGAAGCAAAGACAACTACAGGGGAATTTTCTGCATCTTCCTCCCCTGACTTACGAATAAAATAAACAGAGTGTATTGTGAAGTGCCAAACTCGGAGCACACATGTGCACTTACAGAATTACAATTTTAAGCACCTAAATAGCCCCAGATCTAATCCACCATCATCCACTAATCTATTTTCTCATCACTGACTGTAACACCAGATGCTTCAGCAGAAAGCGCAAGAAATTCCACTATAGGCAGACGTCGAATAATCTCCTCTCCTAGAAAGTTTCCTCCAAGCCTGATTTCTCAGAGAAGGGCTTAAGCAATGGAGGATAAACATTTACATCTTTTCTACAGCTCCCCAGATTTGTCTGTTGAGTATCTGGGAAGTTTTTCATACCCCTGGATACTCGTGTGATTTACAGAAATTGCTGTGGGTCTAGCCAAGTTCTGTGCTTCAAGAACACTTTGGCAAATAGTTCCTCAGTCTAATCACACATTTAATGAAAAGAAGAATTAACAATCTTGAATTTTTCAGTGTCACTGCATGCCTAGTTCTTATTATATTGTATGACCAGGAAAAAGGTTCTTAACTTACCTTGTCTGTGCCATTCGTCATACTCTCTCTAATATGTTATCCTGAATAAGGGATATACTCTTACACTACTTGAGTTTTAATGGCATGTAGGGCTTACAGACGCACAGAATCTGTGGCCTTTGACACTCACAGAACGCCACTAACAGAAAAAACAGGCATTTCATGCATGTTTTTAGCAAGCAACGTGCTACCATCAATTTGTCCTTTTCTTTGCAAAATCAAGTCTGTAAAGCTGAAAAATATTTTCATAATTAAAGAAATTCAGCTAAACTGTTTTACCTAAAACAGCTCAATAACCATCCCTCTGCATCGCCTGAAACCAAAACATTGCAGCAGCAAGAACTGGAAAGTGAAGCTGACAAATTATTTGAATTCTCTAAACTAAGAGAAACAGAGGGAGGGGAAAAAAAACCCAGAGCATGAGTAATAACATCAGACTAATATTCTTTTTCTGAAGAAGCAATATTTAATGTACGCTGACATACAAGCATTTGCAATAGCCTTCAAGTTCAGGGGAGTTCTTTCACATCGTCATTCATGCTACACCCTTCTAATATTTTTTTCCATCTGTAAAGGCTGTATTTATCCCACTGCCATAATTATTCAGTTTCATTTACTGATGGAACTAAAGATTAACATGCTTTATTTTCTCTATAACAGGCATTTAACTTGAACAAATAAAGGTATCTCCACACACCATTTTGTCACTATTTTTCTCAATGCAGAAGAACCACCCACACCTCTACCGGGGACAGTTGCACCACTTGGGTCGCTCCAGGGCAGGTAAAACAAGTCATCACGACTGGCCCAATTTGTCAGCACTTAAAATTGCCGTTTTGGGAAGCACTTTACAAATCTATCCATGGCTATCCATTTCAGATATGGAAATTGAAGATAGCTGACTGTAACGACTTTTTAAACAAGACTGCTGTTCACAGGGACGATTAGGCAGCTAATCTGTGATAAGCCTCCTGATAGATAAGTCAGACTCTTGAGCAAGGATCTGAACGCTGAATAAGGAGAGGCCTCCGTGTGGGGTGCAGAGAGCTGGGGAGTAAGTACGGGGTGGTTGGGGAAGAATGGGAAGGTCTGGGACACAAAGCTGCCAGCGCTGGGCAAACAGAGGGCTGGTCAGTGCCTGGAAAAGAGAGAGGAAAGACAACGAACAAAGCAGCACAGAACTCTCTGTAGCGCTTTCACGGTGCTTCAGAGTAGCATGAGAGGTAGCAGCGGGAAGATTTAGTGATTATGTTCAGCATGGTCAGACCAACACATATGGAAAATGGTTTGGACGGTGAGATTTTCATCAAATATACAAGGGGCACGAACCGGTACAAAGAAGGAAACCGCAGTAACCAGAAGGCACAAAGATCAAAGAAGAGTTTTGGCAACCTAGCTAGGAAGAGGAGAGGCTGTATTTGCAGAAGGCAGCACCCTATTTACTGCCAGAAAATGAGAAAAGGATCCTTTCTACAAATATCAAAAGAGCATGAGATCAGGATTTGGCATACCACTTATCACCATGACACGGAGGAGACTTCGCTTGAATGTTTACACCTGGATGCAAATTCAACCTGAACATGTTTTTGGAAGAAGCAGCCAACAAGGCTGAATCTTCTATTTTACTTCAGGTTCACGTTTAAGCATTAAAAATGATTTACTGGAACCTGAAATGTCCAGAGAGAAGAATAAAGTAAGATATAGGTGTAACTGGAGTACCTGAGCAGGCACATGGAAACATATTAAAATAGATCAGATGATAAGAAAAACAGATAATTACAATGAATAATCTGCTATATGCAGCCGGTAGACTTAATAGTGTACCAGAAAAGCACTCTTTGTACTAAAGAGCTTTAGATTCTAGATGATTTATAAATCAGAGATTTGTTTACAATCTGGCCACCATCTCTGGAGCCGAGAGCGAGAGACGCAGCAAATGAGCACCTCCCTCCAAAGGCTATAAAAAGTTCTCTGCTTCATTGGATTTAAAACGTGAAAATGGAATTATTCAGCTTATTCAGTGCTGTTTCCTCTGGACATCAGAATTTCAGATGAAAAAAATAAAAAGCATTGTAGGAATTCTGCTGTTAAGGTAACTCACACACCTATCAGGAATCCTCTCTTCAGTGCAGGCGACCTCTCGGGACACTTCCTATTGTGGTAGATGCTGAGCAGCACACAAAACAACTCCTTCACCTCCGGGGCTACGTTCCACCCCAAGAGACCTAGAGTAAATAGCTCGTTGCATATCAGAGCTGATTTATCGCTCCTCAACCTTCACCCAAGGAGGTGAAAGAAGCACACCCTCCGCTCTCTGGCTGCCCCAAGGGCTCGCAGGCAGCTGTAGCGGAGCTCCGCAGAGGAAACCCGCAACTTCCAGATCCTCTCTGAACTCACCACTCCCACCAGGCACCGAACTGAGAAAAGGAGAAGCAGAAAAAAAACCCCAGACTGACTCAAACCACATGTTAGCGAACATGATGCACAGCCGTAGAGCCTGGGAGAGAAAATGTCACAGAGAAATTAACGCTGGGAGGCTCGGCCCGAGGAGAAGTTCCAAGGCTGCACGTCACTTTGGAAGTACAGCCCAGGTCTGGCCCGTTTCTGAGGGGGACACAGCACCCCCCAGCCCGTGGTACCACACAGGGGAGGATATCACACCTGGACACACGTTCAAATGAACCGCGATGCTGCGACGAGGCGGCCTTAACGGGTCCAAAACAACGCGAGTAATCCCAACAGAAATTGGGACAAAATGCAGGAAAGTCATTTTTTAAATAAATAAATTTTAAACAATAATAAAAGTACATCTTTCCCCTGTGGAAAACCAACACTTTTTTTTTCTTTAAACCATCAGCCATGTGGCTCAATACCCCCAAACTTGACCAGAACCCCCGCAAACACCCCGCCAGCCACTCGGAGCTCTCCCTCACGCAGGTGGCGGTGCCGCGCTCCCTGACTAACCCCGGCCACCCCACACCTCCGGCCCCCCGGGACCCCAGCACCCCCGGGACCGAGGGCAGGGCGGCTAACGGACCCCCCACCCCGGGGAGAGGCCGGCGGCCCCCGCCCCGTCCCTCCCGCGCCGGGCGCTGACAGAAACCCGGCCCCGGGCGGCGGGGAGGCGCCGGCGGAGGGAAGCGGCGCTGAGGGAAGCCGGGGAGCCCTTACCTCCGCCGGCGTGGTGTCCGGGTATCTCCGCCGCTGTCCCCGCGGTTCCCTGTCAGCCCCGCTCGCCGCCTCTCCTCAGCGCTCCATGGCTCCGCCGCTCTCCCTCCAGCCGGCGCCGAGCAATGGCAGCGGGGCGCAAGCAACGGCGGCTTATCGCGGCGGAGCGATCGGGGCCACCACCTGCCAGGGCTGCGCCGGCGGCTGCTGGGTTCGCCTGCGCCCCGCTCCCCTCCCCGCGCTGCCGGCAGGGAGCGGCGCCTTCCCCTGCGGGCGCGGGGCGGGCTCGCCTCAGCCCTGCCTCAGCCCTGCCTCAGCGCCCCGCCGGGCGGGGGCGGCCGGCCTGCAGGCGGCGGGGGGGGAGCTGCGGCTTTGCGGCTGCTGTGAGGGGAAAGGCAGCGCCGGGGGGGGCCCCGCCGGAGCGTCCGGCTCTGCCCTGGGGGGTAGCCCGGGCACCGCCGCGGGAGCCCTGAGGGTGTCCCCCCTCAGCCACGGGTGAGGCGGGCCTCGGGGTTTGGCCAACAAGCCACAGGTGAGCGTGGAGAGGGGTCTGCTGCAAATAACCCGGGAATAACTGCTGCACATTACACAGGAGTAAAGCACAAAGGCAATTTGTCGTTCTCATTGGATCCGTAGGGGCAGAGCGGGAGAGGAGATCATGGCGCTGTGAGGACTTGCCTGAGGAGACATGGCCCTCAGCTGGAGAGGAGATCATGGGGCTGTGAGGACTTGCCTGAGGAGACATGGCCCTCAGCTGGAGAGGAGATCATGGCGCTGTGAGGACTTGTCTGAGGAAACATGGCCCTCAGCTGGAGAGGAGATCATGGCGCTGTGAGGACTTGCCTGAGGAGACATGGCCCTCAGCTGGAGAGGAGATCATGGGGCTGTGAGGACTTGCCTGAGGAGACATGGCCCTCAGTTGGAGAGGAGATCATGGGGCTGTGAGGACTTGTCTGAGGAGACATGGCCCTCAGCTGGAGAGGAGATCATGGGGCTGTGAGGACTTGTCTGAGGAGACATGGCCCTCAGCTGGAGAGGAGATCATGGGGCTGTGAGGACTTGTCTGAGGAAACATGGCCCTCAGCTGGAGAGGAGATCATGGCGCTGTGAGGACTTGTCTGAGGAAACATGGCCCTCAGCACCTCGGAGCAGAGAACAGCCCAGCACAGCCCTGGCAGAGGCACCGCCGGTCTCCTCAGAGGTCTGCACTACTGTGGAAAGTGGTCTCCACGTGCATGGAAAGACAGACAGCGTGGCCCGGCCGGGCTGGCAAACCGGTAGCTGCTTGCCTTAAAAGGTACGATTGCAGTGTCTTAATATCTGTATGCTAGAGCCGCTGGCTGGTCACACCACCCCCAGACACCCGTGATGTGGAAGATAACTCATTTGGTATGGTTTTATTACTGTAGAATTTCTGCTTGATCCTAACAGTGATGCTGGGTCTTTGCGTGTTTGATGTCTTTATCAAAGGCCAAGTTTCCGGAGTAATGACGTGAAGGACTTCGTTCATATTTTAAAAGAGAAAGTTTCTTGCCTTCGTGGTTGATAAGCAGCATTTAAAAGGCTTAAAGAACCCACTCCAACTCCCAAGACCTCAGCATTCAGAACACAAAATTTATTCATTCTAAAACCTTTTTTTAAAATTAAGAGTTAAACTCGCTGTTTGTGGATGACACACAGACCCTTGATTTTTTTCCAGGGATTAATGACCACAGCCTCTGAAAGCCGAACAGAAGGCTGCTGTGTTGTAATTCTTGCTCAAGTACCATCCCATAGCCTAGTATTGCACAGACCCATAGTACAGACCATACCGGCTCTTGATAAACCAGTCTTTATGCAGTGCAGTCTGAAAGAACAATATTGAATGAAAGTTTTGTACTGCATAATCATAGAGAAGAAAAAAGATTGTATAGCTATTCAGTTACATTGTGGTAAAACTAAGAATTAATAACTGCTTGATAGATTTATGTGAAATATCTGGAAGTTGCTTTTTGGCATACATAGACTGTATATAACTAATTATTAACAAAAGTTCAATTTTTCACTCCTCCGTCCATTTCTTTCCATACACGTAATGCAAAAAAAACCTGTAAAACTGCCAATAGCTGTAATTCAAATTATAATTTTGGGTATATACTGTATTTCCTTCATTACTTAATATTGCAAACAAGGGGGTAGAAGAAAGGCCATAAACACATGATGCTGTAGTGCCAGAATTTTTTAAGCAACTGAAAAGCATTTCTCTAGAATGTTTTGCACCATTATAACTTACCACCTCATCCTTTCCTTTGCCAGTAAAATAGAACTCCCAACATTTACTAGCCTATAAAGTCTGCAGTCCCAAAAAAGGAAGATTTGAATCACTGTCTTGAACTACTCTTCCCAATGTCATGGTTGTATGTGGACCGAAGGATGCTTACATTTGGCCACAGGAGCTGAACTTTGTTGTCTCACACAAAAGCAAGGCAGCAGAGGCTGGACAACAGGGACTCCAGATGAATTTTGGCAGAAATGGGAGCTATCACCCTGCAGTTGTGTAAGAAATCGGATCAAGAGCCTGGTGTGCAAGGGTGTTAAACTTTGTGAAACTCTACAGTGAGGTCCGGCTCAGCAACCTTTCCCTAGATTCTAGATTGAATCGCTGTGGTTTAGGCTCATGCAAATCCATGATTGTTGGGTATGGAGAGCTGTCTCTTAACTGTATGCACTGAACATATATAAGTTATGGCAGGACACAGGATTCTCAAATGACTAAAATAAACTCTTATCTTCTAGACTACAAGGCCAAGAAAATTAAAATCTTGCTTTTAGTCCCCCACAGCTTTCAGGCAGCACATAACTATCTTTTAATTCCTTGGCAACAAGAAATATCAGTAATCCTGATTCAGTTAACGATTCATGAACACTGACAAAGTTCCAAAGCCTAATAACAGGCAGCAGTGCTTCACCCTGATGGGAGGAGGACCTGGTCATTACTGCTGCATGTTAGCTTGCAGCAGCAGACTCAAATCATCCTCTCTTCAGCACTCTCTGGCTTTGTGACGTCCTGTTGGAAACTGGAATACTGATAGCAAAGGCTGATACAGGGAGGATGAAATTAAGAAGCTCCTTAGAGCTCATGCTGTGATCGTATCACAGGCTGTGTTGTTCTTATCTTCCTCCACTGAGTCTGCCAAGTCAACTTCAAGAAGCCATCCATGGCATTAAGATTTTCCACCGACCCTGAGCGCTCATAATCTGCACTAGAGCTGAATCCTGAAAGCTGTAAAGCTTCCTGTTCTTACACTGCTGTATTAATATTTACCAAATACCATTTATGAGCACAAATTTTTCATTATCAAGAAGCTTTAAACATACTAAAGGACTTAACACCCATGAATCTGGCTGATATCCTGCCAGCCTTGTGAAAAGGTTATGAGTGACTTACACTGAGCAATACTGTGTGATCAATCCCTTTGTCATTCCCCGCAGACACCTGTTTAACTCTCAAACACATACTACTCGGGCAAATCCCTGAAGATTCCCACTTGTGCCACATTGGGTTATCTGTTCATGGCCAAACCTCCCCGTTCCCATGACAGTCCACAGAGATGCTGCCCGAAGGCCACCTCCAAGTGCATCTCTCTGAAGCTAATATCCACAGCTCAGCACAAATTTTAGGCCAAGGCGTAGAGATGAAACAGTTTTACCAGCAGTGATGAATTGATCTCCTCCTCTCAGTAGGTAGGAGGGAGGCATCTGTTCTCATTCTCTAGAGTCGCTTCATGCTTAAACTTTTGACCCTGGGATCCCACTGCCTTCCGTACAGGAATGGGCAGGATAATACACGACGAGGCTTTGAATGCTTTTGGAAGGGGGACACTATTTCACAGCGGTGGGACCGTGCCCCTCCACTGCTGGACCTCTCGCTTACAAGGTCCCGTGGCAGCCAGCAGACAGACATCCAACAATAAACACTCAGGTGCCAGCAGCATAGAGATGATGCAGAAGTGATCAGTTCAGGTGGTAACTCAGGAGTATTTTTAGATGCATCGCGGACACTGAGCTCTCACTAACCAGTCTGAGTAATAGTTTTCATCACCAATTACTGCTCCATGTGACGTATTCATTTCTTGGGCTTTGCTTTCTCTCCTATACAAAAATAGAGCAATGTATATGTAAAAGAGGATGGGGAAAAAGTCCCACTTATGAAAATAGGACACTATTGCATCCATTCTTTTTTTCCTGAGAAGACTAAGAGAAAAAAATAGCCTGGCAGATGTTAGTCATTTTGTTTTAATGCACTCAGATATTTTGGCGATAAATGTGGTAGGAGAGCTTGTAAAGAATAGAATAAATGGCTTCAGTGAGGTACTGTCAAAACAGTAAAAAGAAGATATGTTTCCTATTAAAATAGAAAGGGAGTAAAAGCAAATGTGTTTTGAATGAGGATGGCTGATATTAGCGATGCTAAAAATAAGGGGAAGCGAAGGGGAACACAGCCCTTACTCCACTGCCAAAAGAAAAAGAAAATTTTTTGTTTCTCTAGGTGAAATTACTTCCCTCCCCAATCTCTTCTTTGCTGGTTGGCCAGTTTGGGTTGCACCATGAAGGACATCACTGGCAGAAAGGTTTCCCAGTTCCTGTGGTTCCTATGCCCTCTGCCACTTCCCGAACAGGCAGCGCAGCCCCAGAACTTCCACTGAGAAGATGGTTCCCATTTTGGGGTATTTTGCGCAATCTTCAGGGTTTGTTCTCGGTTTGGTTCCCCCCCCCAAAAAAAAATTTCCTCTTTTCAGAGAGGATCAGGAGAAGGTTTCTTGATACTGCCAACACTAAGCAGAGAAAACAGCCAGTACTTCCCCCCACAATTGTCTCCTTTCCTCTGTGCTCTCAGTTCATGTAACCCAGGTGGTCTTGTCATCTCCTCTCTTCCATAAGGGCCTTGCTACCAGCAAAAGTAGTTCACGTGAAAACTGATGGGAGGCTGCAGACTGCTAGGAGATGAATAGGACAGTATGGAAGTAGGGGAAGGAAGCAAATACCCTGAATACTGTAAGAGACCCATGAATTAATTCATTAGGCAGAATTAATGAATGTTTGTGCTCCCATCTCTGTCCATGTATCAAATAGAGGGGAATTAAATGGGGTACAACAGATGCTGTCTGTGCTCCTCTGATCAGGCAATGAAATTTGCCCTCACGTTTACTACCATAAGGAGAAGAATTGTTGCTTTTGCTTTCAAGAGCTGAGAGAAGACAGACTGAGCAAAGAGGGACAAGGCACAGGGCAGGCACTCCATCCCTGCTTAGCTTCCTTGTAGTATTATTAGAAACCTATTTATGAGAAATGCGTGAAAGTTAGCTGTGCTGTGAAGGATGCACTTCCTGCCCCTTCAGAAGTTCATTTGGGAGGCTGTTAATCAGACTTTTCACTCTCACGGATGGATGAGGAGACTGCTGTGGATTCCCAAATCATGCATATAAAGAGAGAAATACAGCGACCCAGGCAGCCCCTGCACCCAGCACACTGCCTTCCCTAGAAAAGATCAACCCGCTTTCTGTGTGAGAAGCCTAGTAAACCACTAAAGCTCATATTATCACTCTTTAAATCTTCTAAAATGCCATGTAGCTTTTAAACATAGCCTATGTTCTACGCAGCCCTAAAGCAACGCCAAGGAAAGCAACCAGAGGAATTTCTCCTTTAGAAAGCAGCCTGCAGGTGTAGCCTGCAGCGGTCAGGATGTCAGGAGATAGGAAGCTGTGGTGACACAAAAGGTTTTGTCTAAAGCCAGTGAGGATAAAGCTGTGGATGGTTTCTCTTTCTGAAAAGGAATCTGAAAACCAAAATATTTTGGTTAAAGACAGCAGCATTTCAGTGCAGCAGTAACATTACAACACTTCCTGTTATGCGAGGTTGACGTGGCTCAAACTCCCATTTTTCTTTGTAGGTCAGGCTCAAAGGGAGAGGCTGGGCATCAGGGGAATTCATTAGCTGGGAAGCACTAGATGCCCTGTAAAATATGTGTAACAGAGGAGAAGAAACATCAACAGGAAGGTGGATTATTTTGTGCCCTGCTTTGGAAGAGCTGGGTGCTGATTCACTTCAGGGTTCAGCATCTTTCATAACAGGACCAAAAAGTACCACATTAGCTCAGGGAGGACAGGACAAGACTGCTTCTCTCAGGCAAAGTACTGGGAAAGGAAGAAGCTTTTGTCACATAGCTGGCGCGCTGCAGCTTCTCCACAGCCTTGACTGTGTTCACTCGTCGGTCCATGCACTTCACTCCTCTTCCTCCCCCTCAGCCACCCAGTGCTAATTGACAAGGCTGTCAGACGCAGAGCTGATTCATTCCACCGAGCCTTTTATGAGTATCTGAATCCCTGAGAGGGTCAGAGTGGAAAGTGGTGGTCAGGGTCACAGCTGACACTTGCAGAGAAATCTGCTGGTGAATAATTCTGATCCTCACGGTTGGGACTCGCTGGCTGGCAGCCTAAAGCCCAAGTGCTGGTGCATCCAACCCAGTTTATAAAACTGTAGGAGGGAGGGCTGATCGGTTGGCTAGATGTTGATGAATTCTGTGGGAAAAAAATAGCCACTAACAATATTTTTCAGCTCTTGCCTTACATAACAGCTAAGGCTGGAAAGTCCTTGTATTTTATGAAGGAAGCAGCTCAAGTTCCATCTCATAAACTGGTCTTATCACAAATAATACATGTAACAGATAAAGGAATTAAGGTCCAACATTAAAACTAGCATTCTTCATCTGTTGGAAAATGTTTGATTTTGTAAAGTGCCTGTATTCCAGCCACTTGATTTAATTAAATATTTTACATGGAAGAGAAAAATAGGTTTACTTTGAAAGAAATATTTTAAGGCTCAACACTACCATGAAACACAGCTTTAAGATCATTTACAGCTCATAACAGGTATAACCACACATTTCCATGAATTTAAATGAATTTCAACCCCTTCTCTCAGTGGGCCTTTTCTTCCCACATCATTTGCAGAAATCCCAAGTGATGATTCTTGCACAACCGATTCTCCATAGAGGAAAATAATGCTTTTGCAAATTATACCTTAAACTTATTCCGCTATCAAAACCCACCTGGATGTGGTCCTGGGCAGCCTGCCCGAGCTGACCCTGCTTTGGGCAGGGGATTGGACTGGGCAGTCTCCAGAGGTCCATTCCCACCTCTGTTACTCCATGATTCTGTTCACACAGTAGTTTTTCCTGCAGCATATTTGCAGATCACCACCCCCAACTGGATGTATGCTCATCCAAATAATCTATTCTGCATACCATTTCCTTACAGCTGCTACAGAGGAATCCTTTTAAGTGAGCTAAAAAAACCCCAGCTATTGCATCGGAGGAGATTGCTGCCTGCTTTGTTCTAACATAGACCTCACTACCTCACTGTTCCTCCAGGCAGACTCCCAGGCTTCCATCCCAAGGTTCTGGGGGCAGGGATGCTCTGGCTGGATCAGGTCCAGCGACAGTAACTGGGGGAGACACATCCCAGTGATTGCTGGGCAGGTCTGTCAAGATGAGTCAGGCTTGGGGTGAAGCCAGCCCACAGGCTGGGATCAAGAGTGTCCATGGCCCCGTCCAGCTGCAATGGAGCCACAGCTACAGGTTCCTCCAGCACAGCCCAGACAGGGGCTGGGGGCCCAGGGCTGAGCTGAAGTAGAGCCCTTGGGCAGGGGCTGTGGGTGGGGGTCCCAGGTGAGTCTGGTTAGGACCCTCCTTTCCCTTTCTCACATCTGCACATGCCTTGCAAAGTGATTTGCTCTCTTTTTCTACCAGGGAAAATGGCAAGAGCCACGTCAGGGTCGCTCTCTATCATACACGAGGCGCATGCAGCAGTGTCACCCCATCTTTCACACTGCTGCACAAAATGGTGCGGGCACCTCTCCTGCAGACTTTGGTCTCTCTTTTCTGGTCTTGATCTGCAAGCCTGTGTCTAGACAAATGTCTGTAAACAGGCCTGTGGCACTTTGTCATCAAAGTCCATAAAGTGTCTAGATGACAGGTCCCTACTGCATCACTTCTTTCCTTCGGCGCTCGGTGTGTTTTGATCAGCCCTGAAGAATGGATGGTTCCAAATTGCCCGTTAAGGGCTACAATTCGATTTGTACCTTGCTGTGTTTTTCCTGAGACGAATTCAGCAGCGGGAGGGACGCGTCCCTTTATGCTGGCTGTAAGTGCTCCCATGCTTCTCATCCCTTTTTCCAGTTGTTCATTTTGACTGATGACATCATTCCTCTTAGGAATCATAGTCTTTCCATGATTTGATCCAGCCTTTTGCTTTTCCTCTTCCAGGTCACTATACTTCATAAACAGGGGAGAGAAGAGTTGTAGCCATCTGCTGTGACCTGCGGCTTGCTCGGTGCTGTACGCAGGCAGCCAACACCCGTTACTATCACACCATGTTCTTTACAAAGTGTTTTTTCTTCACTTCCTTTTCTGCAGCTTGTCTCCAGCACAAGGCTTTATTGCCATTGCCTCTGCGTGCACACACACATTCTGACAAATCCGGAGTGCAGCCCGGGTAACCTCCATCTCATGCACAAGCTGCTGGAGTCCTCGATAACCCACCGCCACGGCAGAAGGACAGCGTGGACACGCGGTATTTTATCCCAGCCGCCTTCTCTTGGGGGCTGCTCTCTGTCAGCCCAAACCAGTGCTCCCAGTCTGGCAGTAACAGCCTGGCTAAAGAAGGCAGCTGCACAATCTGTAGAGTTCATCTGATGATTGTGCAGGGAAGTGATTTTTCTCCTGTGATGCTTACAATTATAAGGTCTTATTTAGCTTTCTTGTTTGCATCGTGGTTTTTCACCAGATTTAGAAAATCACATCCAAAAATGTGTCTAATTCAGTCAGGGTACGACTCCACTAACATAATCAATCTTACAAAACAATTATTTACTAGGCTCAGCTAATTAACGTCAGCTCTCTGAAAACATACCAAAGCAGAAGCTATTTAGTCTTTAGACCCTAATCCTGTGGTTTTTTTTGGAGTGTGAAAAAGGATCTCAAATTGTCAAGAAAAGTTCCAATGCCTTTCACACACTATGTACAAAACACAGAGCTCATATTTAAAACAATATGAAAACATTCTATGCTTTAGCCTGACAATAACCAATCCAACATAAAGAATTCGGGAGAAAACAGGGTCAAATAAACAGCAGCTGTTTAGAGCAATGAGTGTCAGCCGTATCTCTGACCACTTTAATAGCAGGCAAGATTCACCTTGTGAGCTGAGCTAATGTTAAACTGATGTTAAACTCAGTTATAACATTTTCTTTTGCTAATGTACGTGGCAGCAGTGGAAATATTTATTCTCTGAAGACCCCCTTCAGCAGAGCAAAAATCTGTTCTTTCCAAACCCATGCTATCCAAATCACCATCAAAGCAGAATTTTTCCTTCCTTTGCTCATGCTCCCTGTGAAGGGCTCGTTTCCTGCTGGCATTCGGCCCTTCTCACCTGCCTCGGACACTGATGCTGGCTTGTGTTTCTGGGCGCTGTCACCACTTAATGCTTCTGGACAGCGCTGTGACAGTGTCACAAAGCAGCACTTGCATTGAAATATATCTTCAGATAGGCTGAATTCAGAGCTCTGCAAAAGCTAGTGCAATTTTAACCTCGCTAATGCAACAGCGTGGGAGCGGTGTCTTCAGCTGGATAGCTCCCAGTGGTTCAGCGAGCAACCTCTTAAAACACCAGGCAGGAGACTGGATGACAGTCATCATGAGTGATCGGGACAGGGCTCCTAATTCAGCAGCTATTTTCATACCCAACCGCTGGGAAAACGAGCAAAAGGGACCCACAGTTATGAGATGAGATGCAAATAAAACATAATTTGGATTTTCAGAGTGCATTTCAAAATCCTGCAGATTGAAAACAAAAAGAAACCCAGCAAACATCTTTCATATCCAATAGAGTTGTAGGAAGAAATCTCCCTGGAACCATCTTTCCTCCTGCTCCAGCCAGAAGGGTGTGCGGGCCGGTGCGTGGTGCAGGAAGGGAGCTCAGGCACTCTCCCGGCCCAGAGCTGAGGAGCCAACCGGTCCCCACTTTGGTCCCCACTTCGTTACCCCCTTCGTTAGGAGCAGCGGCCGCGCAGCTCCGCAGCTGGTGTTTTCGTGACCGCGTGCCCGCGAGCAGAGGGATGCCAAGCTGTTCTAGCAAAACAGCATCGGGGCTCTGCCGCTCGCTTTCGACACGAGGCAGGCAGAAGACTAAATCATTATTTCACTGCCAGGCTTTTCTGGGCCAGGTCTTTAATCATCATTTCAAGCTTGAAATGAGTGTCTTGAGTGTTTCTTCCCAACACCAGTTCCACCCTGCGCTGTGTCTCCTGCCCACCGATGTCTCCCAGCGCTGCCAGCCTTGGTTTGGGAGAATTAACAGTGAGTCTGTTCCTCGGCTTTCCCATCACATCTGCTCTTCCTCCCAAAGCGACACGGCTGACAGGCCGTTGGTTTCAATATTGAAATGAGTTTCTCTGCTGAGAAGCAGCTTTGTGAGTAGCACCAGGAAGTTTTGCGTTTGTTATCTGTCCTTTAATGCTGCGCCCAGCTTTAAAGACATAAATGGATGTTTTCAAAGTGATTTTCAGGGGTAGGAAATGAGCTTCATTTGCATTCAAAGCGGACGCATCGAGGTCTTGGCACAGAGGCCCAGTGCGTTGCTGGTGGGGAGAAAGGTGAGGCCAGACACTCTAATTACCGCTGAAATACACACAGAGGTGTGCGCTGCCGTGACCTTTACCGTACACCGGCTCCACACAGCCCACAGACCTTCCTGTCCGCGGCTTTTCACCAACATTAAAAGCCCCCCCAGGATCTCCTTTCCCCCATCTCTCTTCATCAGTTGTTTTTCTGTTCGTTCCCTGCCAGCAGGACACCGCATTATTTCACAAGCCATCAAGAACCGATTCTCAGATCTCCTAGTGAGAGTTTCTCAGTGCCTTTCCCTGCTTTGCTGATGACGGCTTTTGCATAAGAAGCTCCTGATGGGTAGTAATTAATTAGAGTCTCACACAGACCATTCACTTTTCTTTTGTTTAGGGTAATTAGTGAACAGAATGACACCTGCCAAAATGAAGCGGTTTTCCATCCGCAAGGGCGGTGCGTACTTCCAGTTTGGCTCTTCTTGAAAAGAAACTATTTTTGTGGGTCCTTTTGGTCTTCCTGGGGCTGCGTGCCAGGAGCGCAGCTCCATTGTCAGAGCCACAATGCTGCCACCGAGCCTTTGTGAGCGGCCGCATCTGGCCACGGGGTCAAGTGCTGCACTCTCAGTGCTTTATTGTTGCACACCGGAAAAATCCATAGCACACCAGGGCCGATGAATTTCATTCACGCCTTGACAAAATTCATTCCCGTTGCTTTCCCAGTAGCAGGAAGACTGGAGAAATGGGATCCTGGGATCCTTCCTGTTACAGAAGTTCACAATGGAAATTTTTAATTACTTTTTCTGCGCTAGGGAATGGATAAACCGGATAACTATTTGGAGGCATGTATTGCTCACTTCTGTATTTTTAAATCCCCTCCCTCAGCCCACTGGCAGGGCTCTGAACACAGCCCAGGGTGCCAGGGGACATCCCTGCCCCAGGAGCACGTGGGGCTCATGGTCAGCCCAGTGCCCACCAGCACTGAGCTGGTGCTTACACTGGGGGTGATATTGTAGAGAATATTGTTACTCCAAATATTCAAATAAGAACACACTCCAGAAGTGCATCACACTGCAGTATTTATTACAGACAACCTTAGAAATCTCCAAAAATTAGTACTCCTCCCCCCAGCACACATATTATTTTGGGGTTTGGCTGTTTGGGGTTTTTTTTACAGAGAGTCACCTAAAAGGAGCGTGTCCTGTCTCCTGCCTCCCCGTTGATCCACTGGTACCCAGTTCAGAGCAGGTTCCTGGGCACTGGTCCGGGTGAACACCACAGCAGGCGATGCAGAGGAGGGAGGTGTGGCTTTCAGTCCTTTCCCATGGAGGTGTCCAGGAGACTGTGGCTGTAAAAGAAACACCTAAAGAGGTAATTTTACCACCCCCCCCCCCCCCCCCCCCCC
>WKFP01014940.1:305740-346248 GCA_011057875.1 Pterocles orientalis | reverse complement strand
TTGCTTTCCCAGTAGCAGGAAGACTGGAGAAATGGGATCCTGGGATCCTTCCTGTTACAGAAGTTCACAATGGAAATTTTTAATTACTTTTTCTGCGCTAGGGAATGGATAAACCGGATAACTATTTGGAGGCATGTATTGCTCACTTCTGTATTTTTAAATCCCCTCCCTCAGCCCACTGGCAGGGCTCTGAACACAGCCCAGGGTGCCAGGGGACATCCCTGCCCCAGGAGCACGTGGGGCTCATGGTCAGCCCAGTGCCCACCAGCACTGAGCTGGTGCTTACACTGGGGGTGATATTGTAGAGAATATTGTTACTCCAAATATTCAAATAAGAACACACTCCAGAAGTGCATCACACTGCAGTATTTATTACAGACAACCTTAGAAATCTCCAAAAATTAGTACTCCTCCCCCCAGCACACATATTATTTTGGGGTTTGGCTGTTTGGGGTTTTTTTTACAGAGAGTCACCTAAAAGGAGCGTGTCCTGTCTCCTGCCTCCCCGTTGATCCACTGGTACCCAGTTCAGAGCAGGTTCCTGGGCGCTGGTCTGGGTGAACACCACAGCAGGCGATGCAGAGGAGGGAGGTGTGGCTTTCAGTCCTTTCCCATGGAGGTGTCCAGGAGACTGTGGCTGTAACACCTAAAGAGGTAATTTTACCTCTTCTGTATTTATTTAAAGGCAAAAAAACCCCACCAGCCCACAACAAGCTCACTGGGTACTTCTTAGGAAAAAACAACTTTCAGTGTCTCCATGGCTTGCCTCCATCAGTCACTTCCCTCTTTGGGAGCTGCTCAGCACCGTGCCTTTGTCAGCTTGCTCAGAATAACCCAGACACCTTGCGGTGTCTCAGCACAGGGGAATATTTCACTCAAAGCAGGGAGGGAAATGCCAAAAACCAGAGCAGGTTACGTGTGCTGTGCCAGGCGCAGGAATGAAGGAGGGATTTGGGCAGGGACAAGGGTATGAAATCTGCTCCTTGCATCGGTTAGTCCTGTGCCAGCAAGAAATGAGCCAGATCACAGAGTCACAGAATGTGGAAAAGCCCCTTAAGAGCATCCATCCGAGCAAAAGCGAGGACACCTGCCCCGGTTCCTCCGAGCCGTGCCCCGCGTCCGGCCGCACAGCATGGGACACAGCAGGACGACAGTATGTCACGTTTCGAGAGCCAGCCGACAGGAATGTTGTGTTACACAGCAACGCTGCTCTCTTCGAGGTGCAGTTCCCGTAACCTGCAAAGCGAAACTCCAAAGATTTTCCCAATTTAAAAAAAACTCAGTGATCGAGCTCGTCATTAGGAAATCCCGCGGGGGCAGGACGGGCTCTCGCACCGCTGCCCCCACGCTGGGCAGAGGCTGGTGATGACAGGCAAACACCTATTTGACAGTGACATCAGTCAACATTTTATTCACAAAAATAATGACAAAATTATCCTGACACTGTCAGAAAGCGGTGTTTCAAGTTACAGTCTCATCAGCAGAAAATAATTACTGTAAATGCTCCAGAAGTGAAAGCTACAGATAGAAAAGAAATTAGTTCCCAGTTTATGCAAAACCCAAACCCCACTTTACTGCCGACTTTCAAGCCCAAGGCTGATTGCACAGATCGATGGCTCAAAGACAGACGAACCATCTCCACATGTACGAAATGTGAAAAACAAGCTTCTTGCTGCTTCGAACATCAATTGCAGTTTAAAAAAAGAAAAAAAAGGGCGTTTAACTGTCGCTGGAAGTGATGTGTAAAAGGAATAATGACACATTTGATTAATTTTCCTAGATAAATGAGCTCTGCTTCTGAAAGCTCTTCAAAATTAATTTGCAAGAGCTTAATATTAGGGCCTGGTATGTACTGCAGAAGCTTGGTTCCTCCTAATTGCTGGTGCAGTTGAAATTGGAAAGGCCTTTCCTGGTGGGGATGGAGCCCTGGCAAACAAACAAACAAAAAAATCTCTGCAAAATACCAAATTTTCTGGGAATTAACAGCAGATTATTTGTAGCAAAACCTAGGTGTATGTATTGGGAAGCATTAACAGGTTCACTGTTGGAAGCAAACAGAAACTGTGGTGGGCTACTCCCGCAGCCAAGCCCCGGGTTTCTGGTGGGACCATGCCCTCAGGATGCTCCAAAACCCGTTTCTGCATTTCTCACCCCTCACCGTGCCCCAGGGCAGGCGAGTCCCTTCGGCTCACCCTGCCCAGGAGCGGCCCTGGCTGGAGGGGACGGTGTCAGACCAGGGATGAAGATGCAGGTCATCAGCTGAAACCCGCTTTGCCCAGCAGATCACGGCTGAGCAGGAGCTCCTACTCTGGGGACGACAGTCCAGCTGTCAGCAAAAGCCTTCCTTGGGAAATTAATCCAGAAATTCCCTTTCCTTCGCAGTTTTCCACCACTGATAACTGACATTCTAAACGTGTAACAGCATATTTCAATTTCACCAGCTTTTGTAAATGTGCCTGAAAAGGGGTTGCAGGAACAATTTCTGCACAGCATTTAGAGTTTCCGTGTACTTATGGTATCTGCTCTTAAAACTGAACAGACTCACTACAAGCAGGAGCAAAGCTCCATTGCTGTGGGTGGAGTTTCTCCCATACGTGGAAGGGGAACTGAGCAACGAAAACCCAGCCCTGGCAGGAAGCCCAGCTGCTGGGCACAGGCTGCTGGCCAGGGGGAGCCCACCCAGGGAAAAAATAATGGTGAGAAAAGAATGTGGTAACTGACCCCAGTGGCAATTTCCGCTCCCAAAAGCAGACGGTGCCAGCAGGAGTGGCCAGAGCCAAACCCGTCACCGGTGACCAGGGCAGGGGCAGGCAGCAGCCCGTGCTGGGCTCAGGATGTGCAGATTCGGGCTTTACACCAGAGTGAGGATTGGTGAACAGTGGGACTGAACGTCCGTTTGATACGGAGGAAAACGCCACACCGAGAGCTGGTTTTAGGAAGTATTTATTGAATAAACTCGTACAGCTGTGTCCTGCCCTTCCCCACGGGTCGGGACCTGGGTTTACCTGCGCTGGCAGAAACCTGGGGACTGGAGACATGGTGTGGAGGTTGCTTGGGAAAAGGCACGCGGACATTAAGGGATTACATTCCTTGGTCCTACAGCAGTTATACTTAAAATCTTTTCTTTTTGCTGCAGCAGAAGAGATCAGCTAATATTTGCAGCGTTTCTTACATTCACACAGGGATTGTTGTGAATACCCGATGGTTTTGTTTTTCTAAGGAGCACTGCATGCTCCAGCCCTTAGGAAAAGCCCAGGACTGGGATGGCAGGAAGGCACTCCAGGCCAGGCTGGACTCCCAAAGGCAGCGATATCCGGGTAGCTACCAACCCATCGAGGGAAGATGTTCTGCGCTTCTTTTTTAACACAGCAACCCTCGAGCTCAGTGGCAGGCATCCCGGCAAGCCCAGGCTGCAAACGCTGTCCTGCCATCAGCTCTGAGGCACGTCCGAGTCCTGGGAACATGGGACAGCAGATTAGCTCCTGCCGTGTCCCATGTCCCCAGGAAAGCCTTCCCAGGCTCACCCAGCTCATCCTTCCCCCGGTTAATGGTACTCCAGTCCCTACAGACTGACTGGAAAAGGACTTTGTGTGGTAAAATCAATGTGGGCTTTTCATTTCTTGAAAAAATATGATCTTCAAATGCAATTAAATAATTTTTACAGACACAGTTATTAAAGAAACCCAAACCTCACGCTGAACCATGCGTTTATTATTCCTGTCCCCAGAGAACGGCGCTGCCCTTTCCGCTTCCCCGCAGAAGAGGCTGCAGGCGCTGGGTGTGCTGTGGGGTGCCGGGGGGGTCTCTCCTCCCAACAGGAGGGGACACGGTTGTTTTACGGCCGCAGTCACCAAACCACATTTCCATGGTCACATCAGCTCTGTGTCCCAGGTTAACCGGAGGAGAAGGTTGATGGGCAGGACTCCAAGTCCTCCATCCCCAATCCAGCTGCACCGCAAGCGCTCCCTGGGGCATGGGGGGGTGGGGTTGGTGGGGCCGCAGCCCAGCACCAGCCTCCCAGCACCTTCTGTGGCCCGGGGACGGGGGATCTGGTGGGAAAACCATCAGGAGAGGTGGAATCCCGCACCCGAGTCCCTTCCCCGTTCCTGGAGGCTGTGCCACACCAAGCTCCCATGCTGGCAGGAGTGGATTTCTGTTTTCAGATGAAGTGCACGTCTAGCGTTCACCCAGGTGCTAATCACAGCTTTGCTCCTGGGACTCCACAGGAACCTTTTCAACACTTGGCGTTTGTACCTGCAGCCTGCCATCACATTTTCAAGTGACAAAGAGTTTTGAAAACTTACACAAAACATGTTTTAATCCCCCCTGCCGTACATCACATTTTTGAACCAAGTACGTTGGATCTGTGTCATATTAACATCCAGAAACAAAGACCCCCAGCGAGAGCCAGGGCAGCAGCTTGTTTGAGAAGCAGCAGTGGGTTTTTCTGTAAAGCTTGTCTTAAATTCCAAGTGCAGACAAATACTTGCTTTGGTCCTTTTTGCTCCATAGGATTTCTTATCACTAATATTCAAGTGTTGCCACACTTCGACCATGTCCTTTGTTGCTGGGTTTTGCCTTTTTGTTTTAAATTGCCCATATAAGTTTTATATAAATTTAGCTTTGGAATACACAATATATTCATCTTTCTTAGCTCCTCAAAACAGTTCTTTGAAAAGGCATGTATACAAAAATATTTACTAACTATACAGTAGAAAAAATATATTTGGCTTGCAAGTAAGTGTGGTTTTCTTTACCTGCCGATCCCAGAAAATCCAGCGGAGATGCAAGAACCAATTTTCCTCCCTTCCAAAGCTTTTCAGCTGAGGGGAGCCGGGCTGGGGAAGGCAAACCGACTTCTCCAAGTCCATCCAGACAGGCTGGCTCACCGAAAAGCAAAAATACAGGATTCTGGGATCAAATCACTGCCTTTTCTACACTGGGGGTTCAACAACAAAACCGTGGTGGACATTTTACCTCCCAGTACACTCCTTTACCCAGATAACACCCCACAATTAACACGGCCACATGAATTTTCATCCTCTTCCTCTTCTCACAGTTCCGTAAGTCTTTAGCTCACGGAACCGTTAGTTCTTCAGGGAGCGTTTTCTGCACTGCCACACTGTTCAGCATGTCTCTGACCTCCCAGTTTCTCCTACAGCTCTTTGAGGCTACTGCTGAATATTTGCATGGGGACCATCTGTGTATGCACAGGCTGCATTTAAAGCAATAAATACATCAGGATTTTGGTGGAAAAAAAGCCTAACAAATATATTTGGTATTTGTACAACGCATCCCTTTACCACCAGTCCAAGCAGATCTTGTCATCACTGACGCAGCCTGGGAGGTGCTGCTGTGCTCTGCCTGCAGACGAGCACCGCGGTGGCCGGGTACGTCCGTGGCAGCCAGCTGCAGCTGCAGGGGGCTTACAAAGGTGTCGGTGGCTCTGCCCTGGGGACAGACCACAGCCCAGCACGGAGCTCACTGGGGGTTAGTAACGATGCGTCTGCATCACGTCCCAGCCTCTCACCTCTACATCTACAGCACGGAGTCCAACGTCAAGTGCAGTTCAGCACAGGGTGCTCAGACACACACCTAAGAGCCATCAAAAATGGATAATTTGGCACCAGAGGTGACTTCAGCACAAGCAGAGCTCTGAAGGAAGGCCTCACATTTGAAAATTAGGCCAAGAAATGGAATTTCTTCCTGCTAAAATCCTGGCACTCAAATACAGAACCTGTTACCCAGCTTTGAAACAGGAGAGCTCCTGACAAAAGTCAGGAGAGGGAAAAACAGGCAAACATATCAACACCTAAATAAAAACCACATTAAGGGTATCCAGTTATGGGGTGATGGCTTCAGAGTCTATCTCTGTGGCCTCTTGCCCCTTGGCAGCAGCCATCTGAAACTGCGGCACGTACGGCACAATGGCTTTATACTTAAGGCTACTTTGGATAAATGCATTTAACTCAGGAGGCGTACGCTGAAGAAACCCCGCGTCTTTGAGCAGGTCAGTTGTATGGAACGGACACATCACCCCGGAACTTTCTGTTAAAAAAATGTCATTTTCTCCTTTTTCCAATGACGTTATCCCCAGGTAGTACAGGCTGCGCTCAGGACTGTCTCTGTCTCTGAAAGTGTCGTCCTGATCTGAAGGCTCTGAAAATCCCTCTGAAGAAATACAGGAAAGGGAAAGAGTCTTGCTGGGCTGCCCACCTGGCAGGTCGGCTAGTATGAAGAACGCCCCGTTTCCCACCTCCCAGGAGCTCCTGGAGAAGGTGCCTGTAACTAAAGGATCTTCAGCTAGGAAGCGTTGATCCAAACAACTTCGTAGGCTCATTTTCTGTTCGCAAAGCCCACTGGATCCGCAGTTACTGATGACGCTGGCGTATTTAATATCAGACTGCCTGGTAACGTCTCCTCTGGTTTGGTCATCGCGGGAGCTCTCAGAGAAGCCGCTCTGATCGAAATGGCTGCTAGAACAGGCAGAGTCATGTTCAGAGTCTGGAATTTTTGTAAACATCGAATCAATTACTAAAAACTCTTCTGTGTCTTCTTTTTTCAACACTTTGGTAACACTGATGTCTTCCAGCACTATTTCTGGTTCCAGAAGAAGCGGCTCAAATGACATTGCTTCAGGGCGCTTGATAAAAAGATGCTCAAAAGTTTCAGGCTAGAAGAAAAGATATATTTTTAATGCTCATCTATTACTTAATAGCTTTATTTCAGTATGAAGCTACTGATTTTAAGAATCACAGACAAAAACCCCACAGTTCTAGTAGGAGTATATAGCTGAAAATCCTCTGAAACACATTTCCCCTTTTCTTTACATCTGTGTGTGGGTGAAGATTGAGGGACAAGACAAAAAAAGCGAGAACCTGCATGTCAGGTGCTGCAAGGACAACGTTCTGGGAGCGCTCAGTCCTCCAGCCAAGGCAGCGAATCGTTTCAGCTGAAACAGAAGCAGCTGAATGGTCCCATTCCTTTCCAGCGTGCACACATTGGTAAACACACGCAGTGCTTTGCAACACAAAGGTCTTATGCCCTTAGATTCCTTGGCTTTTTATTTAGATTGTATAAACAAGAGTCTTAATTATTTACATGTCAACTGAAGTAACTTTCCCTGCTAGGACTGTATTATTCAGGGTCAAATCCAGCCTTTCCGTGGTATTTTTAGAGCATTCCCATCGGAAGAGCAGCTGTGTTTGAACTGCACGAAGAGAAGCACACGTTTATTTTGGAGAAACGTCCACTTCACTACCACCTGATGTATGCGCACGTAAAACAGACCCCAGCATGAACCCGCAGGGAAACCGGAACTCCCGGCTACAAAGGAAAATTCACGTGAGCACACATATATTTCCTAATGAATCCAAGACAAAACAAATAGATAAAAACAGATTTTGTGTATATTAGCAAAGCATATTTTACAGCAGGAAAGCTGCCAAAACAAGGAGGAACATGTCAAAATACTTCGACTAGTACACAATTACAGTAAAGAGAGCACTAACATGTCTTGGGCCACCGCTCCAGTCTAGCTCCCAGTGACGCCTGTGCCCTCGTGTGGCAAAGCTGGTGAGCTCCTTTCCAACCGCTTCGGCACCTGCCCCACACGGAAACCAACCTGCACGCTGGAATCTCTCCTGCTCTTCAAAATAATGCCAAGAACCACACGGAAATTTAACCAGCTGCTGTAACGAGCTGCAGGCTGCTGCTATACCAAATATATTAAGCCCGAATCATGGGAATTCATCTTGCCCCATGAAAGCTCTCCTCCCTTTCCCAGGTTTGCCAGGAATGGACCCAGGGACGCAACACACCAAGCCTGACCTGTGAGCCAGTTACCGCCCCTGAGACAGGTTAAAGTCAAAATTACTTTGCACTCGAGTTGCTAACCACGGATATATCAAAATGCCATGAGCAGATTTTGACTTTCACTGTATTTCACTTCACACATTGCAACTATCCCCGTGGACATAGCAGGGTAGTTCAGATATGCGTATTTAGAAGATTAATATTAATTTCCCTGCAAGATATGTGTACTTGTGCTTAAGTAATTTCTCCAGCCTTAGGTCTCTAAAGCGTCTTTGTTTTCTTTTACTATTTTATTGAGCAAAGGAGAGGAATTTTTATGAGCCCACGGCTCCCCAGGATGCAGCCATGGGAGCAGCGGTGTCGGACTGCTCTGGGATTTAACAAACGACGCGAGTGAAACACACGCAGCTTTCCAGACCAAGCCAGAGGCACAAGCTCTGCTGTCGCCAGACGCTGTGACTGCTGCCACTCTTCACTCCGTCCAACCACGACTGCATCTTCCCCAGCAGAAGGATTTCCAGGAGCTTCACGTAACATTAAACCATACACTGGTGTATCAGAGATGTTAAGTACTTCAGCACATTAAAAAGCCACAAAAAAAAATTAAGTTAAAAAAAAAAGCAGAAACTGCCCTAACACCACTGAAACTAGATTTTCCTTGAGGATTTCTGGCTTGTTTTTTCAAACACAGACCTAATGTTAGAGATGATTCAGGCCTCTGCACTGACGTGGCTGCATGTTTAAATGATAACAAATGAAGAAGCCACATAAATAAAATGCACATTAGTATTTTGAGGAAAAAGCAGCAAACAAACAAAAAAAGCAAGGCACAACACACACGCCATTTCTGCTTTCTCCGAGTTGCTGCTGCACCCAGATGCACAGAAAAAGTTCAAAAGACCACAGTGGGAATACCATGCACTTGTGTAAATAAGAGATCTGATCACTTGGATGTGCCGGCAGTCAGCTGAAACTCCCAAGCCAGCTCTCATTTAGAACAAATACTCAATTAGAAAAACAACCAAAAACAAACCAAACACTTTCAAGTGAAGTCAATAACTGGGCAAATCTTGCGCTCAAGCTGGATAAATCCCAAAGCAGTCTGATGTCTCTGCTTCCAGGCTGCATCCTGGGAAGGGCCGGGCTCTTTCAACTCCTTTTGAAAGCCAGAGCTTGAAAGAATTCAGCCCTTTGCCAGTCAGCAGGGCAGTCATCAAAATTTAAACCCACCAAATCTAAAGTCAGTGTTCCTGCCTCTGCAAGTGACAAACCCTGTTGTGGTCTGTAATACGGCACTTGCTCCTCATTTTTGCAAGGGCATTTTAGATTTTTGACAGAGCTGCTTGCAGGATTCGTTATATTTAAACAAATCAGCATTGTATTGTATCTGTGCTTCCTGTCTCCTGAATATAAATAGAAAAATCTTCTAACAATTCTGTATAGGAAGCCTGGGAGCTGGCCCAATGGTTCAGCAGGCAGTGACCATGAATAGACTTCAAAGAATGTCCATTCTCTGTTTAAATGAAATGAAATAAAATGAAAGATGAGAAAAGAAACCTTCACTGGGAATGCAAATTAAATACCTGAAGAATCTTCTGCCATTTGATGCTCTTTTTTTTAGCAATAACAGGCCTGAATTTAGATTGTTGTCTCAGTGATTACACACTCTCAAACTCCAGGACCATGAGAAACTTGCTTCTGCTGGTGCAAACTGGCTACATCCATGCAAAGGCTCTTACCCACCATGGCTCCCGATTCACCCGCCAAACGGAGCAGCAGTTTACCCAGCGAGCAATCTGGCCTTTGATGCACACACGTGGCGCTCACCAAGGTGCATAAGCATCATACCTACGGGATTCTGCCACTGATGTACCAACTGCCCTGAAATTCCAACACCCTCCACATTCAGAAGAGGTGTTGGTCTCCAGACAGGAGCTTTCTACAGCGAGAGAAGCGCTGTATTGCTCCTCCAGAGGCTCCCAGTTGGTTCCTTTGGGAATTCAGGGAGGGTCTGGTCTAGCCAGTGGGTAGGGAGAAGCAGCATCACCAGGGAAATACACACCTTCTGAAAATTAACTCCTTGCGCCCAGGAGCAGTTCTTGGGGTTTGGGACATCTTCCCAAAACAGTTTCTTCATTCTGAAAGATCAGAAATACCTGGAGTTGGTACCATTCTCATCTAGTCTGTGCTGCTCTCATGCACCTTTGCCATGTCAGAAAATGAATCTGTGCGATTTTGTTTAGCCAGAACACTATGGCAATGATATAGATGGCCAAATATAGGAAAAAAAAATAAAGAAGTGACATACCAGGTGGTAGTTGTGCAAAATATAAAAGGTGCAGACAGCCTCTGCTGAATGTGACCCTAACCCACCATCCACAAAATTCAGAGGGATTTTTTCAATTGGCTTTTACTTCAGACCTGAGCTTGTGACGACAATTAAAGATGGAACTCAGAGTGCTTTACAAATTCAAAGGACATGACACCACTCGTTAACTTGACCACAAATCACTCTGCACACGTAAGGACTCTGTGGTACAGGCTGAAGGGACAGTTCCTGGTGAAAACGAACAGCACTGATCATCATCTTCCAGCGAGGACACCAGATCCGACAGGGCAAGGGCCTGACTTTCACACGGTAACAAGCCTCTGCAGTCAAGACACTTTAATTCGTGGCGCTGTATTCCACAGAGGCCACTGCCTTTCAGTATGTACACCACATATACAATGAAAACAGTTCCTAGCTTTCGCAGACAGACCCTGCCCCGCAGTGCGGCAGACAGGCACTGTCTAGGCTGCATCACCTTCCTCTAAAGCCGTCCTGGGACTTCATGTGACAACAAACAACTCACCTTTGGTGCGAAACCAGCAATCCTCCAAGCAACAGAACTGAGCTTGAAATAACTATTGGCAGAACCATGGAGATGCTGGCATTGTTCTCATTTTCATATCCACCTGGAAATAAAAGGAATTCAGATAATAATGCAGTAAAATGATTGGTCTGTGAACAAATAAGTTTGCAATAGAGACACAACAAAGAGTAGGAACAACAGCTTAAACACAAAAAACCTGGATAAACAGTTTCATTGCACATCAACAAACCTTTACCTTGAGAACAGACAGAAAGGAAGGAATTATTTTAAATACTGAGGGGACTCCTCCATCCCTGTGGGATGTGCCCACTGCTCCCTTGGGATGGGGAAATAAATCGGAGTGTATGAAATAAGAGGACAGTCCACCACCGGAGAATGAAGAATGACGGGGCCCAGGATCTCAGCTCTGAAGCTAGGTGTATGGGAATTCAGGTCCCTCACTCAATTAATACCACAAAGTTTTCAAAGTAAAGCAACTGCAGTCTAGATCGCCGTTTATAGCTATATTACAATTACTTTATTACTGCCATTTTTTTCTGATAAGATCCAGACTTTTCCTGCATTTAAAGTTTACTTTTACAAGCTGCTATTTCAAAAACAACATGGAGAAGGATGCTGTAAGTCACCTTTGGTAAACTGATCCGTTGTTCTGGGTTTGCCGACTCCTCCAGCAAACACGGGGTACAGGCTGAACCGGTACTTCTCAATCAGAATAAAGTGATCTGAAAATAGGAAACCAGTCTTTTGAATCAAAACTAATATCCTTCTTTTAACCAATTACCTCCACCAAGGCTCTGGTCACATATCAGAGTTCAGATCAGCCCAGAGAGGGGAATAATGAAAGCTATCTTTCATCTTACATATTTTCATATCAGAAGATTAAAACTATTAATCTCTACTGGATATTCTAGGATTATTCTGTCATGGAATTAACACCTTTATGCAACTGTTGTAAAAAATTCTAAGATTAAAGCCCAAATGCAAATAGAATGCACTTAGCTGGTGTACTCAGTATTCCGGAACTAATTTCATTGTATTGCCCAAAAAATGAACACACTCCTGAGCTTCATTCTTTGTTAACCTGATTATTAATGCACCAGTCAATCCTTTACAGTCAGTCCTCTAATGAGAACCAAGAATTTCTCCACTGGTCCTTACCAGAAAAGCCATCAGGAACAGAGAGGGGGATAAAAGCAATCTGAGAGCGCAGCCATGCTGCACTTTTCTGTTCTGTAACAGTTAACATAATGTATTATATTTTCAATTACACACTCACCATAAATATAATATTTACTGATATTTGGAGGAACTCGCACCCATTTCATCTCCTCTTCTTTGTTAAGGTTCTTCCATTCAACAACAAAAGACGTGATCACATAGATTTGAGGTGAAAGCGTCCAAATCAGAATCACACAAGTGCTGTTCACTGGGTAGGCGGTAAGCGACCGCACAACGTTCACTGGCAGAAGAAGGAGAAAACAGCTGAGAACTACACGAGCTCAGAGGTGAGAGGAGAGCTGGGTTAGCAGGAGAGGTGTACGCTACAAGCTACATGCTTGAAATGCTTTAAAAATTGCATGAAAGCAGGAAAGTTTCAAGAACAGACAGCAGCAATGTTTCCATGGTATTTGCATATGAATATTACACAATTGGGAGTATTCAGAAGCAGTAGCCTTTATTTTATTAATAAAGCAGAGTGCAGCTGAATCAATGAAGAGGAAGCTTAGGAATTAAAGCCAAACCTCTGAAAACTATGTACTCTGGCAGCCCGTCAGGTGAGCAGCCAGAGAAACAAGACCATATTTCATTCTGGAAACGACAAAGCATTCCCTAGCAGGAATGCTGGGTGTTCCCAAGACACAGCAGATGAAAGATCAGTAACATTTTCTTTTTCTTTGATTAATTACGTTATATCCCGTTAGCAAAGGGAAGACAGCCCAGTTGAAGACAATTCTTTTCCCAACCCAAGGATCATTAAGATTTTCATGCGGTGGAAATTTTGCTTTTCAGATAGCTCCATTGGTGAGATACAGACTCTGTCTCCCATATACAGCTGAAGGTATCATCATAAAACATTTTTTATTCTAACAAAGGGAATTTTATCACAAAGAAAGCTTTGTGCAAAAGCATCACAAATATTCCTTGCATTTTCCACATCTCAAAATGGTTAATTGGTGTTCTTACCTGTGCTCATTTGCTGCGAGAGAGTTAAATTAAAATTAATTGAAGAAACTCCAACTGAATTCATGGCAAAAACGGTAACGGTGTGTGTGTGTTCAGTCCACGGAAATGACCAGGTAGTGCCATTATCAACATATTCCGACCACGTGGTGTTTCCTGCTGTCTGGTGCGTTATAACGTATCGGCTCACGCTGCACAATGACTGATTCTTCATCAGTGGCTGCAGCAAACATTGGCATTAATTAATTTCCCAGTCTTGGATTTCAAAAGCAAATGATATTTAGGCAGAAGGCTCTGTTCCAGTCTCAGGAAAACATGACCCATTCTATAGACTGGGTACTGTCCTTTTAGCAAAGGCACTGTAGCCCATTTAAAGACTTAATTTCTTCTGTCTCTCCCTCCGAGACCTGACACACCACTATCTGTCCAGTGAAGGGAGGACAGGGGGGACAAGGAAATACAAACTTTCAGACTCCTGTAGTAACTCGCTGGTTTCTGGCAGTATTTTTCAGGACTGAAAAACCAGAACAGATGACTGTTTGCATACTAAACATGGGCAAACAGGAGCAGGCAGGCACCAATGTAGTTTTTTTCCTCTGTCCTGCGCTAACCTTTTAACGCAGCTCTGCCCAGTGTACATGGATTTACAGCGGTGTTTATACAGGCAGCTGTCTGCGAGTCAGTGGCACATCCTGCTCAGAGATTTTGGTCGGCAGAACTTGGCAGCTGAAGATTGCAGCTCATTATAACTTACAGTCTTCGATTCCATGTTATTCTTTTTTCTGAGTATTAGAACAAATTGCATTTTGAGTCTCTGCTTCATAACATTTGTGTAACTAACGCTGAAGGTGTAGGCTGACATGAGCATGTCACACAGCATTGACACTTCAGCTGCGTTAGGACAAGTCCCTGCTCAGAGATCTGAGGACTCTCCTAAATAGTGAGGACTACACTGGGATGTTCCACGCGGCTGCGATGCAGCCCCACGTGCAGTTCAGCACGGCTGCGGTGAGTGTGACTGGATCTGTGCAAGAACAATTTGACCAGGACCTCAGATGGGTACAAGGATCAGCTCACTTCAGAAGGCTGGCCTGGGAGCTTCCCACGCCTGCAAACACGCCTGCTGCCAGGGCACGTCTGTGATGAGCCTTACCTGCCTCGCAACCATCCAGAGCAACCCCACAGCACTGGGAAAGTTTTTGTCCTACTACATTGCTATGAACTTGGTAATGATTAGGGTAGAAAAACAGCTTGACGTGCGCCAGCTAGCTGCAGGCAAGATTAAAGAGAATGAAACTGAAAGGGAGGGGGGAGGAAGTGACAGCAACAGAAGGGAGTAAAGTGCAAGGCAGGCTGACTGAGCAAAGGCAAAACCATCTCCCGTTGTATCTCAGTATTACAACCAATATTCACCAGCACCCTCCATTTGCCTCTAGCACCAGCCAAGAAAGAGGCAGTGACACGAAAGTCCCATCCCAAGAGCCTTGCACACCAAGTCCCAGAAACAGTGACCACCCAAGTTTGCCTCCCAGGGAATCCTGTGCTTATCATAACACTTTTTTGGTGATTACACCAATGGTTTTCGGATCAGTGTGAAAGACCAAAATGTAATTGTTCTCACCTTCCACAGGAGCGTAACATTCTTCTGCCTCCTTGCCGGATCTTCAACAATAGTTCTCCAAAATTCAGGGCCGTGTAAGGGAGCTGCAAGATGACACGGTTTTGAAAGAAGCGTCACACCTCAGTCTGAAACTGGGCAGAGCAGCAGAGTGGAGTCTGAAAGCACCTGTACCTCTGATATCTTTTACAAGCGTATAGGCTGATCTGCTCCAGTTGCTCCAGGAACCTGAGCCATCCAGTTCTCTGCAGCGGATCTGAACAACATACTCAACGCAAAGCTTCTGAACTTTTATCACAGCCGACCTTGTTGGTGCATTTGAAACTTCATACATCTGTAACAGAAGTCAAAACATTTAAAATAAGAACAAAAGGCTGTTTAAGCATCTGTTATAATCAAAACTCCTGAAAATGAATCCGATGAGAAAGTGGTCTCATCAGTAATATCCCTTTGCCAGATAACAGAAATGTGTATAACCCTGATTCATTGCATGCCAGGAATTCCAACAAAACCAGCTAAGACACTAGATGACAACACTGCAGCAATTCATGCTCCAATCTAGATCAAAAAAAAGACAGTGTACCTCCCATGTAATTTCTTCCCTGTTCACAGCATACCGAATTTGAAATTTAAGATCATCGATTGCAAATATTGGGTTTGTCCAGCTCACATTCAGCAGCCCAACATTCCTGGTGATTTCTGCTTTAACGTTGGAGGGAGGAAGTGGCTTCACTAGAAAATTGAAAGAAAAAAAAAAAAGACTATAATGTCTGCACTGACATTTCTCATCACATCCAGCCATCATGGTTTGCTTTCTTCTGTCCTGAGGGTGGCAGGTAAAACATTTTGGCCTCTGCTATTCCAAGTAAAGCTGGACTATAATGCAAACATATCAACTCACAAATCCAGGCCGGCTGGCCCCTTCACTGCAGACAAAAGCATCGCAGACTGAGAAAGGCAGTGTTTGTCTAACAGGAAATTCCTTCCAATTTTCACCCAAACTAAAATCACCAAAGAAAATCTTAAGTTGAAAGTAAAAAAAATAATGTTTGTTATAGAATAAACATTTTATTTTTTTAAAAAAATCCATGGGCAAGCTTCAGTATGTTTCATTTTAATTTAAACCACAAGAGTTTATATTGGTGCTAGCATCTGGTACCCCTGGTACAAACAGCACAAGACACAGCCAGGCACCAACGGGGTGCACCCCTGTGGAAAGCAGCGGCACACATGGCCCAGGAAGGCAGCTCCTATAAAGGACGGTGACAGACATTATGCAATGATCAATGGAAATATTACATTCATTTTTTATTTCACTAATAGGAAATGCCACCAAAATTGAACTTCTCCAGCGGACTGAACGCAAATATCACAAAGTCCTGGTCTGTGAATAAAGCAAAGTTAGAATAAACTTGTTTTGGTGAGTGAGAAGAAAGCAACAACAACAAAAAAATTAAGTAAGTTTTAAATTTTGGGTGGTGCTAGAATGAGTCTGTTTTGGTTGACTATGACACAGAGCACATCTCATCCAGTGTAGGTCAATTCTGTTCTTCGCTTTTTATTTAAAGCGAATACTTGGATAAACCCAACTTCTGAAGTTGTGCTAGAATTCCTCACTGCACAGCGTCCTATAAAGCCACTACCAAAAGAGCACAGCCAGCCGAGAGCACCGACGTGCCTGACACAGACAGCCACCACAGCTGCCATGCTGACTAGGTGCCACGTCCTTTTGGCACAGTTTTTTAAGCAGCACACGCGCAGGATCTCCACCTGCCATCCCTCACGCTGCCCTCCTTTCTGATGCCCCAGGCTCCCAATAGTTCTCTGATAATCTGTGAACTTGCTTGTCAAAAAGGCACAGACAGCCCTCTTTGAACTAGGCAGGAGCAACCTGGAAAACCACAAGACCACCAAGTTAATAGTAATAAAAGTAATAATAATTCCCACACCTCGCTTAGCTATAACGCACCGAACTTTGCCTTTCCTTCCTGTGACGTTCGTTTTTGCTCACTCAATTTAAACTTTGAAATGCAAAGGATAGTTTGGGTTAATTTATGTTCTCTGTATGCACATGTCCCCGCACACACCCCAGCTGTGTTTTATTATTCTGCGTTATTTCATGCAGCACTTCTGCGGTCTAGCTGCCATGTTTTCTCTCTACATATGTTCCCATTCATGTCCAAAAAACACACAGTCCAATGAACGCTCCGAGTCACAGACCAGATAATAAGATGTGCTTTGCACATTTTGCCGTGTTTGGAAACACTCAAACACTGTTCTTGCCTCTTGCTTTTATTAAAATATAAGTGCTCTATGTGTCACAAAAGAAATTTTGCAAAAAGCATGCAAGAGCATGGACAGTCCCTATGACTTTAAACAAATTTATAACTGCGTGAGTAATACATACAGGGCTGCACTGGATCAAACTATAAACCTAACGACTAAAAAAGTCAGATAACCAAAAACCTTAAAAATGAGGCTGCCTTTTTCAATATAATACTTGCATTTTCTCTAGATGTCTTTGCAACACACCCAAGAGATTAAACACGCAAAACTGTTTCATATTATAGGTATTAGCTGCGGTTACAATCTGCTCCTGTGCCAAGCAAAACGTATGGAAATAACATTTAATCCAGTATCTTTTAGAAGACAATATGAAAGCTCTGATTTTTTTTTATATTCTTTCCACAATCTTGTTTATTGAAATGCTGTGAAGAAGCACTTTACCTATACCATATACAGAATGAAATCCAAGGTCACAAGTGAAGAAAGACGTGCACGAATCTCGACCTACCCACATCTGCTGGAATGACACAAGTTGGTGAGGATTCAAGTGTTCCTAGTACGTGCTTAAACTCTATCCACATGGTATATCCAGATAGAAGAAAAATAGGCTGAAACGTGCACTCGTAAGAGTGGTTCTTTTGTAAATGGCATTCTTTCACCTCTGATTTTGGAGAAGTACTTGGAAAGTCAGAACAATAAATTCTGCTCCTTAAAAGAGAAAAAACCCCATTCAGTTAATACATTGCTGCTCATGGCATCAGTAAAATACAACTCTGAAGCAAATTAAAACAAATGGTGTCACTGGAACCATCTGGGTTTTTTTGATGATTATTTGAACTTGAATCTGCACTAAACAGACAAATAACACTGCAGTGTTACACCTCAAAGCTTTGACTCACAGCCTGAAAAAAACAGGACATGAAGGCTCTCCCCCGTCCAAAATCTTTTGGCAAGAGACTAACAGCAGGAAGAAACAGGTACGACAAGAGCAGGTATCCCCAAATACTCATAAATCATGTTACCTAAGTGATATCTACTAGCAATAAACAAAGCAAGGCAGATCTCCAGCGAAGAATTTACTCCAGCCAGGAATACGACTTTCAAAATACCAGCTGGCATCCAGGGAAAAGCTGCCACAGGGACCAACTGGACATGTACAGTGAAGCCACCAGGAGATGGAAATCCCACAAAAATATCAGTTCTGGAGAGCGGTATTAAAATCCCACGTACAGTCAGTATCACGTCTGGCAACAAAAGAGAGGAGACCTGGACTCTGGTGAAACAGCACTGGACATCTTATCAGTGACAGAAAGGAAAAGTTTTCCAATTTCTCCTAATTTCTCCTAAGCTCGTGCATAGCTCAGACTTGTGGTGAGAGTGGCCAGATAGGGTGTTGGTTATTCAGCTGAACCACAAAAGTTACACTCAGCTGAATCTCTCCTCTTCCTGTCAACATAGCTGATACTGATTACGCTGGTGCCTGTGCTTTGAGGCGGTAGCTTAGCACTCTCTGTTTTTACCGGATGATCATTTTTGTGCTGTTTCTGTTGGCAGCACTGCCTGTAGAGGAAGACAGAGTAACAACCCAACGAAAACAAAACACCAACAGCAAAGCTATCGCACCGCATTAGTGTAGAGCGTTGGATTTCAGCTGTAAAATGCGATTGCATCAGTAACTAAGAAGAAGAGCTCTGTGCTCCTGGGAAACCCGACGTGCCTGATGTCGATGCAACACATCTAACTTCCAACTTTCATCCTTACCTATGTGTAAGCAAATACTAAGGACTCCAACATATTTATGGTGCCTCTTACAGTCAAGCGTGGGCAATTAAAACCACTGACCATTTTAGTTGGTTTCAAGCAAGTTCATTTTGTATTTTTGTTCCCAATACGTAATAGAATCTCATGCAAATGTGTTTTCATAACTATAAATTTTTAAACATCTTATACTGCAGTTTCTTGTTAGTCGCTACATTCATGTGGTCCTCCATGGTTTCCTCCCTTTCAGACTTTACTATTAGCAAGCCAAAAAAAAAAAGAATAAAAAGAAAGATCACAATAAATGCTAGGATCTGGGAAGCATTTCAGCCTGTATGAATGTTCACTGTTTGATCTGTCAGGAACACTACAACAAATGTACGGATTATCACTTCATATTAGAAAACAGCATTTTTAGCAACCTCAACAGTGAAAAAGTGGGAATAAAAAACATGGCAAGAGCAGCATGGTTTTTATTTCACACTCCCTGCTCAGCGGGACACTCGTTATATTCATATCTATGAAGACGGCTGAAACAAAACCTACCTTAGCAGACAGCTAGTCACTAATCCTGCCCCAAAAGCCTCCGCTTGAATTCGCAAGCATTCCAGTTCTTACTTTAGTCCACAAAATCCTGAGAAATATTCACCTTGGTACTACGATAGTTCAAAACTTCAATCCACCTCCAACAGAGAAGACAGTCCAGTTTTCCAAGGGATTACGCCCTCGGGGCTGATTTAAATTTATTCTCCAAAACTTTTGCATAACCAGTCCAGCAGAGCAGTAAAACTAAAGATTTCTTCTCAGGAAGGGTTGTCTGTCTGTCTCTCTTGTTTAGGTAAAGATTAATACAGTTCTAGGAAACTCTCAGGCTCAATCTATTAGTAACTCCAAGGAATTTTTTTAGTTTCACAGTAAAACAGGCCCTATTTGGGCACATGAATGAAGATCAGGATCACTGATTTAATAATCAGGTTTGTATTTTGCAAACAATAATGTCCTTGCCCTACACCACACCAAGTTCTCCTGCTCTGTCCAGAAGGCAGACAAAAAACCTATCTGAAAACAGGCTAGGCCAAAACACCTGACCAAAACCATGAAAACTAAGAGCTGCTCTAGCCACCAAAGATGCTCTCTTTATAAAGCAATGTTCCCCTTATGAACCCACATTAGATTCTCTCTTTATAAGCAAGAATTTTTCCATCTGGAATGAATTAAATTCTGTCCCTGTATTTTTATCTACTGTATACAGAAAAAATATTAAAAATATAGAAAAAAATATACAGAATTATTAAAAAATTGAGGATTGAGTGGAGACCTCAAGAGGTCTCAGGTCCTACCTCCGACTCAAAGCGGGGTTAAATTCAAAGAAAGATGAAGTTGCCCAGGGTCCTGTCCAGTCGAGATCTGAGTCTCCAAGGACAGAGATCCTACAGCCTCTCGGGGCCACTGTTCCCGTGCTCAGTCACTCTCCCTGCAAATGGTTTTTTTCCTTATTTCCTTACAATTTGTAGATATGAGCAACTAGAAGAATAGTTTTTATGACTGATGCAAGCAAACACTTCTACTGTAAGAGAACTGACTTCCAAACTGCATCTACAAGCTTTACAAATGCAGAAAAACATTGTAAATAGGATCCATGTTACAGACTTGGGTATCAACGGTCCTCTTCTTGCACACGTAGTTAGTATCCCTGGACTCCCAGTTGGGAAAAAGCCCAGCTTACAGAAACTGCGCACATTTTATAATCATATCTCTTCAGAATTCTTTGCTGTAATAGTATTTTCAGAGCCATGCTTTCTAAACATAAAGAGTGCATTAAAATCTATACATACCTGGAGTATCTTAACTGCAAGGAACTCCCCAGCAGCAAGGTGTTTGGGTTTGCAGACCATCTGCAAGTCATTTTAGTTAAGTACCCGTCTGTTTCACACGTGATATTGATATTCATATCTAATTAAAAGACATGGAAAGTTTATTAATAGATATATCATTATTTATACAAAAAACATGCATTGCAAGTCATATCTGCTCAATAAAAGCTAACTGGAGTTTAAAATGGAAATATTCTGACCTTACTATTAAAATGCACCAGAATTATAATTTAAAATCATCTGGAGTCTTACCTACTACATATAATTCAGCGTATCTATGATGACATTCCCTATTTTGATGACAACAGTATAATGCGGTATAGAAGAAACCTCCTCTAGGTTTTGTTGCTTTCAAGTTGAAAAGAGTAACTTTGCTTACGCGATCATTCACAAGCGTATACTGACTTTCTGGGATTTCTTCTGCTAAATTCAGCCACCAAACAATCTTCTTGGACGCTACAATCTTGGTTTTGTTTTTATAGATGCAATGAAAGGAAACGTTAGAACCAGCACTGGTCAGTATCTTTGGAGGGAAGTACAGGACTTCAGCTACACAGAAGGGGAAAAAAATGAAAAAAAAATCCATTGAGATTAGAATCTGAACAAAAAAAAATACCAAAGCATATGTCTATAGAAAAATATTATCATCCATCTGTATTTCTAAGTTTCCAACTTCTTAATTACTATTAATGACTATAGGGGAAAGGGGCAGAAATGAGCCCTAGACTGTCTCCCCCCCATAACTGATGTTCATAAATTCTGACAAAAATAATCCTTGATATCCCCAGGCAAACAGGAATTAAATGAGCAGAAAATCACTGGGGGGTAGAGTGAAAGCAATACACAGCAGCACAAGGGAAAGAGGGAACCATACAGGCTCCTGCAAATTACATCTTGGGAAACTAGATTAACACCGCTGCTTTTTACTCAGCCCACTTTTTAAAGGCACCAGGTCAGCTTATTTAAACGCTGCTACAAGTACTTGCACCCCAGAAAGGGTTAGCTCTGTCACTTGTCTCACAAACAAATACACCACCAATCTTAAAATTGTAAAATTGTCCTCAGGAGAAAGTGAGAGGAGATCCAAATAAGCGAAGAGCAATGTTGGGTTTGAAAAAAAACAAAAAGTCTAACATTTTGAACCCTGCAAGGATGTTGAAATCATATGTCAGCTGAAGCATTACTGTAATACTGGAGCATAGATTTTGAGAGAACTGCTGTTTAGAAATAGGAGAGAGGGAACAAAAAAAAAATTTAAAAATAAAATAAGCTTTCCAGGAGTTATTAATCCTGCTCATATTGAAGTCAGCAGGAGATTAATGTCTCAAAGACTTGTTTTACAATCTCAGCAGTGTGGGTAATACCAAATGGTAGCAGTGGCACAGTAAGTAATTCACCGAGGCACAAAGAGACTGAATTTGCAAATCACGTGAACGCGCACAGCTCAGCCCCCATCAGTCAGGTCCTGAGGGAAGCGACAGGTGTTACACACCTGCTGAAAGGGAACAGTTTGCTGAAGATCAACTCAAAGCCGGCATGAAAATCCTTAAAAGGTCAGGTTTGCTTTCCATAGTTAAGAAACCATGTCAGATATTTTTAGGATTTTTCCAGAATACAAGCCTTCTCAGATGGTAGAGCACACCTACAATGTTGTCATTGTCAAAGACTTTCTTCTTAAACATGAATCATAACACGAAACGAGTCAGCTGTAGAAAAACCTAGCTGCCTGATTTCAGCATTTGCTCTCGGTGATGTGCCTCCAGGATCGCACGGCAGTGCTCCCGTACCAGAGGCTTCGCTGCTCCAGCTGTGCTGCGTGCTCCGCTGTTCCTCCGTTGGCTCAGCCTATCACTGGCCATTGGGAGAATATGGGAGAATACAATGCAAAATTTCTTTTGCTTCCTATACGCTCTGACCATGAACAAAAAGCCTTTATGTTCTATCATTTTAGCAGGAGCTACATTGATGTAAGGGACCTCACTAAATCATAAGAGTTCTTTTCAGAGTCCAGGAGAGCTCTTAGTGTGTGTGACATGTCAGGACCAGGGCAGTAAATTGATGGCAGTATATAAGATGATAGTCCAGAACTCTTTTAGTGCAAGTCTGGTACAAAGGAAAGAGCAGAATCTCAGGCAAAGCCAAGCAGAAAGAGAAGCAGAAGGAAAAATAACTTCTACAGGATTTTTCAGCCCAGCTCCTACCTCCCTGGATAACACATGCTCTCAAATACTCATTCCACAAACCAAACTGGGAAATCTGTTCTGTTCCAAAAGACTACTTACTGCCCGTGACCTACCTCCAAAGCTGAGATTATACGGTGTGCTCCAGTCACTCCAGAAGCCTGGCCCATGACGATTCCTGCACCTCACTTGAGCTAAGTATGAAGAATCAAGGAGTGAATTGTCTATGGCCAGTGAGGTTTCTAGAGCAACTTGAACCATCTGTTGGATTAGGAGAAACCATAATGAAACAGGAAAAAAAAAGAGACAGAGGGAGCCAAAACAAATAGTCTGGAGAGTAGTTTTTAGGTAGCAAGTTGGGTTAAAAAAAGCTTTCTTCTTTAAATTTACTGTAAATTTGAATATAGTTTACCTCTGCGGAAAACATGTTATTTCATGTTTTTATGTCATGACACACCAGCTCAGGAGAAACGAGCGTGCCACACTCGACTCCACCAGACCAGCCACGTTGCTCAGCCCACCAGAGCCACTGCCCAAGGACGAGGAGGGTGGTAAGAAATTCTGAGCTCAGGAAAGACCCACCAACCTGCACTGCGCTCCATTGTGAAACAGAGCGAGCAGAGCTGACTCACCTGCCAGCCCTTTCGACCCGAGTTTGCAGAGACCTTTACTTCATACTGAAGTGGGTATGGCACCAGCACAGGCTCAGACCAGCAGATCCTCACTTGACCTTTCTCTGTCATTTCTAGATGCAGGTTCAAAGGAGGCTCAGGCTTTACTGCAGACAAATTAATTGACAAGTTTACCAATAACCTTATTGCCTCTGACGGCTGGCAGTAATGGGTTTTTACTGATTCACAAGTCTCTTTCACGCCTTTTCTTTAAGCTCCGTTTTCAAGAGCTGCTCTACAGCTAGTGTATGACAGACCTAATGTTGTGTAATATCACTGGAAAAGTGCACCCTGCCACCGTTATATAGTTAGTCATCAGGACATGCTGCTTGACCTAACGTTTGCCTTAAAACTACATTCATTTCTTGCCTTGGGCAACGATTCTTCCCAGTAACCAAGCACACACTCACCTGTTCTGCTGAAAAGACGACTGAGAGGGATGGGAGCGCAAATTGCTTTGTTCAGCTCCTTAAGAGACAGCAAATAATGTCCTCATACTGCACACAGAAAATTTCTAAATATTCCCATCCCTTCCCCAGTGATTATGGCTACGAAAGGTCTCCAGAAGAGCTACATTAGGGCAAAGTAAAAATGGAGGGTTTCAGAAATTTCCCATGAGGATGAAGATAACCCTCTGCAGAGGGAAATGGATGGGCAGCTTAGAGTGAGGATTCAGATTACACCCACTCTTCCTCAGACAAAGGCAAAGAACCTAGATCCTACTTTCACCCGTTACTGTGACCATTTCAAGTCACTGTGTAAGTACAGTGTCCTTTGGTTGACCTTGTCCTCATTCAGCTCTGAGTTTCTCCCATGCAAGTGTAATATCCTGTTAAAAAGCACTGCAAAAGCTGAAGGGCAAGCATTTCCGAGGGTCCTGGGCAGTGGGCACAGGTTCACTCTGAGTTCCATCTGCCCTGGATGTCCCCAGCCTGCCCCCACACCCCAGATACAACCATGCCTCCCATTCAGGGCTTTATGCTGTCTACACTGTGGCTTTGCTAACCTGGTCTCTCAGCTCTTCAGGGTGTCTCATTTAACTGGTATTACTGGAATCTCACTCAGTTTACCAAAACCCTGTTACTATTTTCCATAAAAATTCATCACACTGAGTCAAATCTTATTTTATTATTACTTATATACCATCTCAAAACAATTAACTTGATGAAGACAAGCAGAAATAAGTGATTGGGGAGGACTTTTAAAACATGCCAGTAACTTTTACACCACACTTTCGTGAATCTTACAATATAAATAATGATGTCTGCTCTGCTGATGCCACATATTTTACTTACACCATCTATAAGCAAGTACAACTCTATATTAAACAAGCATTCAGAGTTTTACTTTCAAAATAATTTTTACTTGAGTTAAATCTTGGCAGAACATATACTAATATTATGCATTTTAAAAATATACTTCACTAAACAGAACAAACTAATTATGTCATTTTAAATACTGGCAGATGTCTGTCTGAATTCAAGATTCAAGTCTGAAATTTTTTTTTTCTTGTAGCAGAATTTAAAAGCAGCAAGATGAAAAATGCAGCATCTCATCTTCAAAACTAGCCCACACAGAGACTTTTAACTTATTCTGCCTGCAAAGCACATCAGTCAGGAAGAAGTCTGTAAAACTCCTATTTTTTTCCCCCACAGCTGACAGAGTCCCTGCCTTTTTGAAATCTGCCAGGACCTGCAATAACTGTGCATGTTGGATAGCAAATTCATTAACGTCAGTATGGTTTTAACTTGATTAAATACAGAGGAATGTGTTCCAATTCGGAAAATGCTGAAGTTCTATGTGCATGGAAGAAGGCATCAGGATGACAGAGCTGCTTCAGAGAAGAGGTAGTTTTGTTTGCTAAGTAACTTTAAGAACAGGTTTGGTTTTTTTCCCCCGCTCACTTAATTTCTGTCCTCAGCACCCAGAAGCCTTTTCCTATCTGGTCTGTGCCCTCCTGCACAAAAGACATCCTGCTGCTATTCTCCATCAAAAGAAGTTTAAAATGTAGGTCACACCTACCTATATCTATGGGCTTGACTGACATCAGAGGTGACCGCAGAGGCGTTACACCGATCGTAATCTCCAGCCACATGATGTAAGTGTGGTTGAGTCTCAGGGACGGCACACAGCACTCACACTTGGACTCGCTGCAGTCACACTGAGCAGCTGTGACAGTCCCCTTTAGAGAGCTCGTAGATACATCTCCCAGTGAAAGCTCTGATCTATAAGGAAAAAAACAAACCACGAAACAAAGCAAACCAGTATTTCTTTCTATACTCTATCTCAGTAGAGGAGGTTTGCCCATCTGGGTAAGATTTATGTACCAAAAAAAAAGAAAAATTGTTACCAATTGCTTTTACTTTGCTGCTTCTCCCTTTTGAAATGGTTTCGAAGTAAAGTAGTTAAGATGATTTGATGGGAAGTATTCCTAAGGTTTGACTTTAAAACAAATGTGTTACAATACCAGATGACACTTTTAATTTAGTCAGACTAGTTTCTGATTCCTGATGGTAACTATTACTAGATACTTCTTGGGCACACAAAGGTAGTTTACCTTACAGTGGAGTGACTGGCAGCTCTCTGCCACCTCCATAGAGATCATGTTTCCTTTCCTATTCATGAGGCACTGAAATAAAATCTAAACAATTTAACATTTCTTCCAGCTTCTCCTACAATTAAGCATTAGAAGTAATATAATCAAAAACAATTATTCAAGGGAAAAACAAGTTCTGGAATAACAAAAGCCTAAAGAACTCCTCCATTCAGAACACATTTTATACTCATTTTCAACGACATACAGTATTGGAAAAAAAAAATAGACACCAGTGTCCTCCAAAAGTCTTAACCTCATGCAGCTGATTCCAAGCGAAGGCTTTAATTATTTTTTACGTGCAGCATGTTTGTGTGTTGGATAGTCTGATGTTTCCTAGGAAAGCAAATTATTTACTCACACGCATTACTACTATTTCTTGGACAGGCTCATGGAAAGTATTCAGGAAGTAACTTACTACATTTTGCTTTTATTGCTCCTCATGGGACTACTTTTGACTGAACGTTCAGATTTAGTTTCAAGAGGTTTTTTTTCCTTTTTCTTTTTTCTTTCTATTACCACTCCTTCCTTGAGAGTTTCACATAACACAGTTTTTGTTTACACAATCCGCTGCAAACACTGTACAGTCTAAGATAAACTTGTGAAGTTTTAAACAACTAATGGTTGCATGGGCATAATACATGTTTTACAAACAGTTTAATCAGATTTTCTAATAACATGATTTTGACATGTTTTAAATGAAATAAAGGGCAAAGTAGCAAATACTGATCCAAGCAGTGCTGCATTATGTCTCTAGATGCTAGCAAAATGTTTTATAGGACACAAAAAGAACATACACGTTCATATTGAAATACAGGCCATCACATTTCATTTATATCTCTAAAAAATACAAAGGCTTCCTTGGGTGTACTTCCAGAAGCAGCAGGAAGAAGACCCGTGCTATTTCCATGTACACGTTAGTACATAGATGCTTTTCAAACATGTTTCAAGGCATTTTTAGAGCAATCCTCATGTGTATGGTTACTCTTTTATACATATTTTCAATCTCCATTGATTTTAGTCAAACTACTCTTGATTTATGAAATAAATACCACACAACGCTGCTTCTATTCTGAGGGCAACCAGCAGTTCCCAAAGTATTCTTCATTCTCATTTCTATTCCACAGATATTTTTTGGGCTCTTTCAAACACAGATACACATTTATGGCGTACTGCAGGTATTCGGTGACACAGGCCTCCTTAAGGTAGTGAAATTTAATAGCGTGAATACTTCGCAGCCAAACTTCTCACAGCGGCAAAGCCAAGACGAATGCTGCCAGTTAACCCATCCTGGATTCCTTCCTGCTTTTGACATTTCATCCTTACAAAAAAAGCTTACGTTTTGAAGTAATTTTGGAATTATTTCTGTATAGCAAGAGGTTTGTTTCACTAATTCAGAGCAAGAAACTGAAGTTAATAGAATAAGAGCCTTTCTGTAAAAGTTTAAAATCATGTTATAGCTGGCATGACTCATCGTAACACTTGAATTCAGGGAGAGCAGAGAACTCGACACTGGAGGAGAAGGAAGGACAAGATTTTCTGTTTTTTTTGTTTGTTTGTTTTAGTCAATTTGGTATCTAGTGCATTTAATCGACTGCAGAGCACAGGGGAAATGGGCATCATTCACTGATCCCGTTACCATAATCTGCCCTACTGAAAAAAGTCAAAAACTGAGGAGAGGCCGGGAGCAAACAAAGGGCTGATGAATTATGGAGAGAGCGCGTGCAAATGATGCTGGCTGGCACTGCAAGGGAACCCTCAATATACACACATGGATCTCCCCACATCGGGGCCCCACTCATCATTCACTGATCAACACACACACATCACACCTCCACCTGGCTTTTAGGAATCTCTTTGAAGCTGGTAACACAAGGATTTTCAGTTTTGTACTCAGCAGTAAGGACCCCATAAGCTAAGCAGGTTCATATGAATACGTAGTTTACATTTATTAGTGCTACAGTCAGGCAATACTGACATTCCTAAAATAATTTTTACCAGGACTCACAGACTTTAGGACACGAGAATTATTGAACCTTATGCTGATGGTATCTGGCAGACACACTGCAATTAAACTACTTGGAATATTTTTGTTTTTATAGTTGTGGCTCCACTTCTTTCTCTTGAATTTCCTTTCAAAGACTTCACAGAATTTTCTTTTCAGTTTCCCTGCCTTCTAATATTGCTCACAGATTTTATTAGTCTCAACAAACCCACAATCCATCTGTAAGAACATAGTCTTTCCATCAGTGTCTTTTTATCTTCTAAAACCTCATCTGGAAAAGCAGTTACAACCCCCACTACCATCTTTCTCCCAATCATTCTTAATGATTATTCCCATTTTTAACTGTCAAACTGAGCTTATTTGCACTCTGAAGACCACTCGTGTACAGGGGAAAAAATGCTGGAGAGGTCCTCCCTGTGCTGTGTTGTGCCAGTGTTTCAAAGGCCACTTAGTTGGGAGTAAACAGGCACAGGTTGTTATTTCTCCCTGCTCCACCACACAAACTTTCTCATTTGTTTACGGTATAAAATTCTGTATGGAGGAAAGCAAGTGTAACTGGAGAAAAACCCTATGGCTCCATGCCAGGCAGGCCCTCCAGCCCTTGTGACAGAGAATTTACTAGCATCTCACTGCTACGCTCTAGACTTGTCTTACAGCTCTCAATGTCTGCAGGCAACCAGGGCAAAGCAAGGGGAAAGACCAAGTGATGTTATCAGACGCCAGGTCTGCTCCCAAAGACACACAGATACCAAGAAACAAGGTAAGGACCTTTGCATTTCCACGAACTGGCAAGACACAGGGACACAAAATTGAGTTTGGGATAAGAGAATGGATCAGTGGAGAATGTGATCATCCCCACATCAACTTATTCCAAATTGCCAAGCCCAGGATAAATGTGTGAGACCTGATTACAAGCAAAACAGCAGAAATCCAAAGTATCGTGGAGAACTGCAGCAGCCCAGGACTGCACGAGCAACCTGTGTCACTATTAAAGGATCCCCAAGGCTAAGCGATTTCAGTTAATGTAATTAATCGTCAGCATTTACAGCATTCCTGAAATATATACAACTGGAAAGATCATTCACTTTTGGTAGACAGTTAACCTAATTTGCCTAGTCAAGTTTCAGAATAACCTTTCTCCTCCCAGAGACATGCTGCTAGGGAGGGTAAAAGCCCCAGCATTACCCTTGCTTGAGCCTCTTACAGTGCTTTGGAAAGAACAAAACAGTTTCTGTTCAAAGTAACTTGATATCATTTACAAGCAAGCAAACTGTGGATGTGTAAAATGCAAGGATACCTCTTTAATGCTGAAAAAAAACAAAAGCTGTTGAGGACCCAAGCTCTTTTGTTGTAGATTCTTCTAGGTCATTATTTTTGTACATTGTCTGTCCCATATGTGAGAATTCTGGGTTGATCTCCAGACTCCCAGGGAGTAACACATGCCAGGAACACATATTTTTAAAACTGGGAATGTTTTCAAGGTATTTTGGCTCATGTGAATAAAATGTTAAGGTACCAGCAAGCCAACAGGGAAAGCTGCCACCTTACCAAAATCTGAAATGCTTTGCTAGCTGTTCCCCTAGAACACAGGCACCCTAAAAGGAATATATTAATATGAAATCTGGGGAGTGAAACAAGCTCCCCAATGTCAGGGACCGCACTGCATCTCGCCGAAAGTAATCAAATGCAGAAATGCCACAAGGACTCTAATGAGCCTATATGGCCTGCTGGCATAAATTGCATGACACTGAATTCCCTTCCTAATACAAAGAACCTCTTCATCCCAGCTGGGACTCGAATCTGTTGTTCCACGGACGTTAGGCATACCGAAAAAATTCAATATAGAGATTACTACACTAGGATTACTGGCAAAGATTGCAGTTGGGACTGGATGGAACAAAGTCAGATCTACTCCCACCAACACACAAGTAATGGCATTTCAGAAATCAAAGTAATGAGGAACACTGGAAGATCACAGCTTTAAAATTAAGCAATTGTATCAGCAAAGATATTTTAGGAAGTCAACACTGATTTTAATTAAAGCATTTTAAGAAACATGGAAAGGACAGAGGAGGGGGACTCTCCATTCCAGCCACCTCTCATTCAGAGACAGAAACATAAACTTTCCACATTGTCCAGAATTACTTTTAGATAAGACAAAGGTACATAACATATCATCTTCTTGCAAAGCTACTGCTACCACTGTGCCGCAAGCTTGAGAGGCCAATGTTGATGTTTGAGAAAATGCTTTCAGATTTCTAATGCTAATAGTGACAAATTTAACAGAGTCTGTACTTACACAGCATATAAGAGATTAACCTTCAAGTCGGCTCTCAAGGACAACTTCAACAACCGCAGGCTACAAACTAACAGGTCCAGCTTGCCTTTAATCCAACATTCAGTGTTCCAACTTGAATCTGAACAAAAGAAAGGGATTAAACATTGATGAACTATATTAAAACCAAAAAAAGGAAAACAACTGAAGAGCCAGGATAAAATTCACCCACAAGGAGAGGACAAGTAACTGATATTCATGAAGGTGAGGCTGGATCACAAGAGTGCAAATGTTTATGAATAATCCTTGCTGAACGGGGCACTAATACATGGCCTTGAACACTTGAAAGGCTAACAACCTATGTGATACTGCTGCAGTCTAATTATTAGAGCAGGAATATATTTTACCTGACTTTACAGACAAGGCCACAATGGGAAGAAATAAATTCAGGCAAATTTAGTATGGCAGTCTTCAACAGAGATTTATTTGTTCCATGGGACGGTTCTTTCAAAATTAAATTCTACTCTACCGAGGTCAATGAGATTCCTGCCGCTGACAGCAGTAGGCCAGCTGGCCAGTGTACTGCTCAGAGACTGTGGCTTACAGGAGGAGAAAAACAGCCTAGGAAAAAATAATTCAATCTAATCTATGTACAGATATTTACTAAGGCATCACAATGCAGGCAGAAAAGATGGCCCTTGCCCTCCATCTCCCCCACCTCCTTCAAGAGCTCAAAGCCCATACCCACAGAAATACTTAAACTATTTCTTATGGCTTCTAAACACCTTTGAAGATCTATGCTTATATCCTCACATATAGTGCTACATATTTTATTCACAATTCCCCTAGAAAGACAGGCACCTTTTTTTTCCCCTTTGAAACTGTACTGTACAATTCTCTTCATTTTCCACTTTGAACTTCTGTGAGGAAGGATTTTACCATTCCATGTGATCTGCTCTGTGTAAAAATGAATACCCATTGACACAACCCACTCTCCTCCTCCCAAACAACAAAAACCTCGACCATTTTTTGAAGTAGTAGTAACTTCTTATGCCCTTGAACGGAAAACCTACCGATTTCCTGAGAAGCAGAGATACTTATTTCTGAAGGAATAAACTTCCTTGCTTGCATGCTTGCTCTGTACAAAGAACAATCAATGTTTTTATCACTCCAAAGGCAACACAGAAAACTTTCTGTGTTCATTAGCAAGGGAGTCTTGGTTACAGATGCTCCATCCTCCCTCCGCAAACCGGACCAGTTCTCTACAACTCCAGCAGAGAAAGGACTCAGAAATGTCTCGTTCAGCAGCATACAGGGTAAGGTAAAGTTCCTGGGAGGAATTTGATAGACCATACAGTGGGCAACTGCCATTTGAAGAAAGTCTGCAAATATAAAGGCAAAGATATTGGAAAGAAAAGCTCATATTGCTTGACAATGAAAAGGGAATGGCTGATGTTACACAAAACCACATTCATTACATAAAAATCAGACTATTTTCAGGGGCCATTCTCCCCTGCGTTGCAGACAAAATTAGAAAAACATCCCCTCTGCACTGCTGTCACAACTGACAGATGCCAGCCTTCTCCCCAAAGTTGCTATACCTAACTTCTTGTTTTCTCAACCTCTTGAAATAGGTCAAGATGAAGACTGCAGGGGAAGCACCTCCTTGGGGTAAATTATATTAATTCAAAATACAGTGAATCCTAAACCTAACTGCACACACTATACAGGTATGAGTTTCATTTCCCCCTGCAGTGCTGGGACACTTGCAATCCAGCTCTTATAACACAGCTCCATTACTGCAGAAAAAATAATCCCATTGTAAATGAAACACAGTCATATTGTAACTGTTAACTACCAAAGAACAGTATTACAAGAATAAACAACTGGATGTTACTGCAAAACCCCAGGGCATTATCTGGGAAACAAAATGCAGGAAAAGAATTATCTTTTCCATCAGGCTTAGATTTTCAAATTAAAATTGCTCTGACCACATTTGTAGCTCTTGTTGGTAAGTCATAGCTTGAATCATGCTAAGAATGATTTTGAGAATTATAAGCATGTCGGTTTTGGAAATAGCTTACTGTAAAACACTGCGTGAATTTCAAAGATTAAAGCTCTAGTTACAGAGGCATGTGGGTCGTTTGTGCACTTTGCATTTAGCTTTTTGCTCAGTAAGGGCATAAATATTTTAAGCAGTTCATTAGACAGAAATTAATTTATGCTCTATGCCTTGCAATAGCCACAGTAAGAAAAACAGAATTTCTCTGGCACTGTTTGATTAAGAGCACATAAGCATAAGCTAAATAATATAAAAACACAAAATGAAAGCTCTTTAAAAAGTAGATACGTGCATGCTACCTTAAAAGCAGACACTGTGCTACCATGCAGCATATTTCATTTTCTCTTTACACTGATTTTGTATCTCCAGGCTCCTGAAGGGTTCTGCTCTTTCCTCCTCTCTCATTTAACAGAGTTTGTGCCTCTCTAAAGATCAGCTTCATTAGCCCTCCTGGCTGCATGCGGAGGATTCAGTTGACCAAACAGACTATTAGTCCATAACACATGATTAAAAAAGGCCAAATGAGTAAGCGACATGACTGCCTGTGGAGCAGGACAGATAACCAACATACTCCCAACTCACAGCATCAGCTGGGGGGTGGGAAGAGATTCCTGCCAGTCATCTCTTTTTCTAAAAAACTACTTCCCCCTCGCATATCACACCAGACAACCTCAAGGGATTAATTAAATCCTATAAAGTCAAAATGTGTGCAGCTGCTTTCCACTCCTTCAGAAATGTAAAAAAAAAAAAAGAGTTAAAAGAACTATAATGCATAACAATACAGAAGGCTTAATACAGGACTACTGTAGCTCTTAAATGCCTGTTCATAAACCGCAGCGTGCATTAAGGATGTCTTCCAGCTACAGATATAACAGTGTGTCCATGCCACAGACACAGAGGAAGCCATCACTGACAGAACTGCAGTTCTGTCCCCAGAATAGCAGCATATTTGCCTGGCTGGGTTAACAGGGCTACAAAGATGCCAGCCATGGCTATTTCCTTATTTGAACCAAATGGAGATGACTGCTCAATGGATACACTGACTTTCAGTCATTACATGCCATCAGGTTGTGACAAAGCACTCTGAAGCCTAATGAAAACTCCCTGAGGCATCCAGGTTTTCTAATTAAAAGGTACACAATATGTTTAGATGATGTAAAGTATTTAAATGAATGTCAACAATGCAATATTTGATACTGAGTGGATAAAGGTAGGTATACAGAAAGATGTATATGTATATAGAAAAGATACAGAAATCTAATGATTTATTCATCTTTTGTGAAGACACAAGATGACACAGATTTTGAAACTAACTTCATTGGTTTACAGCATCTGCTTTCTCCCTAAGAATCAGCACCAGAAGTCTTTAAATAGTTCTTATTTTCATCAAAAAAAAAAAGAAAGGCAAATACCAGCTGTCCCTGAACAGCATACACTAATATTGTTACAGACATTTCCCAGCTAGAAACTCAGTTTATTATATCCAACTTTTGCAGTTAATTGAGCCCCCTTTAACAGCACTGTGCACACGAAAGCAGGAAGGTCAGCTACCTGAAAAAGCAGAGCTCAAACTCCAAGTGACATCATGGCTACACTGAACTAAGCAGAAACTTTGCAGTTCTGATGAAACTGGGATTTTCCCTTCTGCTTTTGAACCTATTAGGATAATAAAACAAATCGCCCGTGAACTTCTATCTTATCATATTTTGACTCACCAAATACTTTCTACTGATGTTTCCTGATCTTAAAAGTCAGTTGCACTGCTTTCTGGGATAAGACATGCAGGCACAACCCTGAGAGTATCAACATTTCAATTCTGCACAACGATAACATCAGGTCCTTTGTACATTCTAGTTGCATGTTGTGATAAGATATTAATCCAGTAGCACGACTTGAAACACCCTTGTAAAACAGAAATGGTGATTACTCTCCATTCCACATTATTTTCAATAGATTTATTTTTTTTAGTAACTTACCCAACAGCACAAACATGGTCAGAATGATTTGCCAATACATCTTGTTCTGTAGAGCTGATCTGAAAAACATACAGAAAATTAACTGAGAGCTGATAATAATCAGTCTATTATTTCATTAGGGTTTCATTTTGGTGCACTTCAGTTAATTTGATACACCTTTGTAAGCAGAAAGGAAGAACAAAATCAGAAAGTATTTGAGAAAAAAAATTCCTTACAATATCAATCAAATATCAACACAGCTCTTCTTTCATCATTAGAGCTATACAGTACCTCATGGTCTCCAGGCTTTTTCTGAGCATTGGTCACCACCTGGGTTTGCTCATATGAAAGGCACTACAAATCCAAACCACCAAAATGCCCAAGAGATACTCAATGTTCAAAGTGCAGCGTACACAAAAGCATTTGGGCACCCAAGTGACTTCACCACACTTCCCCGCAATATTTCCATACTGTTCTTTCATTTGAAGTACTTTGTTCTTTCCGATTTTCATCCTATAGTCACATAAATTCTGTTAAAACCCAAACATAAGCATTTTTCTATTTTAAAAAAAGCCCAACAGAGGCTATCAGAGGAGAACACACACAGTTTGGTTGCCTTTGTAGTTAACCAGAACTGGATGATTAGTAAAACTTACACATCGAGTCAGACAGAGAATGCTGGGGGCAAGAAATGCGATTTGGGGAGTCTCTCCAAAGTATTCTCATTCCTTAAATATTTCTGAGAAGAATTTCCTTGAGAACATCTACGTTGCCAAAAGAACTGGTGCCCATACTATGTAATCCACTGGCCTTTCAGTTTGGGGGTGCATGAACTGTACTATATGTACACACATACACTGTGTGATACACACAGACTACTTCCCAGCTGTTGGCTCTGCAGCCTGGAAGGAAACTGTACGCAGACACAGAAAAAGAGTGACTCTCTGATTTTTACCACTCCTATCAGTGTGTGGTCTGAGCACATCCCTGTTGCGTCACCCAGGGCAGCGGCTCAACAAGCCAGCGCAGAGTGGAGGGTCAGCCCCACAGAGGAACCAGTAGCTGCTAATAAAACCAAAGAATTTGGTTACAGTAAGGAAAACCACCTTCTGCTCACAGCTTTTGCCCTCACCATAGACTTTGATACAATCATCCAGTGACCCCGACACTGCTTTAAGCCTTGACCACAGCCCAGTGCAGAGGTGATTCCACAGGCACAGCTCTCTGCCCGACGCAGCACACAACTGACCAGTGAAGTTACAGTATGTCAGGCTTCTTGTGCCCCTGCAAGCTCTCCCAAAAGGAAAGCCCTTGGAAATTTAGCTGGGGCTGGAGCTGCAGCCAAGTCATTTCCTTCATTTTGGTCTGCAAGATGAGTCAGTCCCATCCACTTATCTCCCCATTCACCCAGGTTATAATCAGAGTACCTTTTAAGCTACATTTTGAGGAATTAAAGAGGAAAGCTTGACATTTCAAAGGCAGTGCTTCACAACCCCTACTTGAGAGGAAAATGTGCCTCTCAGCACAGCTGTTAGGAGGCCAACCTTACCTGTACCTCTTCCATTAGCCTATTTCCTAATTGGTGAGCCATGAAGACCAGAGGAATTATCTAGCTACAACCTTGTATTAAGTCCATCATTTCACAAAATTATTTCCAAAAGCCTGTGATCAAAGTTATCCAGGTTTTTTGCAAGTTTCTGATCAAAATAAAAAAAACTTTTAAAATAATTTACTCGACATAAGTAGTGTACACTATTCATACGATTAAATGTATGGTCTAATGAAAAACAGTGCATGTTCCTCTTTTACAGGCGCAATAAAAATAAAAATGTAAAAAATGTCCACCACCAAGAGCTCTAAATAATCCATAAAGTTATGGTCCATCATTTGCTCTCCCATCATAGGTGCTGCAAGAAGCAAAAGCTGTCATGCAGACATCCTAGCCCTATTGCCCCCAGATGTTTGAAGGAAAGAACCGCTATTTTGGTAACTACACATATTTCCTTGTACTATTTCAAAGCAGAATGGGAATCATAATCTCTCATTTGTTCCTGGAAGTAAGAGGACACATGGTTAATTGTGTTACCAGTAGCTGCTGTGGTAGCTTCACCCATGCAATACCTGCTGTAGGCTGAAAAGAAAGCGGCCACAGACCCCAGAAACACATACGCCTCAAAGAAAGTTATAATTATGCAGTTCTACTGAAGATAAAGGCATTTACACTTCCTGCTACCATAAAAATGACCAGATAATCAGATTCTGGTATCAGCACTAATTTGACCATAATTAACAATATTTGGACCAGAGAGCAAAAAACAGTTCAGACCAGCTCGAGACATCTTCTTTCTCTACCTCTGTTGCATCCATCTAGGCTGATATTTACAACGGTGTTATTTTTCAACCCTGATTCCAACCACATTCATGAACACAAAACAGTGCTGTACACAATCAAAAAGCAATTTAAGCTACATGTCACCAGCGTTAGCTCCTTTTCTGTTCAAAGTTCAGTGTCACTTGTGTAAACTGTACACAGGACCTGAGATTCTACAGATAACTCCCAGCACAAGATGAACGTACTGCTCGAGTGGACAGGACTACGTGAGAATACTGAACCTACCGGAATTCCTAACTTCTTTGTAAGGAAGAACAGAAGTTTTGCAAGACACACTTTACATGAAAAAGCAAGTTAAAAAAAAAAAAAGAGAATTATTTAAACTTGCAACTATAGCTCTGTCCCAGAGAGAGTAAGTTGACACAGGAAGGACAAATGGTTTTATGCATGGCTGGGGAAGTATCCATACAAATGGAAGGAATCATTTTAACACATCTACATCTATCTTAAGATACTGCATTCTGAAACCACCAGCTGTGCTGCTGCTGCTCCGTACAAGAAACTTTCCAATTCTATATGTAAATTGTATGTAACTCTCCATGCTAACCACCATACAAAAAACTTCAGCAAGTCCCTGCCTTGACATAAACATCTGATTAAAACCAAAACACAGCAGATACAATGAGCAAGGAGGACAACAATGAAAGAAAGATCATTTTTCTTTACAGGCTGGCTGACAGACAATCCATTGGCATATCAGCATGGGAAACATTTCCAGCACAGCCTGAAACGAGCACAGCGGGTGATCCAAAACACCTGCTCACTGGGCACAGAAAATGTACTGAAGGTTTCCCTTTTCCTTCTGGAGCTGCCTTTATTTTTCAGTTTCTTGCCTTGATAACTTACATTTCTGCGTGTGTCCTTTCCGAACTACAAAAAAACCGGTTTGATGTGAAAAGAGGACTGCAGTGTGAGGCAGGTCTACCTGTCCGGTTGGAACACCGGCGAACAGAGGGTGGCACTGGTGACTAAGAGTGCCAGGGCTCTACAACCCATCCTGCACCCATCGGAGCAGCACAACCCTGATATCACTAAACTCAGCTGTAAAATTCTCACCAACTTTTACAGGAACAAAGATACTAGAGGAGCAAATGTGGCAAGATCAGTGTCTTACATATTAATGGTTTCCAATGAACAATTTCAAAGCCTATAGAAATTTATAGAAACTCTGTTGCCAGGATCTATTTTTCCTCAAGTAACGTACCACACACACATATACAGTGTCTGGAGTGCTTTTTTTTTCTTTTTCTTGTTCCCACTCTCCCCAAAAAAACAACAACAGCTGCTAGTTAATGGGAAACAGGAACATAATACTGCAAGCATACAAACTGTCCCTGACTTTTCCAAGCACTCTGCTACAGCTGTTTTTAAATATTTAAAAGATCTCTACAAAGCAAAAAAATATTTTACCGATAATGCCTAGACACAGCGCCTTCTGGCCTGCTCTTTAAGGGTGCCGAGGGCTTCCCAGTCCTGTTGGTTTTGGCAAGACTGCTGGTTCTCAGTCAGCCCTTCTGGGCATGGAATTTCCTTGCATTTGTTTGTCATTTAGTATATTAGTAAACATTACTAATACAGAGCTCAGAGTAAATGAAACATATGAAATAGCGATGAGTATGACTTGCACTGAATTATGTCACCTTCTAATACTGAAGCTTTAATCAAGGCAACCCAAGTTGCATGTCTCCTCACGCTCTGAAAGGACAAAACTAGGAGCAGAGCTGCCCTTGTCCCACTCGTGCACGACTGCTGGGCAAAAGCACAGCTACAAAACCAGGCTCTGGGTCTGCTGATGGAGCTCCTCTTCTGAAAGTCAACAGCAAAACGTCCCAAACTCTAGGGAGTTTCTCCAGATTGTACAATTTCCCTTGAATGTACTGAAACAACCCCCTCATTTCAGAAACATCCACGCTGCTCGCAGGCAGGTTCCCACCACCGGAGGGGATGCAGCCGCGCAGCAGTTCCATTTCTTCCTGCATCTCCACTGCCACAGCTCCGAACGCAGCACTGGAGCTTGTGTGTGCTCACGACGCACAATTTGAGAGACTTATGTTTCATCAACATTAAATCATCAATAAAGTGTTTTTAATAAACGCTCTCTCCTTGCTTTTCACCCATGAGCATACATTGTTTTTCCCTTACAGGCTGCAAGCAGAGCTCCTGTGATCATCTGCACCCACACTTAGTAAAGGCTCCTCCGCGTTTTCACTATAAACTCTATTTATAAAAGCCGTGCCAATAACTAACATTAAATTTCCAAAGCACTCTTCTATCAGAACGGACCCTAACGGCTGCTGCAGCGCCAGTGACTCACAACCCGCATCCACCAAAATTTCTTTTTTTCAGACACTAAGCCACAAGAGAAAAAAAAAATTAAATAAAATCAATAACAGGTCTGAGGTGGGTCCAAAGTCCCCTGGTCCTTCAGAAGCCGAAGGGGGAGGCACAAGCCCACCTTCGCCACAAGCTTTCTGAGGGACCAGCCACCTGTGCTCTGCTCTCCACGGGTATTTCAGCAAGAACCACACGGTTTTTACACCTTTTCCCCCCTTTCCCCACTACCACCAGGGAAGAAGCCGGCCTCGGGGGCGGAGGAGGGCTTCACCCCGCGGACAGACCGCGCAGCCGGCTGTCAGGGAGGGAGGCGGGCAGGGTCCGCCAGCCCCACCGCTGTCACTCGGGGAAAGCCGCAAGAAACCCGAATTCAAGAAATAAAAGTAAATTCACCGACCCGCTTCGCTTCGCTCCCGGAGTCTCCGCCGAGGTGGTGGTGTCCCGCCGCCCGCCGGGGAGCAGCAGGGCCCGGCTCCCCTCAGGAGCTCCCGCCCGCTCCCCTCAGGAGCCCCCGCCCGCTCCCCTCAGCGGAGCCCGCGCTGCCGCCGCGCGCCGGGGCTGACCGCGGCCCCGCCTCGTCCTCGCGCTCGCCAGGGCGGCGCGGCCCGCCCCGCTCGCGCTACCTCAGGGGCCGCTTCCCGCCACAGCGCCCGTCGCCTCGCCGCCTTCTCCTCACACACGAGGGGCCGCGGGGAGGGCGAGCGGCCGCTCCTCAGGCTGACAGGGGGGTCGGGGCGCCTGCGGAGCTTCCTCCCGAAAAGTGAAGCCCCATGGCGTGGCTTCTCTCTGGAAAGTGTACGAGCTAAAGCGCTTTCACAGAAAGTTTCCACTCACTTGAGTTGCTGCCCTGTGCAGGGCAGGAGCCTGTCCAAGGTAAGCTGAGGGAGCGTGAAGGTGCAAGGTTTTCCTCTCCTAAAAGCCTAACATGTTATTGAAACCCAATGACAGTTCGTATGTGTTTTCTTGAATGCAGAGTGGGGCTGCTTTACCTCAATAAAGAACCTTCAGGGAACGTTCAGCGCGGTCTGGATCCACATTTGTGAAGAATTTAATTAACGTTCAGCGTAAGTATTCAAGTCAGTGGCGTTAGCAGCGGGAGCTACACAAAATAGCCGCTTGTTGATGTAAAAGGTGACATAAATCATGTTTTCTGGCTATTAAGCCTAATCTTCAAGGTCCCTTCCAACCCTGACCATTCTATGATTGTATCTCCCAAGGATCTCCGAATTTTCACAAAATTGTAAACGTTGTGAGTTATTATTCATAACACAAACATGCCGACCTGTCAGCAGGACAAAGATCAGTGTTTAAAAAGAGACCTGATTCGGATAACTTCTTGTAAATGGCACACTGAGCAGTGCTGGCCCCTTCCGTTGTGACGATTTGTTGAATTGCCTGCTAGAAAATGAGCCTCAGAATTTGGTTCTGAAAATCCCATTCTTTGAAGTTGTGAAAATGTTAATAATAGTAGCTTTCCAGAGATTTCAAGGTGTATGGGGTATGTGAACCTGCAGCATAAACAATTCATTATACATGACTGTTGTAATCCTAAAGTGTGAACAACAGCTTAGCATTCACCGGTAATGTAAGGATACAATTTTGGTCAAGAAAAGCAGTTTTACAATCTCAAACACCA
>WKFP01014940.1:239412-283029 GCA_011057875.1 Pterocles orientalis | reverse complement strand
CATACCGTACAGATAATACTAGCAAATCCAGAATGAGGTTAAATAAGGGAGTTCAGGAAGCAAGCCCAGAGCCTGAAGTTGGGCTAGACAGTACAGAACAGCAATCCCAAATGTTTATTGTGCAAAACAGGGCAAAGCCAACAGCTAAGTGATTCAGAGTGTAAAAAAACTCACCTTCTCCAAAGCTTAGTTGCTCAAATCATTCCTATAAACAGAAAGCATCAGCTATTCAGAACACAGACGCTAAAGCCTTCTCCTGGTGGTGGGTGCTTTCACAAATTGGTTAAAATAACTGAGCAGGCTTCATTTTCACAAGCACTGGTGGGATCAAAATCACTCACTTCATATACTCACCAACATAACTACGGGAGTACTGACCTAGAAAAGAAAGGAAGCCTTGATGCCTCCTGCATTCCGGGTTCCATCAGTGCTGACAGCAGATGTGTCTTACTCTAGACATTATTGAAGCAAGGAAAGTGGAAGAGGTCAAATATTATCTTACGCACCATCTTTTTTTGGACACCTTTAAAAAGCTCGCAGATCTAACATGTACATGATGATAATTTACCCGCATATTTGAATACGACCTCTACGACAATGCATGACATAACAGTAATTCCACCACCTATTGCAATTAGATGATGGCTTCTGAAATTTGTTCCCCTGTGTTTTGATCTCATCAGTGCTGACTGACCTTCCCAATGACCACAAGCACTTAACTATTTATCTCCAGAAAAAGATGTGAAGGAGCTTCGGGAAAAAGAACTTGGCAAGAGTCCCCAAGGGTCCCAATACTGAGAGTCCACTCGAAGACCCCATTTCACTCCAAAGCAATTAAGAAATATTAACACCAGTAAAAGAGACACTTGAACTGCTCATTAACCTCCTCCTGTGGCCACGCCTGACAGCTACAGAACCAGTATGAAAGCACCACTGGATATGGTGTTTCTCTTCTCTTTCCTCTCCCACAAGTCTGTTGTCACCACTTGAAATTTAAGACAGACAAATACTTAAGCATCAGATATGTTTATTAGACAATTCAAAAAGTCAGTTTTATTAAACAATTCAAAAAGAAAAGTAGGACATGTTTTAATTCCCATATTTTAATGCTTCATCCTCTCAAGAATCCGGCAATCACAGAAAATAAAAATAGTGTTTACAAAAGTTACAAAAGCTGCATTCCAAATTAACATGGTTAGTTGACAAAGAAGCTTTATAAAATGCAGTAATAGATTTTCACCCGATTATGAAATATAGTGATATTGCCACGTATATGTACTCACAAAATCTGCACAGTATCAAAATTAAGGCACTTTGGATACACAGTATTCACTTGAACATAGGAAAACAATTTCAGAGAAACCACAGTGAGTTGCTACTGGTAGATAGTGACAGTCTGCCCAGTACTGGCCATCAAAGCAGCAGGTTTGCGTGAATGAGTGAAGCTCTCGATAAAAAAAGCACTGATTTTTTTTTTTTTTTTACCCTATTTGATATTGAAGACTCATTCAAGCAAATTTACTTTTAAAGCGGTTAAGGAAGATTTCCATGATTTAAACACTATTTTTAAAGTTAAACATTTTAAAATAGAAGTCCATGGTAAAAACTGCATGAAGTTCACATTAAGGATTAGTGCACGTAGCTGCTTCAAAAGAAGGAAAAAAAAAAAAAAGCATTGACTTTCTGCATCCAACGTTTACCTGTCATTTCATGAGTTACCCACCAACTACAGTAAACGAAAGGAAATACAGTACAAGAGAATAATTTGTCAAAGAAGCAACCTCTCCTCAGGACTCTACTTTCTAGCCCTCCTTTTCGTTTTAGATTGTCACATGTTTACTGCCTGTATGCCAAACTGCCACGAGAACACTATTTACCCATAGATCTAGAACAGATTCTGCAAATAATAATTCTCTAATTTAAAGAAAAATTAATCTCAGCTGTTTTTTTCACACCACTATCTTGAAAGCAAAATTTTGTAAGTAGCTGAGTATTTTGTAGATGTCTATTGCAGTCTTCAGTACATAAATTTTAAGAAGCAAAAATGCTCAAGAATCTAACCTTGCAAGCAGACGAGTATTTTAACAGGAGTTAAACAGAATTGTGAGCAATGACTTTAGGCATTTACAGGATCAGGCACTTAAATTGCGTATTATTGTTGCTGGTTTACTTCATCAATTTGAATGACAAATGCCGTGGTATAGGGAAAAAAGACAACTTCTTAAAAAAGAAAAATCAAAGCAGGACTTACACATGGAAACTATGATTACTCTAAACACCCGGCTCATAATTAGAACAAGTAATTTCTAATCAGTAAGGTCCAACAGATTTCACCTGAAGGCAGGAAGAAGACACTGCAAGAGAACTTGTTAATGCACAGCATCTTTACAAGTATATTCTTGCTATCTTTGATGAAGCATCAACATCCAGAAAAAAACCTGTCATTTAATGTTAATTCTTCTTTTACAAGAGTGACACCCTAGCCACACTTCGGTATACAATACAGCTACTCAGCATTCCTCAGCACTGAACTGTTCACCTTACACACACGTGAAGTTTACATTTAAAACATGTAATCACCCTTCCTGAAACGTGATATTCCATTCCTACTCGAGGGATATTACATTACTTGGACCATAGAATGACTTCTGTACCCTTCTTCTAGGGCACCGAGCATGAACAAGAGTGCTCATGTAACATTCATTCCTTTTTGAACCTTTGCTCTGCGCAGCAATCCACAGGACACCACCTTGCAGTACACGAGTACCCAGAGAGTTTGGAGAGCTGCATGAGTAGTTCCACACAACTCAGAGGGCGAAAAGCACTGTGCTGGTGAAGCTACCACATCTTGTAGGGTGGGTTCTGTGACCTCCTTGCACAATGTCCCTCATAGCTGTACAAGGTGATAGCAGCCCACTGTGAACTAACTTACACAACCAGAAAATACTCATGTGCAGAAGAACTTGGAATAGTAAAACACACCCTATGCAAGAATTCAGCTTCTTGCTTCACAGAGCAGAAACCTCTTGATGTCCATTTTTCTGTGAAAGAATAAACTAAGGTGTCTCTTCCTTTACCCCTTTGCAGATCTCTGAAATGTCTTCCAGAGTCAGGGCTGTATCAGAATGCATTTTTACAAGAAAGTCTAAACAGTAATAAAGTTTACTTTTGTAAGTGAATGTTTACAAGGATAATGCCATTTAAAAATATAGTGTTTTAATATAACAATCGCTTCTTACAGACAGAAAAAATAGTAGTTGAATAAGTATGCTTTTAAAGCAATAAGAACTGAGGAGATAACAAGTCCTAGCCAGCAGAACACTCACTTCTTTGCAATTCAGGCATTTCAGGCATAAGAAGACAGAGCTGTACACTACATTGTGATTGTAAGTGTCCTGAGCATAGTTTCTTCTTTTGTGAACCTTCCTAAGAGAAGTAATGTCAGCTCCAAGCATTAAAGAGGCTTTAAGATATATTATTCCCAAAATATATCCATAGTTTTTAAGTTCAATAGGAACAAAGCCTGAGTATCTTTGGAGGAGAATTATTTTTTTAAATGAACACTGTAAAGTAGAAGGAAGGATTTTTAACCAGGGCTATTTTCTTTTTCTTTCATTAGCTAGTAAAAGAGTTGACGTAACCTATGTTTGTTTTTATGTTATCAAGCAAAAACACTGAAAATACAATTACTCAAATGAAAAGTAGGATAATCTTTATATCGGCTTATTTTGATTACATGGTTAAAAAACCAACAGACATGCTGACCAGTATCACACGCATGATACTAGTGTGGTTAAAACAAAAGTTAATACACGTATAGTGAAACAATGAGTAAAACAGCTTCTGTTTTGCAAACTTGTTCAGGGACAAATTTGCAATGCTGATTCCAGCTTTTACCGAACACATGAAGACAGGTGTCACAAAGGCCTTTTCCCTTGGGCTGAAACGCCTTGTTACGATCCGATAATGTAAAACTAGCATATGCATATACACACACCTCAGCGTGCACACACATATATGTTATAATATATACACACAAAGCATATATATAGTGATACATACTGTAAAATATTACCAGCACCAGAGCGATGGTCTACCACTGCTCCCAGCTAAAGTCATCTCCTCTACCAAACACGAGAAAAAAGCCTAAAATAGTAAGGAAAATGACTGCATTGCCAGCCAGCACCAGACCACAGGCTCCCCATTTGATCTGAAATGCAAGGAAACGAAACAATCAGAGCAGTTCTATATAGGTTCAGGCCAGGTATTCATATGCATTAGATAAACTAAGTTAAATACTACAGAGAAAGGTGCTAAAAGCATAAAGACAAAGAACCACTCATATTATTAATACAAGACTTAACAGACAGGCTATTAATGCTACATTTTAGAATACAATAATTACCTTGCCATACAAGCCACTAAAACATACCTAAGCCATAGAAAAAAAAAAAATCTGGTGAAACTACTGCTCTACTTTAATTGCTATGCAACAAAAGAAAAGATCACCTTTCAAATAAATGCCAGTAACAAGCATGGAAAACAGCCTGTGGTTTCTTCAGTGATCTGCCCGCCTAAGTTTACTCAAACAAGCAACATTTACTCTTAAAAGACATATCTATAAATTAGAGTTCCCCCTCGTGGTCACTTCTGGCTCTGCTTACTGTCAGGTCCACAACTTTAAAAATAAAAATGCAGCATCAGGGCAACTGTGCATTACAAATAAAATAAAACTAAGCACACAAGTCTTAAGCAAAACGGAAAGACTGAAGGGAAAAAAACAACGTAACACATAAAAACATCACTGGATAGTCTGGGAGCCAGGACAAAAGAGTTCTTTGCCTTGCAAAACAAGTGACAAAATCTCACCACTGAAGAGCAGTTCAAAAAGTAAAGAGAAAAGAAACTAGCAGAACTTCCTCAGACTTCGAGGGGACAAAGCATGAGCTTGGAAAATGCTCTGAAAACCAGAAGAGCAGCTCTGGAAGTTTGGCCTTTTATTGTTTAACTGATAATGCACTCCAGTCACCAAGTTTTCAGCATCCTACATGGAGAAAGGAGACACTCCGAGACAAACATAAGGAAGGTGGTGCAAGAAGCAGTGCACAAGTTGATGTGACAGAGAGGCGTGGCATGTAGGGAGGAAACAGTATCTTATATTGGACCAAAACAAAACTGGAAAAAAAAAATCAAGCTAAAAGCTCTTCAGTCATGTTAGTCCTTTGTTCAGGTCAAAAAGCAGCATTGACAGACAAAATTTCAGCGAAGTGGTTATTTTAATGAGAAGCTAGAAACATCACAATAATGAAATTAAAGACAGGATTTACACACAGCAACAGTGCCCTGTTTACTATAATCAGATTATACTCAGTAACTGCTGTTCTATAATAAAAATTAGAAAGCAGAACTTACCGCTTCAACCCGTGCAAGGATTATAGGAAATCCAAAGGCAGAAACAACAATTCCAGTTGTGAAGAAATATGCCAACTCCCTGCAGGCACTGCTGGCCGCATCGCTGTCATCACTTACTCTTTTTGCAATGAAGTGGGGAATGGGGCAGATGAAGTAAAATATTAAGACAAACAGAGGCCAGTATACACTAGGGAGGGAGGAAAAAGGAAACACACAATCAGATTACATGGATGCTTGAATAAAAAGTATCTTCTGTTTAGAAAAAGTAGTTGCGATAGATGTAGTTCTATTTTATGCTTTGAAAAGTGGGTGATGGGATCTAACCACTCTGAGGGACAATCCCACCTGGTTTTCCCTGTGTACCAGCACACTCCTACAGCCTCGTGTAGAGCAGGATCCACCCTCTCACCCAAGTGTTAATTTATTTTACATTTGCATCACCTTGCTGATTCAACTCGCACTGCCGCCTCCCAAAATTGACAGTCACCACACAGGGAAGAGGAAACACAGGCGAGCGGGATGGGAACCAAGAGCTGTCTCAAATCAGAGATCCTGCAGTATAAACCAGCCGCCCGCGCAGGCAGTGCTCTCATAGCTTCACCTGGATTTTGAAGTGTAACAGGCAGAGCCCTGAGGTAGGAGGTTGTTTAAAGAAGAGGGAAGGGAAGAAAAGAACTGTGCGAGGTTAAAAATGAGTGTTCAGGAACACGGCACTGCTTGTCCTGAGAAAGTACACCGCTGTTTTCACTCATTTTTTAACAGAGGTGCAAGCACTGGCTAAGGAGGTGACATTTAACGCCAGCACACTGCCGTGTGACAAGGGGCAGAAAGCAGGTGACAGCCGGGGGACACCCAGAGCCGCGCAGCTCCACGAACGCCTCAATGAACACACAGAGGGGGGAAGTGGGGGAAGCCAAGCCAAGCTCACCCGTAGTACTCCAGGGCGCAGCCCAGCATGAGGAACGTCAGCCCGATGGCTCCGCTGAAGGACAGCGCCACGAGAGCTGCAGAAGAGGCGACAGGCGTGAGGCGGGACCACCTCCCGGTTACCGGCCACCCCTCCCCGCCAGCCCCACCCGACCGCCCCCCACTGAGGCGGCGCTCGGGGAGCGGAAGCGCAGCCCGGTGCCTCTGCTCCCTCCCAGGGAGCGCGGGGGCGAGCGGCGGGCCGGGAGCACTCGGTACCTTTGATACCCGCCATGACCGGGGCTCTGACCGACGCCGAGCTGAGCTGGCGGAGAGCGACTTCCGCCTACCGGCCGCTTGCCCCGCCCCTTACCGCGTCACGTGAGGCGTCAGCTCGGAGGTGATTCCCGCGCTGCCCCGCCCCCGTGCGGGAAAGGGGGCGGAGCCTCGCTGTGAGGAGCGGGCCGGGCCGCTCGCCGCCATGTTGGCGGGGCGGTGTTTGGCGGCGTCCAGTCAGGCCGCGGGGCGGGTGTTTGGTGTGTGTACGCCCCCAAACATGCATATATGGTTCATATATGGGGTGTGTGTGTAAATACAGGTATGTATGTGTGTACAGGCGCGATTCCAATACAGAAAACCACTTTTAAAGAGCCCCGACCCCTCCATCGCCACCATTTTGCAGGCTGCTTCTGAAAACCCCTGTTTTCACCCCAAAAAACAGGCCCAGGCGCCCTCTTGTCTCTTTTTTTTTTTAAAGCAGTATTTTTCAGGCTGTAGATTTTTTTTTTTGTCCCATTTTTGACCCAAAGAACAGCTTTTTGGGGAGGCGTTGCACAACCCGTCAGATACACCTTCCCCGCGAGATTTTATTCGCACATTTCCCACCTCACCCTGCAGCCCTTTGTTTCCTTTCGTACCTTGTCTAATACAGATTTATTTTCCCCCAATTTCATGATGAATTTTAAATAATTTAGACCTGACTAATTAAAACAAAAGATGAGGTAACTAAATGCTCCTTCACTGTTTTTATAAAGGGAACTGGCTTCTTCCTGGAGCTTGTTTGCTCTTGAGGAAATCAAAGCTCTAGATTAAAAAAAAAAAAAATTGTCTCTCGAGCAAATAATTTATGGCTAATTTGTGTGTCCCACACAGGTCCCACCCAACCCTGCGCCAGAGCAGCAGAGGTGTTAGCCACACAGGTAAGATGCTGTAGGAAAAAAAAAGACGTTTCCATTCAATATACGTGAATTTGTTGGTGTTTATCCAGCATTTGCAGAGAAATGACTCTGAGCTGTGTTTAAAGCGAGATGGTAGAGTTTTTCCCCACAAGCACAAAAGATACCTGAATACGTCAATTTGAGCTTTTTAATGTATATACAAATGTTTTAGACCAGTCACAATTTCATTGAGTATGTACTGTATTTACAAAAATTACAATAATTTAGTCAAACAGTAAACCTGGACATTGATAACCTCTGTCACTACCAGATATGACAAGAATTTTTTTTTAACTATTTTGATATACATATGTCCTAATACTTTCATGCATCCATAAAAACATTAGGGAAGGAAGTAATCAAAGCTTAAGTGCGGTAGGGTTTCTTTTGGTTGATCAAGTTTAATGATGGATTTGTATTTTGGTGAACATGAGTATCCAGAGTTATGTGCCATGACAAACTTCATACAAAGCTAATGTAGTTTTTGTTATTAAAAAAAGTACATTATAGTAATGAGATCCTTTTTATTATATAGGCATAGGTCACAATATCTACAAATGTGAATGAGAAACAATAAACCAACAAATCACAGGAACATGATTCACATTCCAGTTATCTCTTTAAATAAGACAAGCACATACTGGATCAAAACATTAATAAATAACATCCAGTTTGTTACTATTATCTTAAGGTCTTTTATATAAAAGGAGACCTATGTGTTGGTTCCACATTTTCAGTTAATGGCAGTAAATAATGGACCAATACAACAAAAGGATGACTTTTATATAGAAAGCAATGTACTTTGACACACCGTCTTTGCAGTAGAAGCTTTGCCACTTGAAAATGTAAGTGCAACGACAAGTGGATTGTCTGTAAAAACCACCAGCTTTAAAGACTCGCATCAGATAGCAACCTGTTCCTTAAGCAGTAAATACAAATTATTTCCTGCCCATCTTCTGCATACACCTGCCCTTTCAAAGCTCGAATACAGATACAACATGTTGGTAAATAAACTGCTAGCTTTAGTTATTCTACAAAAGGAGAACACCAGAATTTGGGGTGAGGAGCGTAACTTGCTTTTTAAACCAGGAAAGATGCTTCAGCTTTTGCATCAGAGATATTTTCTTGGGATATTATTGCTTTGGTCCAATATAAACTTTTAAGATAATCAATTTGCACTGGTTTTACCTCAAAAATCAGACCTGGTCCACAGATGTCTATGTGACAGCTTGCACACCGTGGTCTGAAAAGTGAAGTTGCAACGGATTGCATTCTGCCAAGAGCCTTTGCCAAGTGCCCTGGAGCTGATAAAGGCATAGAGGTGATAAAAGTGGGCTGGAAAAAGTCTGCTGAATGGGAAACATTACCTGTAGACCAGAAAGTTTCTGAAACTGTGCAGCAGAGTTTTAGTTTGTTGATATTTCTTTTTGTTTGATGGTTTTAAGCTACTGATGAGAACTTCATGGGAAATGCAGTACATGCTCATTCTTCTCGTGGACAAATGTGGGTTCACCCTTTCCCCCCCCAATTCCCTATTCCCCCAGAACTCTTTAACAAACCAGCAAGGTGCTGTTTAACATCAATTACTTGTTGCTTGCTTTAAAAGACACTTGCTCTGTAATGCTGAGGAATTTCTTCTGCACGTTTCACAGCTGGACTGTGAGGTGAAGTACAGTATTAATGCACAAAGCAGCAGGAAGCTGCCGCACTGATCTAACCCAGGACTCAGCTTTGCCTCTGTTCAGGCATACTATACTACGTGAGCAATTAAGCAGCAAATGGCGACTGTTAGAAGTGTGCCAAAACCACAGCTGAGCACTTAAATTTGATAAAGTTGGATCCAAACCTAGGAAAAAAAGTACATTGAAGTTTGGGCTTCACCACCAGTTACTGAACTGAAGTGCTGCCATATCGCATATCACAAAAAAAGTAGGAAATTCACCAGCTACACTGTGGCAGAGAGAGAACAATTCCACCTTTCCCCAGAATGCGTTCTCTCTCACCCCACTTGAATCCAAAGAAAAATATAAAAGTTACAAGAAACTGTAACCCCGTGGCTCTCATGTGGCAAGCCAGGTGGCTAGAGTTCCTCAGAGCTCAGGATTCTTGATACAAGGATACAAGATATAAGGAAACCTTTCTCTTGTTCTTCATGATAAGTATTAGGCTCTTAGTTTTCTGAAACTTCCGAATTTCCAGCCAGAGTTTGGTTGATCAGTGACAATTGTGACAAGAGACTATATAAGCACTAGCACAGTTCTGTAGTGGAGACAGAAAAAGTACCTAATACAAGGGTTTTTGTCCTTGGTTTTCAAATTCTGACCAGGCATCATTTAGCTCCATAAATATCATCTTTGCATATTGTTCATATGGCTGCCCAGTAGCCTGGAATAAAAACAAAAAGAGGAATATCACATCTACCAAATCAGACTACATGACATCTGAGCAGCTAGATTCTCAAGCAGTTATTGTTAACGTTCCACTAGTGATGTTTCCTTATTCTTCAACAAGAATAAGCTACTGTTGAGGGCTGCTTACCTTGTTTACGGCTTAAGAATTTCTTCTCTCTTCTGCTCCTTAGAGCTGATAACCCCCAAACATGATAGAGTAAAGCACTGCAGTCCCAAGTGTAAAAAATTTTAACCTCAGCTTTGCACTGAAGGGAGAGGGCTGCCACTTGGCACAGTTGCTTGACAAAACCATCATTCCTGCAAGCCTCTGGCTGCCCACGTCTTCAAGCTTTTCTCACTGCCCTGAAAATCTGAGGGTTTCCATTTCCTTAGAAGTGGAAGCCTCATCATGACTGCGGGGTTCCCCAGATGGCATCATTGTGCTCTGGTTGGCAAGTGTAAGCATCAAGACCACAAGTTGGATAATCAGATAACCCAGTTCTTCCATTTTAGAAGGTTGATTTTAAGAGCCTTGTCTCTTCATATTCCTTTATCACACCCTCACCCCCTTTAGCAGGCACATTATTCTAGAGTGTTTGCTGTTCACCACCTAAGAGTCAAAGCAAGGGAGACAAAAGCTGAAGACCTGAATCTCTATTGCTTGGAGTAGCACCAGGCACAGCCTTGAGGCTGGGAATTGCTGGAGTTCTCACCTTTCAGAAACTGGCAAAAATCCTAAACTACTACTTTCTACAAAGCTGTTTGCACCGATAAATTAAGCAATCACATTCAACACTTTATAATTAAGAGACCAGTGTCAATTTCTGAACAACGTGAAACAAGGAAAACCTCACCTTGTCAGGATGAACGACAAGCACTGCCCGCCGGTAGACCTTCTTCACTTGCTCCGGCGTTACCAGATCTGCCATACTAACGGGTTTCCACTTGGTCTCCCCCGCCCATAAGACCGTATGCATTGTAGACAGCAGGGCTCTTATATTTCTCTCCTTCCCTTCAATCCATTCCAGGATCTGGAGACAATAATGGGAGTCTCAATTTGTGCCTTACATTAGATATTCCAGTAGGAAGAAGGTTCTTCATTTGAATAGCAATGACTCCAAGGATCATCTTACATTTCTTTCCAAGCTTTAGAAAACCTTTAGAAGATATTTGTCAGTCTCTGCTTTGCCATTAATTTTTATATCACTGCTTGAAACTTAAGACACACCTTGAGCAACATCCCTGCTAAAAATACTGATTTGGTAACGCTGTGAATAGTCATGAGATGGAACAGTCAGAAGAGAAATGAAATATTTAACTATGTGCCTCTTTAGCAAGCTTAATTGCACACTCCAAGTAAGCTCAACTAGAACTCTGCTGAGGATGTCTATCTTTTGTGCATGTCTAGAGTTAAGTCTTCCACAGACTCATGTTGAAGGTTGGCTTCAATACAGATCTTTTTAAGCTCTAAGTCAGAAGCCTGAATTCTCTCCACGTGCCTATTTGCTACCTGCAATCCAGCAGTCAAATAGAGCAATAGGTTGTCTGCTTTCCTAGGTGATGTAGTCCCCCTCAGTGGCTGCCTATGGCTGGGGAAGGGGAGGAGGAAAGGGAAGCAAACATGAAAACCAAAGTGTAAATAGATTTCACAGTTCCAGGCTGAGCTGAAGTGACTCAATGAAATAAAATGCATCAGGGCAAAGGGAAGGGAGAATCAGCTGGGTGCTTCAGTGATTCGAAAGCTTGCTGGGGGAAAATGTTGCACACGTTAAGCAGTACCACACAGATCCCTGCAGCTGTATAGCTTGTGAATTGGGAAACCTGTTGCCCACTTGATGGCCTGGCAGCTGTCCGGCTTGGTTACAAGTGGCTGATGTTTGTGTTCAGCATGGTTGCTGGCATAAAGGTTAAAACATTTCCACAAGGTTAAAAAAAAATCACTCATTGTGTTTTCTAGAAGTTTGCCTGACTTTTGCTTGGCCTTTTCCTCTCAGTTCTGTATCCTTCTGTAATTATAATTCATGGGTTTGTATTTCAAATGTAGAGCAGGACAGACTGAATTTCCTGCTCTTCATAATAGATCTGTAGTTTGGCAATTTATTGAGGAGAGATGAAATAATTCCAAAGCAGGCAAGACTAATGAGACAGAGGATTAGTTCAATTAGCTGTGCCTGCTAATCAGGGCTGGAGTGATGTGGAAGACCAGCAGCCCTGACAGTAACACTGAGCAAGCCACTGTTTGCCACAGGACAAGAAATGTAACCTCGGAGTTTTAAATCTATTCCAAAGGATGTTCACATGTCCAGAAAAGCCACGAGAATTTATTAGATGAACAAACAAGAGGAAGTTCTCACTTTCTGCCCCAAGGCAGTCTCATCATGGGAAGAACATCCCTCATGTCACCCAAACCTGCGTTTGGCAGAAGGACTGGCAGAGATGGTCGCTGCTCTTTTGTCTGGTTTATTTGTAAGCAGCTATTTCAGAACAGAGTTTTTACAGATGTACTACTTTTTCTAAATGATCTGAAAGATTTTCTCAGCTGCCTCACATGCAGGACGGCTGGTGGCTTGCTGCCCCCTCCACCTTTCAGGGACAGTGTTTCAAGTAGCCTCCAGGGTGATAAGAATGAAAGAGACATGGAATGACTGTAAAAGCATAAATAAGAATATTGCTTACTTTTAATTTTTCAGGGTCCATCTCTTTAGCCATTTCTTCTTTTCTCATCTCAGCTATTGTTTTGGGGCCCTTCTTGTCCTTGTGAGCATTAAAACCTTGGCCAGATAATAGATCTTCGAAATCAGCAGACACTTTTGGTTTTGAATCTTGAAAAACAAAAAGATCTGAAGTTGTTATCACAGCACAGGTTTATTTAGCACAGCTTTTCTACCCGAGACACCCCCAACGCTTACCATTAGAACAATCTCCCAGTGCACAGGTGTCTCACAAAAAAGGTATAGGATAATGTTACTTCTGGTTTATTATTATTATTATTATTATTATTATTGAAACCCATTTGGAATACAGGATTTCCTAAATAGTAGCATGCTTTAGCGTCTATGACAGGACAACTAGTGTTAAAATTTATATCTCGTCAGCATGACTTACTTGCTTAGACCCTGTTAAGCTGTTTGAGCATTTAAGCAATATTAGAAGGAGACAACCTTTTGGGTGCTGAATTCTGCAAAGCTTACCAACATTAGCCGGTCCTTTTCCACGGTCGTTTTGTGCTCCCGGCATTGCTGAGAAACTCACGTTGTAGTTGGGCTTGTTCTGGGGAGAGGCGTGAGGCATGCTCGGCTGGGCTTTGGGTTGTGCCTGCTGCCAGCCGTAGCCAGCTCCTTGCTGCCAACCGCTGCCCATGGGCTGGGGAGAGGGTTTCTGCGGCGAGGGGGGAAATCCTCCACCCATGCCCGTTGGCGTGGTGGGTTTACTGGCAAACGAAGGGCCACCTGCACAGTTTGGGGAAAGGAGTCATAGTGTGCATCAACAAACAGGATACTGACTTGCCTTTCAAAAAGGGAACCTAAACAAAATCCCCCCAGGCAGCTGCCTTCTATTTTCAGCTCTCCACAAACTTATTTTTGCAACATCAGGCAAATCCCTTCAACTTTCCTGTCGCTGCTCTGTAAGCAGCTTAAAAGACAGCACCTGGCTTTGAAGATTGCAGTAGCAGCTCACAGGGAAAATGCAGGGAAGGCTCCGTGCAGCTAACTGCGAACCACAGCTGCTGTGCGTTATGGTGGCAACATCAAGTTGAGGTAGGTTGAAATAGTTTCTCCTTGTGCTGTGCTGATGTAATGCTATCCCCCAGAGCTGTGTGTTTCAGCACCTTGCTGCTTTAGGGATGCTCAGTTTGTGGTGGGAGGTACGCAGTGTTTATGTTTGATTATCCGAGACTAACATCCACACTCAGCTTTCAGCTCCCAAACATGTCATGGAAACTGGAGCGAGTGTTTTTGACTTAGTCATGAACAACAAAACTGTGATTAAATATCCTGTGGATGCCAAGTCATTTGTTTTTAAACTCCATAACTTTGCTAGAGAATACATGTTTTAAAAGCACCTCGATGGCTCTGACGTGGGTCTTGGCATCCTTTTTATTTTGTTCCTGCAGAGCAGCTAGTGATCCAGCAGAGGGAACTGGGAAACCTAATTCCAGAACCATGCTGATACTGACGCAAAGGAGAAAACAAACATCAGATAAAACCACAATGGCTTTGCAAAGAGCTGAGGGCAGTGACAAAGGGAAGAAAAATCTATTTACCAGTCAGAGAAGCCGACATGCTGGGTTTTAAGGACAACTTAAATAACATGTCAAAACTGCCTTTTTGACACTGGGATCAAGGGTTTGCTGATCGTTTTCTGAGATAAACAAGGAGAAAACACTTGTCTAAGCAGTCCTTTGTGCCAGGTGCAAATGACAATGTGTTCAGACCCTACCTCTAGATAGTGCTGCAAATTAGAGGCAGGTCAGCGAGGTTCCACAGGTTGCCTCACAAAGGACAAAAATGAGTCAAGTCTAGAAAGAAACAATTCCTCAAGGACCCGAGCAGCTTTCAAGAGCCAAAGGCTGCTCGCAGCCACTGCTTCAAGGTCTGTAGCAGTTCTCCTGGTGGAGTTAAACACAGAGCATCCTTACTGAGACTGTTTAGACTTAGGAGACAGAGGTTGCGCTTTGCAATCCATATAGCCTACTGAAGTCCCAAGAAGTTGTTAGCAGTTCTTTTGACGGATGATCAGTAAAAGCACAGATTTTTGAGAGCTGACAGAGGGTCATGCAGAAGGGAAAGCGTGAAAGCAGCACTGGCATGGATAGAGGCTTGAGAGGACCCACATTGCTCTTTGCCACATACCAGGCTCTTCATCCTATTTCTCTAAAACAAAGATGGTAATTTTTTTAAAAATTTTTTTAATAAGGGATGCAAACCTGCTAAACTTGCTCCAAGAGTCCCCAGATCAGCAAATGGATCCAGTGTTTGGGGTTTAGGCTGATGAGTGGGAGTACTATGGAGGGATCCTGTAGGACTGGTGGCAGCTGACTTACTTCCCACACCGAGGCCAGCTGAAAGGGGGAGAAAAAGAGAAAAGAAAAAATAACTCAGTTTTTATCCCGATTTTACATAAGTGCAGCTTTTACCCAGTGCTCAGTGACATGATGTCAGAAGACTGCTGTTAAAATTAAGTGTACTATCCTCAGGCTCCTAAGCAGTCTCAACTCAGCATTGTCCCAGACTAGTCGCACACCCACTCACAATTAGGCTCAGGAACAAAAGTGTTCCCTAGGCTGTCTGCGGTGACAGGGTAATTATGACAAATGGATATATTTTAAGAACTAGAAACCTTCAGGGAGCAACTTTTGGTAGGACAAACGTACTCTCCAAAGATTAGAAAGAATCATGCCATTGTTTAGTGGCATCCCCCGAACACATAGCACTTCCCAGATCCTGCTCTTGGCTCTACACTGGAATGAAACGCAACCATGTACATTCTCACTGAGCATCTGTCCCACTGCAGGCCCTGGTTTCTTGAGGAAGGAAACCCAGATTGCTGACAGAAAGTTTAGTAGTCTCTAGTCAGACCCTCACTTGGATGGCTGGCAGACCAGGACACCAGGCAGCATACCTGCTGCCACTGAGATGAGAGCAGCTAAAATCCTGGTTGAAGTTTAGTTGTATTAGTCAAGGTGCTGAGCAGCGGAAAGAGGCAAACCATTCTCTGCAGTGCCTGGTAGCATCTTCCATCTGCCTCTCCTCTCTCAGGGTACCTTAAGGGTTTTTTATTAAGTGTCCTGAATTTTTATGATACATACCTGGTTTGTTGGGCCAGTCCCAACCACCGGAAACATCTGGTTGTATGGAAACAGTTGGTGTGCTAGAAGCTAAGCAGAATGATTTCGCATAAATATCTCAAACTAGCAGAGCAAAACTAACATAATCCAGCATCTAGGAAGAGTAGAGGGCAAACAGCAGGAGAGACAGTATTGTGTCCACCTCCCATTTGCTAATTAGAAGTGAACTTCTCCCCCACAATGGGCATTACAAATTTAACCCTTATTTCTGATCTGATACTATGCAGGGAAGGATGAAGATTTAGAGTATTTATTTTATGGTGGCTTTGGTCAGAGTCTTTATATACTTATTTACAAAAGCTTTACCACCAGAAACAGTCTACCTTTCAACCCAAGGAAGTATTCTACATGCAAAGGGCAAGGATGGAGAAAACAAACACAGCAAAGCAGCCCACACAGATGTGAAGCAGCAAGAACACACACAGTCCTTCCTTTACCCCTGCATCAAATCAAGCCTGTACATCCATGCAGCTCACCCTGCCAGTGTTTCATTATCCGTAGACACTAGCGCTGTAATTTAATACCTCATCATGCTGGGATACCATTTAAATTCTTCTCATTAGTGCAGCCAGCTCCAAGTGTGACTCAACCATCTTATTCACAGAGCTCATATCCAATACCCGCGTTTGGCAAAGCAAGGACGCAAGCCATGCCAGCAGCACACTAGTTCCCTCCTTTGTCATTTTGCCTTTCCAGCGAGACTGTTACACCCAGGGGACATGTGTTAGATAATCAGACACAAACAAATTCATATCTGAATGTGTTTCAGAGAAGGTTACAACATAAAATTTTGGCACAGGGGGAGAAGGGGACAACTAAGGGACATTTCAAATAAAGCAAGAGAAGAAAAAAGTCCAATAAAGAAAAAACAATTCCTTCTCTTGAAATAAGAGACAAATTCAACTGTGAATTTGGCCAGGATTTCTATCAGGTCTAAAGAAAGCAGATGCCTGTAACTAAAATCACCAAAGGATGTGTGTTTTCTCTAACAGGCTTAATATGCCATGCTCTGTTTAGCTCAATTAATGGTAGTTTGGTTCAAACGAGACCTCATAACCACAGGAATATGTAGGCAGACATTCTTCATGGTCTCTTTTTTTCATGTACACAAATAGCTTATTAATTAAGTATAAGACTTAAACAAAACAAGTCTCATCCTACCACACTTCATATTATGAATATGCTTTAAGTCTAGAGACAAAAAGCTCTTTCCTGTTTAATGGGGTTTCTGTGGTTTGGAATCATTTTATGGTAAGGAAAAGTTTGTACTTAGTAGCTCCGTTAGTATTTAAAAGCGGCATTTAATGTTTACTTAAATGCACTAGAAGAGCCTCACTTTCTTACCCATGTGAAAGGGATCGCTGTGCACAGTTGGTGAAGGACTTCTTGTTGCTTGAAGGAAAGGATCACCAGGGACAGCTGATGAACCAAGAAAGGAACCCAGGAGGTCTGGACCGGTTTGCTTAGGGCTACTTCCAAACGGATCAAAGGCAGTTGCTGTAAAAACATATTTGAGAAAGCTGAATCATTAACTTATACAATGAATGCGCTTCAGGGAAGAGACACTGGGGTGTGAAGAAGACCTCATACCTGCAGATACCAAATAGGAGATGGCATGCCACTGTGGGAGGGCAACTAAAAGTACCAGTACCCCAGCCAAATGCTAGGGCACGTAGACTTGGTCATGGCAACACACTTATTGATCCCATCTGTCTTTTCCAAAGAGAAGGACTCAATTTAGGAGCAAAGTAAGTATTTAGATACTTCATCTGAAGTGTCAAATTGTACATACTGTCAATAAATAAACGGATGGCGAGGGACAGCCCGGAGCTTGGACTTAGTGCCTTAGCACAACTCCTGCTCCCTCTCAAGAGCTGAACACAATCCAAGATCATTTCAGGCTGTCAAAGGTTATACATGTCGAGGGTAAAAAGGACTTTCTCTTAGAAACAGCAGTGTAGCATCACTTGTTACAAAAATCCAGTTCATTCTCAAACTCCATTTTTGACCAATTTGTTTAGCCTGCTGTCTTTCATGTATAAAACCCAAGTAACACAACCAACAAAAGAAACCCCGATGAAGTCACTCAAATTCTTACTTGCCAACAATTGAAAGGTAAAGAGCATCTTGAGCAGAGATGCAATATATACTGCTGCAAGAAAGATACAATCCTGAGACAATATGCATTGTGTTAGTGACGCTACTCATTCCTTACATTACTCGTTGTTTAGGATACTCAATAAATTACTAGTCTTCACTTATCTCACAAGCTCTTTTTCTTGCTGTCCTGGGTTGGGACAATTTATCTGGGACAATGCACGGCCATCTTGTGGTAGGTGCTACCAGTGCGAGCCCCAGCATTGCCCAAGCCTGCGCCTCCTTAACAAAGTGAAAAAATACCATTTCTGTACAAGAAAGCAGGCATTGCGAATGCTTTAAGTTGTTAGTTGCTGAGAAAAAGTTAAGTAAGCATACTGTGCTCTCTGACTCAGGTATGTGTTGACAATGTCAGCTCTTAAACCATAACATAAAGGATGAGGCCAAACCAAACACAGGGAGGCTGCACAGCTCAGCGCCGTGCACAGAGACCTGCTGTCAGATCCGGCCACTTGTTCGCATTTTGCCTTTGGCAAAACCGACCATCTGTTCCAGAGGCCCTCAGTGAACTCGAGCAACTTGACTGGTCTCTTCACCTACAAATGATTTTCACTTGCTCTCCTCTGCTCACTCCTCCCTCCAAAAGATTCCCTCTTTCTAATATCTGTTCAACCACTCCTTCTGCCAGCCTGATCTCAGTCTGCCTTTGAAGAAACAAAAGATCTTCTCATATTGCCTATCTTCATCTGTAGAAAGGCCGGAAATGGCAGAAGGGCATAGCTATATTTCATAGTCCAGGACCTGCATCATAGCTCCAAACCCCCACCAGTCAAAAAAGAAGTTCAATGCAAACTCCTATGGGTCTATCCGAAAACCTAAGAGGCTTTAAAAAAAAACCAAACAACTTATTCTCCTCATATGCATGATTGGACACATAGTAAAAGCAAAACTGATGATCTCCAGTGGCTGTCAGCGTGAGGAGCCAGCCAAACACTTGGGTGAGCTCCGGTAGAGACTTTAGGAAACAAACTAGATAATCTGTGAAGGTACACCAACTCCCGTCTCAGACTAGAAGAACTGTAGCCTCTTGGGATCCCTCGCAGCTCTTAATTTTCATGAAATGAGTGTACCCAAGAAGAATCCAACAACCCAAAGCAGATCACTGAGGTGGGATTCTCCAAACATGTGCCCCACCAAGTCACCCACTGGGCATAGCCACTCTTACCTTCTCCTACCCTTGGGGACGGGGATGGGGATGCCGAAGCTGCGGAACGCCGAGGAGTTGACTGCACAGATCCAGGTCCCCCCACATGGAAGACCTCCTCAGCAGCAGGCTGTCCACTTTGACTCTGGGAACTTGGCCCACCAACCCCAAACAAATCATTCAGCAAGTCTGAGTTAGAGGGAGCAGCGGTGGGCTGCGAGGGAAAACTCTTGCTCATTGGGCTACCATCCAGGCCCAGCAGGTCCACGTCTTCAGGCGGAGGTGGTGCTGGAGGTTCTTGCTGCCTTTTGCTGTGTTTTGGTGTCCCGTGAGGTTTGTCACCGCTGGCATTACTGTGTTGACTGGAAAGGGACAAGAGTTCGTCATCTGACTGTTCGCTTTCCTCATGCACCAACGCTGCTCGATCCTCTGAGGTGGGGTGAGAGCTACTTTTGTCAGATTTCTGATCTAAATGATGATTAAAAATAAAATTAGGCAGCTGTTAGTTTTGTCATCACAAAGGTGCCATCAAAATCAGCTTACAAGCAGCACAAAAAGCTATGGGAATATCACAGTGGCATTTTGATAGACTTTAAAATAAGAGACCTTTGCAAAGATTAACTTAAAGCCTTTGCTGGTCTGTATCGTAAGGAGCCAGCTTTATTGATCAGGAAAGAGAGACAGAAGTTAATTGACTCTCCTCAAGCCTGAAGAGTCAGCAAATGCAACTCCCACAAATACAAACTGAATGAGTTTCCAGCTCAGGACTAAGCATCCAGGATAATCTCCAGCCGTGCCTCACAATCCAAGCAAACCACGGCTCATTGGGAAGGAGGAGCGACATAAACCACCCTCCTAGCTGTGCCCACGAGCGGCTCTTACAGCAGGTTCCTACCCAAGATGGCACCAATGCCAGAGGAACACGGCATTTGTCGGTGCTGTGGGATTTCCAAGCTGTTCGAAATTATTAAACGGGCTCTCAGGCACACGGTTTCAGTGCTACATTCTCACAGCACTATACGTAGAGTGTGACATTAGGGAAAAGCTTCAAGTTGGTTTTAGCATCAAGGAGGCCTCAGGTGAAACTTTACATAATTTTCATACAGGGCACAAGCAGGCCATGTTTGAAGAGGACGCTGCAGGAAATTAATTCCCCTCAATTGCAACATAAGGGTGTGACCAGCAATACGCTGTGACCTAATGGCAAAGGCATGTTACAATCAGTTCCTTCAGCCTCACTCTATGCTCCAGGAAGGGGGAAGAAAAAAAAGTTGTTTATCTTGTTCAAAGCAGCTTTTCCCTTGAAGACCAAGCCTGCATACCTTGCCAGCTGAGAGATGAGAAGAATGCACTCTGTCCAACGTTCCTTATGTTATCCTGGGGTGAATCACTGGGACCTCTACCTGCAGTGCAGAGCACCAGATAAATAAAATCAAGCAAAACAAAGTTCAGCATGCAGGTAAACCTATGCATTGCATAAATCTATGCAGCTCTTACCTGCCAAAGCAAGAGTGTCCTGATGCTCCTGATGAGAGGAGAAGAGAATGGTTGGATTGATGTCTTTTGTCGTGAAGTTCTCCCACGGGGGAGTTAATTCAGTTTGTCTATCAGTAGACTGTATCTCTATCTCCAGTATAACATGAAAGAGCTGAGGATATTTGTCTGGAGAGTCACAGGCATCCAGTTCAGGCCTAAACAGTTCAAAAGGAAAAGATATTTCTGCAAAGCTATAGAAAGTCTTTCAATATATGGATGCACACAGGCTTTTCACATTTGATCTGTGGATATTCTCCTTCAGCCTTCATAAGGCTTTTATGCTTCAGGTTTGATTAATGTTCAGCTTAAAATACTCACTTGGTGAATTTTAGTGTAGTTGTTCCCAGGGCGATGAATCCAGTATGAAACTGAATTTGGAATATTTGTGTGTTGGTCATCTGAAAAAAACCACAGAGCACCAGACTGAACAAGTGCTTAAATTCATGAAATCAAAATATTGGTTTATAGCACGTGCAGACAGTTAGTTAAACCTACCTGACTACCAGTTACTATACAGACTAATCATAACTGCTATATCAGCTAATTCATTCTGCTTCTTTTACACAAAGCAGAGGTTCTCCTTCTCAAACGCAAATATTGCCATCTGTCTTAAACCCTGCTGCTGCTGCCTCCATACAGCAGAGTGCCTTCACAGCGGGCAGGAAGATGCCTTCCTTCCCTGCTTGTCTGTATTTCTGGGATCTACTTGACACTTTAGCGTGTAAATGAAACCAATATCTGTTTCCACTGAATACGTTGGAGCAACAGGTTTGTACCCCAGGAAAATACAGAGGCTTCAGTAAAGCATCATCTATACAGCAGACAGCACCAGTAAAAAATATCAAAGAGAAGAACATTAATTGGTCACTCTGCAACTTGAATATTAAAGTTTCAAACATATCAAAAGGAAAATTATCAAGATGTCAGATGGAAGTATCAGTGGATAGAGTGACAGTTAGAGAACAGAGCCACCGCACCCAGCTGGTCGGGGGAGTCACACAGTTGTGCCTGACCAGCCGTGCAGCACCCATCTGCAGGGAGCGAATGAGGTGGTACTCAAAGCAGGTGGGACAAAACTTGCCTCTTCCCTCACTTTTTGTGCTTTAAGTCACTACAATTTAAACAGGTTATTTCACTGAGTGAGCCAATTAACCCTCATCACTACAAAGGTTAATGGGGCAACTTGGTGTATGACATCTGCTGATTGAGTTTTTGCAGATCCAAGTTTTCTAGTCTGAACATGCTGCATTTCCACATTCCTCTTCCACAATTACAGGAGCCAGAGAACAGTATTTTAAAGTCTGTCCCAAAGCCTAGCACAGACCAATACATATTTTCGCTTTCAGCACTGCTATTACGTTAAGTAACTCATTCTAATTTGAACAGAAGAAAATCTTCTTCCGTCTTCTTAGAGTGCATAGGTAGAGGTTTGGTGCTGGTTTGCCCTGAGCTGGTTACTGATGGACAGTTTCGGTCTTCTACATCAGCTGGAAGGATCCTACACCCTATCAGTAGACACCATCTCCATAAAGAGAGACCAGAGGCATCATGGACTTCTCCACAGGCAGTTCTTTGTCTTCACTTGGCACTGCTCAAATGTGTGTTACGTCTACTGTCAGGTCAGGAAACTTTCACCACAAGTGCCATGTGCTTTCTCAGACCCCATATTTAGCCATCTCTTAGTTAGCTACATTGCCTCTACCGTGCAAGAGCAGTGAAGTCAAACAAACTCCTACTTTTGCTTGGAGGCGTCCCCCGATGGTTGATCTCATATGATAGACAGAAACAACAACATCTCCATGGACAGTGGCTCCCAGGGGAATTAGGACTTTCCCTTCTTGCACACGGTATTCTCTTTGAGTGGAAGAGAAGGAAATCCACAGTTAAGCTCCCTTCCACGATGCCATTACCACCCATCAACAATGCCAGCGTAAAACCCGTCATCTCGTTCAGGCCAAGCGAACGGAAGGTGCAATTCAGTGCTCTGCTTAGGGTTAGGCTTAGTTGAAACAGAAACATTTCACAGGGGAAACCAACACAGCACTGAACTGTCTCTGTGAAGGTATCCCACTACACAACAACATCAGACTCTGGCAGTTTATTTCAACACTAGATGTGAAGTTTTAATTAATATATACACTCCTTCATTTATTGAGCAGCCTGGGAATGACTGCCGCAGAGATATTCGACACATCACAGCAAAACGAAAGCCTCCACGCGTTAAGTTTTTAAGGATGGTAGGAGAGCACAGAAACTCACTTCATTCTTTCATACTCCTGGGAGGTGGTAAGGATTCTGGTTTCTCCGCTGAGAATGTCGCAGAAGGGCCGGCACCCATTTCGTTGCTTGTTGAAGCAGGGGACTGGACTGAGGGTGACTGACTTGATAGTGAGTGGTTTGCAGTGAGGAATGACGGGCTTGTCTGCTATTAGATCACAAATGTATCCTATGTATCTGCAGACAGAGAAAGCCATTACTGAGATCTCCATCCTAGGCGGCTAATTTTCATTCTGAATTTAAAGTCTACCTTGAAATCCAGTGCAAGTGCCGTTATTTCACAGTTCCAGGGCTGGAGTTTCCATGTACTCCAGCGTCCCTGCAGCTGGCACATAACCTATGCTTCTATTTCTGTTTAATTACAGTAACTGGAGCTCAAGAGGAAGGAAGTTGGCCTTTAGCTCGGAGCTGAAGATCATTTCTCCTCACCTTTTAGGAGAGAAGGTGCTGAGCAATGGTTTTTCTTGTTAACCAGTAGAAGTTTGCCTTCTATTTCACATGCACATAGCAGATACATTACTTTCTTAGGCATGTTACTCTTACATACATAACACTACATCTTTGGTTTGCTCTGACAGGCCCTTTTTACAATGTCTGTCAAGCAGAGGGAAAAGACAGTTTTACAGTGTAAGCTCCTGTTAAGGATGAAGCTGACATAGGGAGAGGGATTCATCCTGACCATGTTAACTACAGCTTTGTCAGCTTTCCTGAACCAGCGAGCAAAGCTATTGTAATATTTGATTTCGTTCCTCCTTTACTGTCATATCCATGTGGGTAAGATGGAAGTGGCCATAAACATCAGTTAAGACCCATCAAAGCGAGGTACCGTGGCTAATGCATGAGTGCTGCTCGGGCAGTTTTTAGTGTGAGGAACACAGCTCGCTTGCAGCGTTCAGCCGGTATACTCTACCTCCTGTGAGACGGCCACAGTACAATTCCAGGTCTCTTTGTGTTCAGTAACTGCATAGCAGGGCCCGGATTAGAGAAGAGGTGACAGAAACAGAACATCGCGCTGACCAGCACGGCTGAGGCTGCACGGCCATCCTGTTAAGGAGAGGGACAAGGGGAGAAAAATGTATAAATATCAGAGACATCCGTGAAATTTCAGCAGAACACTCTCCACTCTTCCTTGAATCACACAGAATAATTTCTCTAGAAACTGAGACTGCAGGATAATGAGAAATTTTCAGTGCTGTGTCATTTGTTTTAATACCCAGGACTTCACTGAGCAGCACTGGCCTGGATCAAAGCTAAGATAAGATCCAGTAAGCGGCCAAAGCTGAGTATGGTTTAGACTTGTTTTGAAAGCCCAGAAGTACATTTTGTCTACAAACATTGGGGTTTTGTGGCTGCTCCCAAGCTTTAATATTAGAATTATTTCAAACATAGGCCTGGGACTGACCCCGGGGGTCAGAGTACACCCATCCCACAGCTACAGGCAGTCGTCTAATAGAAATTCAACCTACAAGAGTTCACAAACAAAAAACTCCAGCCCAAGGCTTCCTCACCCAAACAGCTCCAGAGCTTCTGCAGACTCCTTAGAAAGTGTTAAAAAGGACTGCCTGTGCTTTACAGCATTATTCTGATATTCTCTGCACAAGGGACAGTAAAGGAATTTGATTCCTGAGCTAAATTTCCAGGACTGGAGGCATCAAGTGTATCTTCATCTCTGTTTGAATGGAATTTATATCCCGTAGCCGCTGGCTGTGCGAGGCGAGGCAGAAATGCCAGACTCGTATGTAAGGTCTATGCACTTTGGGATCAGTCATTTCCCCCGTTCCTTCCAGTCTATGCTGATGAGGGCTGACAGCATCCCAGATTTAATTGAGGCTCCAGGAGCAATCCAGAGCTCTCCTTTTGGGCATTACCGTCAATATTAAAGGTTGTGTGGGGTAAATGACAAGTTAGTCAGACAGAATCACACCACCCACATGCATCCTGTCTGTACATTTCCCAATACTGAATAACCCTGACGGGGGGTTTAGGAACCATTTCAGCTGTGGGGCACAAGGAGGAGCAGAAGGCAACTGGACTTCTTCAGCCAGGCCTGACAAGTAGTGACCACAAGAGGCCAACAATCTCAGTGCCAGAGTTCAACAGCATTCCCAACTACGTGTTTTCTCCCCAACTTCCATCAATAAGTCTAGAAGCTGCATTTTGTCCTGCAATGACTTACAATAAAATGCAGAGACATAGCAGGCTGACAACCGGTTCTCGAGTGAAGTTCAAACCTTTTTGCTACTCGTCATCACTAGTCACTGCTAGAACAGTGACCTCTCTTGCTTTGCATTCCTGCTTCTCGTTCAGTGTTAGGTCTTCCAGCTTAGCTATGTACCTGCATATGGAAGATGATGTCCCTTTCTATGGGACATCTGTTTCACTACTTTTCTTTCTTTTTAGGCCAGGTTGGATGAAGCTTTGAGCAACCTGGTCTAGTGGAAAGTGTCTGTGCCCATGGCAGGGGGTTGGAACTCGATCTTTAAGGTCCCTTCCAACCCAAACCATTCCCCGATTCTATGATTCTTTTAGAAATTGTCACCATCCTTGTACACAGACTCTAGACATGCAATGTGAAATAAGACTTGAGTCATAGGTGTAAAAATATGGTTACTTTCTGGTGTACCTACCATGCAGTGGATGACACACACATTTTTGGGGTTCTGCTGGAGCCAGTTGTGCATGTTCTTACAGACAGCGTAGAGGTTGTGCAGGCTGGGTGCTTGTCGTACCGGCCAGCTACATTCGGATACCTACAGGGATCGCACGATGAACAAAAGCCAGCTTCGTAAGAGCAATAAGCAAGGCTTGCTTTTACAAATGCCTTCTGCCAAGAACTGTACTCCTTTTTTACAACAAGAGTCACACGCTTGAAACCTACTCCGCCCCTTCTCATGCATAATTCTGCTCTGTGACTTTCATGAATTATGAGGTGACAAACAAAAAAGAATTCTCAATTAAATAACATAATATTGATGTATTGTCAGTGACAATTTTTGAAAAATGACTATTTAAAAAAATTTACATTCCAAGTCAGGTTATCTTGAGTGGCCTTTCATAACACTCCAGTCTCGCAGCAGTGCATTGATTTTGGCTATGTCTAAAGCCTTGTACAACTTGTGCCTAGACACTACATCTCTGTTTTTCAAAGGACACCAAGCATCTGTTGTTCTCTGTTATTTTGTGTCACAGGATTTCCAAGCCCTATTTAAGAGATATTAGACTGACAAAAGGGAAACTGCTGTTAAAAAAAACCCAAAAAACATCACAGAATCACACAGAATCACAGAATGTTACATATCTGAGTATAGTTAAGATATGAGCCAGAAAAATGAATGACTTCTTAGAGCTGAAAAACCACAAATCCTACACTATGTCTACTATTCATCAATGTACTAGTTCTGAGTCAGAGCACTTATCTTAAGAACAGTCCTCACAGTCTCAAACAGCACATCAAATAGCCGTCTACAGACAGCTCTGTTTCATCTGCTTTTAATTGGAATATCTTTTTTAAAAGGCATTTCTGGCTAGAAGAAATGTAAAGGAGAAACACCGTGAGGCTTGTCCTCAGACAAAGGATTGGTTCACTCTCCGCTGACATTTGTATCCTGCTTAACGAGAACCAGGGGCAGGAAGGAGATGGCTGGCCCAGATGTTCTTAAACAGCCGTATGATTTCCATGCCTGACCTGTCTCCCAGAGCAAGGAAGTGCTTCAGGTTTCATAAAACTTGTATTTAAGATTCTCTCTTACGTACACCTGCACAACACCCTACAGCAGAAACAGGAATCCCCACTCAAGCTGGAGAACTGCTGAGCTGTGTCTGCTCTCACGCAGCGGCTCCAAGGACACACCCGAGGACACAGGGACAGAGCACGTGGGCAGCCCTGCCCAACCCAGCACACCCCTCCTGCCAGCCTTTCTGCACAGGCCGGCCTCTGCTTAGCGTTTGGGAGATTTTTGTCAAATCAAATATCTGCTTAGATATTTGTCCAATTGCTTTTTAGACTCATGAATGTTTTTGGTCTCTGCAATATCCCGAAATTCAGCTGGGCGCTTGGTGAACAAGCCCAGGTTTGCACCGTAGAAGCTACCCAACAGGCCACTCCATGCTTGAGCTTTGGCAGGCAGCAAACAACCATCCACTGTTTACCCTCTCTACAGCATCATCCTCATCCCCCATCTCCTCCTGGAGTTTATTTCCTTGTTCCTGTTGTATACACTTTATTTTCCTTTATTTTACATTATCAATTATTTTATGTTATCACACCAATTAGTTTATTATTTTATACCAAGCATAAGTCTTCTCCTCCCAGCCCCAAATACTTTTGCAGCAAGATTCTGGAGCCACAAGATCCACTTGCAATGAGACCACAAAACACAGTTCCAAGTGTCTGTTAGAATTAATATGATCAGTGACCCTTTCGCTGGCGGTCTTCTGAATAGACCTCATGACAACACACTGTCAGGCATCTGGAAAAGCCATTATCACTGATCGAGAAAATAATACACATCTCCCCACAGTCCATAATTATATATTTACTTTGCCTATAATTACACATCTGCCCACTGGTTCACAATTAGGAAATTAAATACACGTTATGTAGCATTTAATTTATTTCCAACATAACCTCACCCCCACTCCTGAAAAATAACCTTACAGAAATTCTTACGGGAATTCTTTGGAAATAATCAGCCAGCGCTTGTTTTACTTTAGCAGTAGGGCAGCAACAGCCAAGAATGTGGCCCATCAGGGACTCTGAAGTTTGATTTTGTTTAATGTTATATTTAAGTTATCTGCTTTCAAACTGCTCACACTTCCTGGAGGAGAAGTGAGCTCTCCTCTCCTGCCGGGGAGGTGAGGCAGGAAGGAGAACAGAGCACAACCAGATGTGAGCAGCAGGTTTGAGTGTTCATAGTTCCCTCCTCTCCTCAACAGACCAGGCACCTGGGGCTCTGTGCCTCGCACTGCCACGGCAGGGCAGGGAAACGGCCCCGCAGGACATTAACTGTCATCTCCCTCCTGTGCCACTATGCAAAGTGACCTACTTAGATCTTAGGAAAAAAAGAAGTTTTAAAGATTATAGGAATCCAAAAGCTTTTCCCTTCAAAGAAGAAGTGTGTGTTGCAAAAATTCAGCTCATCCAGCGTCCTCATCCAACGTGGAAAATACTCTTAACGTGATTTCATCTCCTTGATAGGCCATTAGTACCTTTTTCAATATATATGAAGTTCAGCCTAATATTTATAATTGTTTCATGTTTCATCTGATCTTATGTATTGTGTTCTGCACGTTTCATTTTCCTGAAGAGTACATGGAGTCAGTATTTTCTAGCCCATAACCTGAAAATACAATACTTCAGCAAAAGATGCATCATTTTCTTCCTGTGTGTGTCAAGGCAATAGCTTACAAAGCACCTGTCATGCGCCGAGAGCGACACATCTGTCAAGCTCTTGGGTAAAGCACAGGGGATAGAGGAGTTATGGCCAGGTCAGGCAATATACCATCAAATGTTTAGTGCTGGGCTTTCAAAACTAGATCTCTCTTTCTCCTGCCACCAACAGCAAAAGCGATGCACCAGAACCAAGCGAGACTGAAGATTCAGAGCCCTTGATTTCTTTTAATTAGTCTTTCCCATTCACTTACTCTCATTTGAAGTCATGGCTCGTTACTGATGGCCACCGAGAAATGCGCTGCAAGTGTGAGGGAGTGATTTCGGGTGACCGTAGCAATTGCTGAAGATAGATTCAGCTATACCTCAAATTAAAACGAAACAAGGCTTATGCAGCATGAGATTTGCTTACCCTGACTGAGGGTTAAGCCCGGCAACTGTTGTTGCCATTTTCGTTGAAGGCAACAAAAAATAAGAATTTTTTTTAAAAACCCAACAAAATCATCACTGCCTTGTGGGAAAGGGAAAGAACAGAAAGTTTTATGAAAGATTAGATCTAATCTTGCGTTTCAACAGCGGTATTTCATAGAGATTTCCTCTAAAAGCCATTAATGAACCAGAGCTTTGCAATGCTCCCGTATGCTGTTCTGGTTTCAGAGAAGAAAACTGGAGCAGAGAGTGGAGGTGGGTTTTTAAAGTCATACACTAGTGGAAGAGCCAAAATGCCCCTTAGATCCAGTTCCCAGTCCCGTGCTTTGCCTGCTAAGGGCTCCTGCTTGGTTAAAGCACAACTGAAGGATTGTTCAACATGAAAATAATCCACCTTCTTTTGTTGGTAATTTCTTTCAAAGCACTTTCACTTTACTCTCTGTTTCTCTGCAGCAGCTTCTAACAGATAAAATCCAGAAATGGCCACAGCAGCTTAGAAAAACCTGCAATTCCTTTTTCATCTTCTTACATTCTGACACATTCAGAAACAGGACCTAGTGCCCCTTTTCCTAAGAATTTTCACCGCCTGCTCTTGTTAATCTCCCGGAGGACACTCACCCGGTTGTGAAACTTGGCACTGCGATAATACTTGGGGGACAAGTTGAAGACTGTGTAGTGGTCAGGATGTCTGGAATCCAAAAACGTCCGTACATCTTCAATGTGGTTCCTGAATCCCAGCTCCACGCCTTCAGCCGGAAAAGACATCACTAGAAACGTAAGAAGAAGCCAGGTTGAGTGTGCAGCATAACGCATTTATGGACTTCTGAACCCTGGGATGGTACGAGCTTTATTTATCTGATAGGCACTACTTACCTATGATTCTTGAGGTAATGTATGAAATATCTAGCTCCCCCTTGGTGTAACTAAAAGAAGACAAAGTAGGAGACAGGCATTATGCACATGTTTACAGGAGACAGCACATTAGAGGAACCAGAAGAGACACAAAGATCTGCTTAGGACACAAGGAAGAACGATCTTAAAATGGATTCTTTGTACTTTGTCATTATGCCTTAAGAAGAGGGTGCAAAAAGCTTCCTGCAGGCAGTGACCCAGCCTTCCTTTCTACGTACGCAATTAACTGGATGCAAAAGCTTGCAAAAATGGTCTCTTTTCCCTTTTGTCATTAATTTTCAGTGCCAGTTTTCAGGAGAGATCTGTAGTAGTTTGCCACTTTGCAGATCCCTCAAAGCCTCTGAGATCTTGCATGCATTAAGTTTCTTTAATTTATCATAGCCCATATCCCTCAGAGGCAGGTAGAGTGCCAAGCACAGGGGACAACGCCAGCACAGGTGACCAAAGCAGTCACCTCAGCTCTTTCTTCAATTCAAAAGGTGGCTTTAGCGAAGGGAGCAGTTAGGTCAGCAAGCAGAGCCACCTTGCACGGCAAAGGGAGGGCATCCAACATGAGCCAATGGTCAGTGACAAAATATTCAAGTGGTGGTTGAGTAGAAGGACCCTGTGGGAGACCAAGGGCTCCGCTTTCACTGGGAGGGCCTTTGCCACATTTCAGGATGTTGATGTTTACTTACTATGATGCTTAGATTTTTTTTTACTTTGGTTTTCCTGCTTTGTTGAGGCCAAATACCAATTAGGATCCAGAATCAAAGAAATCACTTGTTTTTTTCCCCTCCTTCCTTCGTTAGTTAGCTGGAAGTTGTGCTGTGCTAGGTAAGCTGGCAGCTCAGACCAGCAGCTAGTGATTTTACCTGCGTTAGGCAGCTTCAGCTGTACTGTACCTGGCAACAGATTGCATGACCTTGGAAGACGTATCTTTCAGGGTATCCTTCAGGTTATCCTTCAAATTGCTGAAGAGTCTCCCTGCTCCTCCTTTCACCATATCTAGCAAGCCTCCCCCATAGCTGGACTCCATGTCTGGTGATGAGGCACCTTCAAGTACAACAAAACCAAAGCCAACATCACTCATTTGGAACAAATCTCACTGCTGTATTCAAACCAGACGCATTCACGGGTGCTGCTGCATGCCAAGCGTAGGGCAAAAGTAGTTTATACTTCTTAAAGTCATGATTTTCCAGAGATGAGAGATGGCACATTCTTGCCGGCTGGGCTCAGAAACCATCATCGACTCTCAGCGTTGTACGTAGGTTGACTGTGTAGTACCTGTACAGTATGGACAGCCACCACACAAGCTCCCTCACCTCTCAACCCAACCCAAAGTAAGCCCAGCTCTTCAGCTTGCAGCTAATTTGCTGATCATAATCAAGAACCAAATCAACAACTACCTCCCTAGGGGTAAGAAACAGGCACTAGTATATACGAGAGCTCTTCAGCAGAACTGTCACAGCTGCCAGTTTGACTGGAGGTTGTCAATGATTATCCATCTCTATGGATACAGGAGAAGTCAGAGTGATTTTAAGTCACTTAAGAGTTCAGTTAGATTTGCTTGAGTGGCAGAAGATAAAAGTTTGGGTTTTGCTGAGAAAAGAAGGAAGTTCAGGAATGAAACTTTCCTGCTGAGAATGAGAACCTTTTTGGTTATTTGTGTGTTTGCAGCCTTAGTGCAGGACTCAGCAAACTGCTCAGGCTAAAGCAGAGCAGGGCTGACCTCCTCAGTAAGCCCATCCTTCACAGCTGGAAATGGCACAAAGTCAGTAGGAGACTGACACACACACATTTAAGGTGTTATTCTGGTGGACTGTGATGTGGCCTGACACTTCAGGTGTTTGCATTTTGCAATTAGAATAGAATAACTATTCCTCTGTCTTAACCAAGAATCCATTTGTTGCAGCCTTCCTTATTATAGCAGTGCCGTGTTAATAGCATCATTCTTAGAGAAGTACAATAAATTGGATGTAGCCTTGAGTAAATGCGGTTTAGTTTTACTGCAGAATTGTTAGATACAAATGTCATAAAATATTTCAACTGCTTAATAGCTACAAATTAAGCTCTTGACTACTTAAAATTGCTTTCTGATCACTGGGCCTCAACTATTTTGATCTTAGTGAACTTTAACTAGATTACTTTAATTATACATTTGTTACCGCATTATGTGGGATTAGTCAGAAGACCTAGATCCTCTAGCATAGCAAATTAAGCAACAAGCAACCTATGTAAATGCACACCACGCTCTCAGGTAGTCACATAATCGAGATGGCATCTGCCAAGAGTTACCCTTCCCAGAGCACCCGGGAAGTCTGAGAGCATTTGTCCTGCTGTAGAGCTGGGGGACAGCTGCTTCGTAAAAGGAACATGCTGGTCATTGTTAATTACTCCAGCACCCAGAAATGGGGAAGATTTATCATGGTTAGGGCAGGCTGCTGGCATTGCCAGTGTTCATTATATCTTTTACAAAGAGACTTTGCAGCTATCACTTCCCTGGTTCTGTAGCGTGTCCCTGAGCAATGTTAGATACACACTGCTACTGAAATATTCCTCACATCATCGTCATTACCAGAAGAAATATTCAGACTATTAAGAAACATGACAAAACCACCACCGCTCTTCGGGCCCAGCCATCCAGCTGGTTTTCTACTCAGCAAAGAGTACATCCATCCAAGGCGTGAGCAGCCAGTTTCTCCAGGAATAGGTATATAATGTACGCCTTTAAACTGGAGACTCCGTTGGTAAAGTAATGCTGTTTACTCCCCTACGCACAGAAGTGCCTAATGCACTCTGATGTGGTCACGATCCACATGCACGTGATCCATGTGCTAGACCAGTAAAATTAGAGGCCATCTCTTCTCCTCTGCAGTCTGCCAGCTTTAGAACAGAAGATGCCTCTCAAGGCACAGGAATATTTCATTTGCCAAACCACTTGCAAGTATCTACTTCAAGTATGATGGAAAAAAAAATTAAAAAGAAAGAAAGGAAAAAAAAAATCAAAGCAGCTTCCAAGTAGGGAATCAGTGTTTGATCTCTTCTCAAAAACTTTGCTTTTGTATTACTCTGTGCTAGAAGAGCCAGGGGTGGAAGGAGGAGGTAGCGTTCAGAAGGTACTTTCAGTTCTGCAGGTCAAGTTTTAAAAGAAAGGAAAGCAGAAAGGTGGTAACTTGGAATATGGAAAGAGGGGCAAAGGGATCAGGGAACCAATGGTACTGGACAAATTTTTACAGTTGGAAATGCTGTAGGAAAGCAACAGAAAGGCTTCAGGAGTATTGAAAACCTAGAATCTTTAGAAAAAGAGAGAGAGGAGAAACAGAGAGAATGAGAATGTAACTGTATTTCTAAAAGCAGCAGCAACACTTAATTCCAAGTTTACTACCTACACTAGAACAGAGACAGAAAGGATGGCTAATGAAGAGACGCGAGCTGGTGCTACTTAACCAAGAGCACAAAACTAGTATTTAAGATTTAACATGAGGCAAGTATTACTTAGCTACTGCGAAGCTGTGGAGGAAGCTTATGACGTAGCAGCTGGAATAATTTGCTCAGGTATTGTTTAGTCACTGGATGAGTGCTGACAAAGTCTCTCTCAGTTACTCAGACTGATACAGTCTCCACAGACTGTTCATAGAAGACCAAAATTAACGCATTCAAAGGCTTCTCTGCTAGGCAGCATCTCCTACAAAGCATAAAGGTGTATAAAGGAGCAGAAAGGGTTAAAGCATTAACACATGTACCTGACAATATACACAGACACCCACAAAAACAGCCAAAAAAATTAATTTTAAAAAGAAGGGTAGCCTGCACTTGCCTTTCTTGATGAATAAAACATTTCTGTGCTAAGTCCTTTTTGTAAACAGAGACCTCCAGAGCTCATGCAGAGCTTTCCGAAGGACGGCTGCGGTTCCCTGGGCCACGCGCAAGAGCCACTGGAATGGGGCACCAGGACAGGGAGGGCTGAGCCCCACATCCACATGTCTCCTGTGGGAATCAGCCACCTCGCCAGGCATCGCCTACCATATCCCTGAACCAAGCTCAGAGATGGCTGTCTTCAGAGGTTTGCTTTTGTTGAACATGTCAGTCCTGAGAAAAGAGCGGTTGAGTTTTCCCTCAAGCAGAGGACTACGACCTGTTTTGCAGCAGAAGAAGGACCAAGGACACTCGCTGAGTCTGAAGGGATGATCCCATCTCTGCTCCCTCTCGGAGCCTGGCGGGAAGGAGGTTCACGTTTCAGCGTGCAGATAAGGTGATCACTGCTAGCTCGGTTGGGATATTGAGTTAGCAGCATAATGGCATTTCCCCGCTTGGAGAGACTTTCCTAACAGAGTCAAGTGGTAAATTCAGGAGAGATAAATTGTCCGCTCCCTTAATACAAAGGCAAAAAGCACATTTTGTATCAAAATGTAGTTCCTGGAGCACATGGCTCCCCTCCCACCCCACCAGGAACCACATCCCATGTGCGCATTTGCTTATGCCACAGCCAAAGCCAACATTAACACTCACAGACCCCACGCGAGCTCCAAGAGCACCTTCTACTACGGCAGAAGCAGGAGCTTGCGGGCTTTTCTGCATAGAAGTAGTTTTCTGTGAACAAGCAACCCAGGAGCCTGCTGCATGGCTCAGATCCCAGCTTTCGGCATATTATCACACAGCAGTTCAGATAATGTTGACCGTGGGTTGGAGTTGCTGTCTAGAAGCCTCGTTATGGAGAGTTACTTTCTATGTATATGAGATGTGTCTTGGTCCTTCTGGGGCAAGAACTCTTTGTTAACCCAGTTATTGGCTATTCCCCAAAAGGCTCGGTGTGCTTCAGAGCCGTGCCTCTGACCTGTGTTTGTAGCACAGGTTTCAGAGGGATCTCTTGCTCGCTGCAGCCTTTTCATTTCCCAATGAAGGAACTCCTACTGTAGCAGTTTCAGTGCTGCGCGTGCGCTGCAAAGCGTCCCTGAGATGCATGGGATGGCTCTGCTTGAATCGCTGAGTTAGGAGATGGCAATGATGATCTCCTCGCTGAAGTGCTTCAAGTCAATGGAGCAGCATGAGAAAGAGACAACTCCATCCATTCGGTTGACAAGGTGAAGTCTGCATTTGTTCTGGCTGAAGGTACTTGCTCTGAGTTAAGGCCTGATCTGAGACTATTCTGCATTCAGAATAAACCTCCAGCAGTCGCCAAATAAAGCGGCAACCTGCCACATCACCTTACAAAACTAAAATATGTCATATCGTAGCGTTCCTAGCACAGTCCTTTCTCAGCAGCAGCCAAAGTGGGGGATTTCTCTGGACAGATTACAGCTGAAGGAGCCTCTGCTGGCAGCACCAGCCTTGTGCTGTACAGGATGGAAGCTGGAGAGCACAGAAACCTTCATTAAAGCCCTGAAGTTCTCTCCTTGCTCTCTAGCTAATTTTAGAGAGTATCGGGAAAAGGATGACGTGCAGCGCAGGAAGAGAGCTCCTCCTGAGGCTGAGAGACTTCCCAGACAGCACAGCAAATGCTGCATCCCTACAGACATGTCCCACCGCAGCGGGAGGACAGCTTCGGAGGAGAACTCCAGGATCACCAGAGGAGGTCAGAAGGATGCACTCCTGTACAGGACCAGCCGAGTATGGCTCCGCTGCCTTCTGTCCCACTGTGACCTGCTCACAAAAGGCACAGGCGTTATTCCGGAGCGACGTGAAGCGCTTCAGCAGGACGGCTTTGGGGTGCTGGGAGCTTGCAGAGAGACTGATGCTCATCGGTACTGTCAAAAGAGACCAGCTGTCATCTGTCTTCCCTTAGTAGAGCAAAAACCATCAAAGTGTATTTATTTGCCAAACTAGGAAACTCATCTTCTGCACATGGAGAGAGAAAGAAACCGTGCCATACCCAAAAGGGAAATACCTCCCGTCCCCCCTGAAGGACCACTTGCCTCAGCTCCTCTTGCTGCCATCCCACAAGTGGTGTTTCTGCTTAGTCTCAAAAGCAAAGACACTTAACCCAGCTTTAAAGACTAGGTTTGGGGACCAGAAATGGGTGAACGGAAGAGGTGTGACCCTGGAGCACCCACTGCCATCACCTGCAGCCAGAGATTTTGCAGGGGACCACGGAAGGGCTAGCAGCAGAGGGTTCCACACGACCACCAGCCGATGGAGGTGCTGGCTGGGTGGAACGAGCAAGAATTGCCCCATTTCAAAGCTTTCCCTGTGAGATCTGCCCAGCATGGTCCTCATCTGCCTGGGGGTTCCCTGAGCACCACTCCCCCTCCGCAACCCACAAACCCTACAAAACACAGGGCATGAATTCCAGCTCTCCAGAGAACGAAGGGGGAAACGAGCCAACATTTGAAAGGCATTTAAGACCGTGTGAGTCTGAATATTTATGCTGATGAAGCAATACTGAGCTTGAGAGCAGGGAGGTGAAGGCAGGACGTCTAGGAATTGCAGATGGGCAGTGAAGTGCTGCGCTTCATAGGTTACTGAGCAAGAGTAAACCCACCCTTTTGGCCTGTAAAGGGCAGACAAAAAGCAGACATGAAACCATCGGAAAGGAAGCAGGTTTACCTCAGTCTGCCCAGACTATGTAACAGTATCTTCAATGTCAAATTATCTTTTTTTAATATTTTTTTTTTCCTCAAAGGGCTACTGCCTGTGCTTTCTTTAGAGATGGAGCGAGGAAAGAGCTAAACCTTCCTCATTCCTCACCACGGCTCTTCTCTAGAAAAGCATTAAAGCCTTAATCTCCCACCCTCCCAAGAAAGGGGTCAGTTTGGGAATATTAAACACTCCTCTGTATTCTCTTTCTATAGTACTGCCATAACCTGACACTATGAGGAGAAAAAACTTGTTAACTGCTGCATACGTGTCCCAAATTCCACGTTTCTGGAAGTTTTCAGCCACTCATCACAGCCTTCTCCCTCCTCACAAAGTGTTTCTGGGGCAGGGGGTTTGTTTGCTTGTCTTTCCCCCCCAGACTACAACCAGGGCATGGCGTGAAAGGGCAGCAAGGGGTGTGGCTGCCCTGTCCCTTGGCAGAAAGGGCCCTTTAAAGGTCCCCAAACTGAAAGAAATTGAGTCGCTGTTGTTGTGGCTCCGGCAACAAAGCCCAAATTGTTTTTTAAGGGATGCTCAGCAAAAAAAAAGAAAAAAAAAAAAGACACTATTTGTGCTTCTGCCTCCCCCCAGCAGCCCCGCCAGCCAGCGGAGGAGCAGCCACAGCTCACGTTCCTCCCACACGCAGCTCTCCCAGCAAAGCCGGTGTAATGCGGGACGTGATTTCACACCAGCATTAAGGGATATAAAGCCAGGCTGCTGTCGCCCCATGGTCATATTTACAGGCTTCACCTCGGCATTGCACGAGAGCCCAGGCAGCACGCAGAGGGGAGAAGGAGCAGCCCTGGTGCAGGCACCCCTGCCACAACATTGTTAGAGCATCGCCATATAGGTACATCACCTATGGAGGGCTATATATGTGCAAAAAATGGACAGACAGCCAAAGCGACCCAGGCAGAGCAGAGTCCCTGCATCCCTGGGTACCCTCAGCATCCCCAGGTGCCCTCAGCATCCCCAGCTCCTGCTGCTCCCCACACCGAATCTCTTTTCCAATGCTCAGTGCTTCCTTCTTTCAGGGGGTTGCAAATGCACTTGACGTTACTGGAAGAGGTTAAGCTCCCATTTCAAGGAGGAGGGGAGGGTGGCAGGTATTTCTAAAATAAAATCTCTGGCAGGTGGCTCTTTTGCATCCAGTGATAATCAATAGCATTTAGATGAGTGCTTTATTTATCAAATATGTTTTGAAGAGCACAGTCTCAGCACCCTGTAGCCCAATTCTCTCTAACCATTCCTTCCAGCACACAGCTCTCCTCTGGACAGCCGAGCTTTATCACATTTAAGCAAAGACTCTAAAACATCTATGCTGTTATATGCGCTTAACATCCTCTCTTAGATGTAGCCCAAGTGTCATAATTACTTCCAGTTTTTAACAGGCACTGAGTGCTGGTTTGCAAAGAAATCATCATCAACTGGGGCATCTAAAGCAGCAATGAAGGGGCATTCGCAGGGAAGGAGAGCTCTTTTACCTGCAGAAATTACTTGGGAAGTTCCTCAGACTCGCACAGACCCTGAAGACTGATTTTTTTCTTTTTTTTTGCTACCAGTCTCATCTGTCCCCTCCTCCACTACTGTCCCAGATTCCTGGTAGAGTTAGACTCCCTACAAGGCTGAGCACAGATATCTTAAAGCATTATGCTGCAAAAATAAACAGCAAAACACGTGCAGAGTAGAACTGCAGGACAACAGCAGCAGACTGGACCCCTACCATTTGATAATGCCATTGCGAAACCCCCAAATACAGGTTTCTCTTGTCCTGATGCTTTAAAACATGGCAATGAGCACGAGATACAGACATGGGCAGTGACAGAACCTGCATAAGCAACACTCGGCGAGGTTGGGAGAGGATGGGCTACAGGAGGTAAGCACAGAAGGAGTTTCCAGCTTTCAGGAGGCAAGGACAGGCAGCACAGCAGCTGCCAAAGCCACTGCTCCCCAGTCAATATCTCCCCTTCCACCACAAGGACCGGTTCAGCGCACAGAGGGTTCAGCACAGACCCGTCTTGTGGTGCAGACACGCCAAGCATTAAGACATTTTCAATAATTTATTCAAGCGAGTGTGTGGTTGGGGCTTTTTTCTTGTTGTTTGGGGTTTTTTTTCTTTGTTTCTTTGGGTTTTTTTTTTTTACTGCAACTTCCCAGCAATTAGCTGGCACTGCACCTCTGCAGGCTTTTTGCCTGGAATAGATAGAGACTGCATCAAGACTCAAAGTTGCATTCCTACCTGCCCAAGAACTTCTGGGCAGCTTTACCTCTAACAGCAGGGTGACCCTGTGTTGTTCTGTCCTCCTCGCTCCCAAAAGCTATGAGCATCCTTTTCAGATGAAGTCAGGCTGGGAAAATAAAGCCATTAGAAGCTTACAAGAGGCTCATAGACTCTGGGAAGAAGGAGAGGAGATAGAAGGAACCAAGAAGCTCCTAAAGGAGATGCTTTGAGTAGGAACAGCTTTGGGTTCACACCTGAAGGAGTCGCTGGCACAGGGAGATTTTGGCGCATTTCTGCTGCTGTTGGGCAACGCACATCCAGGCAGGCAGCATCGCCTCCCTCCTCGAATACAGCTCTGACAACAGGAAAAGCCATATTCCCCCTCCCACAAGAAGTCACGGTGCCTTTCGTGCCTCAGTTTTCGGTGTGTGGGCTGGGAGAGGGTCTCTGACCTCCCCGGGAAGCACTCGGAGCCGCTGGCAGCATGTAGCACGCTGTAAGGTTCAGAAGCTCAATAACTTCTTTTTGTGCTTTTCTGTGATAAAATGTTAGAACTAATGTTGTATGAGCCCAAGGCTTTTTATTGGAAGGTTCATTTGAGACTGCCTAAACGTAAACTTCATGAAAACATGAAGAATTAGGGTAGTTCTGCTTTTGCTTCAGAAATAGTAACTAGAGAATGCTGCTTGCAGCATCGACTAAGCAACAGGGAGGATTTCCACAAAGAGGGGGTTTTGCTTCCTTTTCTAGAAGAGTAGTGATGTTAAGGGAGAGAAAAAAATCATCATCCCCCAGAACTGTGCCAAATTTGATTCATTTGTTCCATACTTTCCCTTATGAAGCTCATACTACAGTGAACAAGATGCATGTGAGGCTGCGATACTGAAGTACCAGCAGAAACCATGAATCTGGGCTTTAAAGTTGATTGCCATTCTCCCTGCTCCTCCTCCCTGTCAAAATAACAACAAAAGAAAAGCACTATTGCCAACAGCAAACCATTCAAGTGTCCGAAAAACACCAACCAAACAAAAGAGTTATTAAACCGAACCTCCCCGCTTGAAAACGCAGCTCAAAGAGAATACAAGACATCATTGTCCGCGCGGGTCTTTGTCCCCGTGCCAGTGACATGGAGATGTCTCTCTTCTGACTCAGTGAAAAGGAATCACCAGAGTACAAGGGATTATGTTTGCAAGTGTAAAACAGTTCAAGAAATCTCAACTTCAACACTTGCCATTTATTTAAAACGTTTTTCTTTTGCCATTACTCTGCCTGAGGAAGCATGTCACACAAGCAAATCCTCCGAGTGTTTAGAAACTATTCCATAGATCAGCTAGTTTATGAACACCACAAAAGAGTGCAGAAAATAGGGGTTTTTCTTTTGTAACATATATCCTTGCTGTTACTTTTATCTCTTACTTCCTAGAACCTCTTAATTCAATGCTCAACCAGCTGCTAAGAAAGCAATATTGAATGCCGCAGCAAAAAAAAACGAAATAAATTGCTTCATCGCTGCCTGCTTCTCATCTTCTGAGCACTTTCAGAGACTTGAAAACAAAGCGACAAAAGGAGACTACATAGATGGGCTTCTTGGAATTTGTTTTTTGAACTCACAATGTTTTGCGTCCCACCAGCTTCAGCTCAAGTCTCCCATTATGTCCCCTCCCCTCCATCCTCAAATTTCCAACCCAGGTCCAGCACACTTTCTGGAGAATGGGCAGTCAGCAGTGACGTATAGGAGTTATACGCTGTCGTCATGTCACTATACAGCACCTAGTGCGTTCCACAGGAGTTGTTTCAAACATTACATCAGGAGCTGAACGATCAGGGCACGTGCTAAGGTTGCACAGAGCTTTAATGCCCACCTGAATCGCAGAAATTAAGCATAACCCTATACGAACGGACCACACTGTGAGATTTAAATGTGAGATTTAAACCACACACTGACAATATTTTGTTCTGAATGGTTTAGGTCTGGCACAGTTTAAAGCAGCTGCAGACAGGGTCACCATCCAAGCATCAGCAGGTACCAGCAATGACTGATACGCCCACCCTGCCTGAAATAAAGTTTCTGCTCTTGGCTGCTTCAAGCTAAACCCAAGCCTAAGAGGGAGGCGCTCAACATCACTGTGGGCAGGAGTTTCCATTTATCACAGAATCCCAGAATGGTTTGGGTGGGAAGGGACCTTAAAGCCCACCCAGTGCCATGGGCAGGGACACCTCCCACTAGCCCCCGGGAGCCCCTCTGAACCCGTGATCCTGCCTTCCAGCAGCAACCCCTTCCCGCACACACCGTGCTCTTGGTTCCTGCCTTTTTTTCATCTTTTGACACAGAGCAATACCAGTCCAAAAAAAAAAAAAAAATATTAAGCCAATAACCAGAAGTACTCAGAAGTTAGAGGAAAGCTGTAACTGGTGATTATTTTCATTGCAATAAGCTGTTTATGAGATTGCTAGCCCACATTAAGAGATGATACTTTAAGATCAAGTGCTTTGAATTAGTTAAAAAAAAATATTAATAGAAAAACCCAACAGGGGCCCACTTTCTCAGCTCGTATGAGTTAGTGACATTGCAGCAATAGCAAATACAGCCACGCTAGCAAAACCAACGGCAATTTGCCCCAGAATTGCCAGCACTTTGCCTCCAGCATAAATCCTCACCCGTCTAACTTCTGTAATTGCTTAACATCAATCTACACACACATCTTCCAGAGAGCAGAGGCCACTTGGCTGTGCCCAGAGTGCTCTGCCCTGGTGCAGATGAAAATTAATACGTGGGGAGAGAAGAGGAAGGTTTGATTCTCCTGCTATTTAGCTTCATCAAAGATGCTGTTTAACTGCACCCAGAGACGTTAACGTCCCAAATCACCTGGTGACACCGAGTTGTGTCTCAGAACTGCTTCACTCCTCAACTGCAAGCAGCCACTTCCATAACTCAGGCAGCAGCTGTTCTGCCACACACAAAACCATCATTTAAAACCAGGGGGAAAAAAAGAAAAGAGAAAAAAAAAAAGAGGTCAGGCATGTGGGCAGTACCTAATGAGCTTTGATTTGGCCAGGGCACCTCAAGGATTTCACCTTCAGGGTCTGCCACCTATTCACGCAGAAGCGGGTCTCCCCTGCCCCCCTGAGCCCCAGCAGCACACCTCCCTTCCACTGTCACATGTCACCAATTTATCTCACCCTTCTTCTTCCTCCCGAGGAATTCAGGTCTCTTTTCCCAACTGAAATACACTCTACCATTGCCCATTGTGGGGATTTAGACTTTGGCATCATTTGTGCAAGGAGCCTCAAGTATTTATAGTATTAATATATTCTTTATTAAAAAAAAAAACCACCAAAAAAAAAAAACCACTGATATATTCTCTATTTTAAAAAACCAAACACAGAAGGGGGATAGTGGTTTTTCCTTGCTCCTGTTAAGCCTAAACCCCAGACACCTTATTTCCCTGTCGTTCTCTTAGACTGCTGCCTAATTTTTCCCCCATCACTATCCATCTTCACACTGCGTTAAAGATAAATCACGTCCCACAATTCATGAGCAGCTTCAATTACCAAATCACTAGAAATCCCAAGCACACCTGAGGGGCGGATATGGTTCTTTAAGCTTTTCTAATTTCATACTTGGCAAAGAAAAATGTCATTGCAATGAACTGACAAAAATTAGGCATTTATCAGCATAAAGTGTTCAAACGAACAAGGCAGGTACGGGTACGGACTTCAAGTTTAGAACAGAGTGTCACAATACAGCTTTTTTTTTTTCAATTTCATGTGAAAATTTAGAAACACCCACCAAAAAGCCCTTATTAAACATATAAAGTGTTAAAAAAAAATCCTGTAAACTCAAGTCAAGGGACATATTAAGGCCTGAGGTTTGTTGCTGTTTAAACGCCAGATGTGTCGTTTGTAGTGCTTGTAAAATTTGGGCAGTGAGAGTACCAAAAAGAACTAAAGGAAGCAAATTTGGGTTGAAACAGATCTCTAAACCATTTGCTTACAAATCCCAGAGACAGCCCTTGATCAAGCCCCTGTGTTTAAGAGCAGAACATCCTAGAAACTGATAGAGGCCATTAATACAATTAATGCTCTGGGATAGCTTCACAGTTCGTAGCTGAATTGTTGAAATGGCTGAATATTGCACAAAACCTGTAAATAAAGGTATTGTCTAGCTATGTTTTTGCTCGGCAGGGAGCAGACTGCCTTGAAGAAAGCGAACAGAACGATTGCAACAGCAACACTCCAATAATCCACTGAGCTGCCGCCAGACAAAAGCCATGACTTGCCACGAGCTGCAGCATGCTCCCGCACCCGGCTGGAGGCGAACGCCACCTTCCACGCCATTAATGCCTTTGGGTCTTAAGGTTCTAGGAAACCCCTTCAGGTAATTGCTTTAATGATAGATATTAAACTGACCGCAATATCTAACCCTCTCAGCAGATGCCGATGTAAGAATCCAAATAACTGTAGCACAGCAGCCTCCTGTGAGTCAGAATCTACTGACACATACTATGATTACAAGCAACTGTAGCAGTTGTACAATCATAGCAGCAAATTCAAATACATTTCTAAAGTCCAGGAGTAAAAAAAAGTTAAAAACCAAAGCCAACTCCCAAAAGAATTCTTGAAAGCATATTCAAATAGCAAGGAGGAAGAGTAAAACACGACTCTCGTTATATCAGAGAAAATGTGGGGGAAAAAAACCAAGGTAAAACTCTTCCCAGCCAAGTCCAGACCTAGGTCAGTAAGGGTTTTTCTCCCCACCCAAGACCAGACACAGGTTATTAGGGGTTTTTCCCCTTGAGAAGAGGTTACCACATTAAAGCAAAGGTGATGTATTTTAAGTCCTTGCTGAGTGCCTTGGGCCCACCCCTTTCTTTCAGGGAGCAGTACAGGTATTGCTGCAAGATCCCACTGCTAGAATGGGCAGACATCCAGTGTGGTCCCCCACAGCTGAATGGGGCATTTCCCTGAACAAGTTTGAGCTTCAGATGTTCCCTGCAAAGGCTGTGGGTGCTCATTGTGATGGGCACATCTAACCAGCCAGAACCAGAGCTGGTTCATTCTGAGAGGTCACCTAAAAGCCACCAGATGAGTATTCTCAATTACTGGTGATCCAGGCAAATTTGAACCTGTGATTTAGAGGTGAAGAGCCCTCTATCCCATTACCAGTCGTAACGACCATCTGGTCCCCCACTCCCTGATTAAAAAAAAAAAGGGGGGGGGGGGG
>WKFP01014940.1:220116-239392 GCA_011057875.1 Pterocles orientalis | reverse complement strand
CGCCCCCTCCCGCCCTCCCGGGGCCCGGAAGCAATCGCGGAGGCCGCAGCCCAAACCGGGGGGGCTGAGGTTCCCGGTAGAAGCATCTTCAGATTAATTAGGTGATAAGGGGCTGGAAGCGAGAGCGGGTTTGGAAGGGGAAGGTCCCCCCCGACCGTCAGCTGCTGAAAGATATTAGTTATCAAAATATGCTGGCTTTACCCCATTTCCTTCTGCAGGCTGGTATTTATGAATCCCAGAATGGTTTGGGTTGGAAGGGACCTTAAAGCCCACCCAGTGCCACTCCCTGCCATGGGCAGGGACACCTCCCACTAGCCCAGGTTGCCCAAAGCCTCATCCAGCCTGGCCTTGAACCCCTCCAGGGATGGGGCATCCACAGCTTCTCTGGGCAACCTGGGCCACTGCCTCACCCCCCGCACAGGAAAATCTTTCTTCCTAATATCTCATCTGAATCTCCCCTGTTTCAGCTTAAAACTGTTTCCCCTCGCTCTATCGCTACACTCCCCGATAAAAAGTCCCTCCCCATCTTTCCCATATTCTGGCAAGCACAGCCCTCTCCCAAAAGATGCCCTTCACCCTAGAGGGTGATGCTGTACAGCTGGCATGAACAGGTTCTCAAAGTAGCGACTGACATTAGGATCTTTCTATCGCACCAGCAAAAGGTGCATTTCTTGGGAAGGGGCCAAGGTCACCGAGTCACAGGCTCACGTGGCCAGTTCTGCAGTCTAAAGGAGGAGGGATGGCACAGCAGTTCTGCTCTGAGCGTCCAAAACCTAAACAGCATCTCTGGTCCAGTGTAACACTACGTCTGCCCGCAAGCAAGTAACCAGAGGGGCTCCCAAACCACAGCGCTGCATCACAGCAGGTGCCGTGGGATGTATCAGCATCCCAAGCCCCTGCTTGTGCAACTGCTGGCTCAAAAGTGGTGGCACCCAGGTGAAGAAGCGCTACCACCAATTGCTAAGATATTTTTTGTTGTTAGGTCTCGCCAATCTATTTTTAGCTGTTCACATGTAAACAGACTTCAGACCAACACAAAGTGTGTCCTTGAACAACTGATGAGCCATGCCTCGCTCGACACGTTTCGCAGCCGCAGCTCATAGATCATCATTTCATTGCACACAGAGAAGACCAGAGGAACTGAGGAATGCTCCAGAGGAAATGGCCACTATTAAACACATCTAAATGAATTTCTTTTTAATTTAAGAAAGAACAAAGGCAGAAAGAAGCCATAATATCCAGAAAGAAGTACGGCTTCAGTCTCTTACAGAAAGGACAGAAAGTACTCTGCTTAGAAAAACAGTGTGGGTTTGCTTCTAAAGCAATAACATCAATAAGTACTTCTGCAGCAATAACCATAACTTGAGATATCACTGACACTTGGCTTAAGCTTCCCTGCCTAACACTGCAGGGCAGTGGGCATCTGGTAGAGCCGTACCTTGCCATGTGCTATTGTTTATATAACTCCTGCAATTTTATAGTACAGGGCAGAAAAGGTACATCTGTGACCCAGAATCTTCTCAGAAAAATCCAAACAGATTTACAAACAGCAAACCAAAATGAACTAACCTGACGTAAACGGTTCGCAGTGAGCAGCGGTAACAGCTTGAACTCAAGGTTGGAATTGCGTATTTTCTACTCCCTCATTACTGGGCTTGTAATACATCGGTCTGTACGGAGCAATACGCAGATTGCAAGGCTTGCCAGTAGGAATGAGTCCCCCTCCCTCTTGGCACCCATATGCAGCAACTTAATAGAGCAAAAAAAGTAAAAGCCCAGGTGTTTTTACTAGGGATCACATCTGTTAGTCTCTCCTAGTGGACCCAGGAGGTTCTGCAAAGCATCAGTGCAGGCGCCGAGCAGGGACAGCGCAGCCTCTCCAGGGGAGCTTGCGGCAAAGGAGGGAGGAGAATCCCATCCTTGCTTGTAATTCCCATTGCTACAAACACAAAGGGATGGGATTGGGGAAGCATGCTGTGCGGGATTCAGTTGGAGCTGCACTTATCCTTGCATTTTCCAACCCTATGGGAAGTTTAACTGAAGAGAGTGTATAAAGTAATATTCGTGTCTCCTCAATTCTCCCCTTAAATTGGGCTAACGAAGGGCCACATGATTCCTCTCTTTTGTATACAGCTTTCTTTATCCTGTAGACCTCCAAAGAAACTAAATTCAGAGAACATATTAAATTGCACAGAACTTTCAAAAATGAGAGTAAAGGAGGAATGATCTAGGGAAACAGCTACTGAGAAAATTCCATTAACATCCTTGAGGATTTATTGAGCGGTGGCCAATGATACTGCCGAGTATAGATGTGTTGTTTGAATGGTAAGGCTGGCAGGTGCCATTAAGGCTGTGGGAGATGTTAATTACATGCTAAGGAGGATTGTATGTTGCTCAGGACTCAAGAGACAAACTCTCTCCCTGTTACTGACCTTGGAAAAGTCAATTGATTTGCCAACCTCTAACTTCTGTCTGGGTTGCAGCCTCTCCTGGGTGAAGTCTCTTTTCGTAGCTGTAACCAAGCACCAGCTATACAGAGGTTCAATTTCATTTTCCCCACCTCTCCTCCAACTGGATGAACAGTTAGGGTGAAATATTATACTCTTAATTCTTCTGAATGCATTAAAAACTGTGGAGTGTTGTGAGAACTACAAATACAGCTTTTAAATTAATTTAATATCTGAAGCAACACTTTTAAAACTCAAAAAACTAAATATTTTTTTCCAAAGTTACTCCACGGACCAAGGGACTCTCCTTGCACAAAGTGTTTCTGCAAGAGGTCCAAACCCAGGTGTACATACATAGGTAAGTGTATGGAAAGTACCAGCTATGCTGTATGATATGGACTGCTATCACTGCCTGAAAAAAGAAAAAGGCATGTGTTGGTAAGAAAAATAAGACTTGCTCAAGCAGCTTTCATATTTCTCAAGCAGATTTCGTATTTCCGTTTTCATACTGCTGCACAGGGGAGCTCTTTTTCTCTGCAGCCCAAGTCCTAGTAATTTCTTTCCTCTTGCCTCTCTCCTCACACTTACAAGCTCCTCATTCCTTGCAGTGGGACACTGGGCCATAAAAACACACTCGAGAGAATTAACCTCTTTGCCTTCTTCCTCTTCAAAGCACTCAAATCTGAAGCAAATAACCTTAGTTCACAGCCTCCTAGCTTTAGGCTACCTTCAGCATTCCTCTAACAAATACTCTATAAATTGCCCTTTCAGAAAAGGCCAGCACAAGCTCTTTAGCTCTGCTTACCTTCCTCAACACCCTGTGAGGAGCACCCATGGCATCCAGCCCTGGTTCCATTCTGAAGAACCCTTTTGCAGCTGGTAACACACCCTGTTGCACGCTGCCACATTAGCAAGGATTTGTGCTAGGAACCATCCTGCCAGCAGCAGGAGGCTTAGACACCCATATTCATTGAAGCAGTTTGATAAACTCTGGATGGTCCGAAAAAATAACAACACCCACCTTTCTGTGGCTGTTTAGTCCTGGACCTGCCCCGTAGCAATTTTACTCCAGCAAGTGCCCATGCCCTGGGCTGCATTCTTGGGAGAAGGGTCTATCCACCCCCCCAGGAGCACTAGCACCAGCAGCCAGCATTTTAAACAAGTCACTTAACCGCAGTTCAGGGAATCTGATTGAACTGGCTACAGCCAGCGAGCTCCTTGTCCAGGCTAGGACCACCCCGGTTACCCTCAGCGAGCAGCGCAGATGAACTGTAGGAAATAATGTCACTGTGTTGTGGGTCGTTAATGCCACAGATAAAGAATATCTTAGTTTTTCTGTTTTATTTTTGGGCTGGTGTATTCAAACATAAACCAGAGATCTTAAAAACTGAAGCCATACGGCATCATTGGAATTAGCTTCAGGAAGGTGTTGCCTTTTGGTTGCATCTGCTGCTCTCCGTTCAGCTCACCTGCTTCTTGTCACCTCGGAAGAGCATTGCATTTCTCTCCTGGGGAAGGCTTAGTGTGGTGAGGAACAAAAGCAAAACTATGGCGAGAGCCAAAGCAATTCCACCTCAGAAGTGGATCATAGGTTTCTTTGTTCTGGTTTTTATTTTTTTTTAAAGACACCAATTCAGAAATCCCAACAGCTCACTAAGGTCATCAGGAGGCTATGTGGTATCACCCTCTTTGCTTTACTTCTTGTCCTGAGAAAAGCGGAACCAAACCACCTCCTCCTGTCTTCCCATCAAAACAGCAATTGTCGAATCAGTCCCAACCTTTACGAGAGGCAATGAATAAACTTTTACATATAGACCCAAAGGATTTACCTTACAACTCATCTCTGAGGCCAATTTAGAATAAAGCAGTGTCTTCTGAACAATCATTTTCTCTAAAATAGCCATATCCTCAGTCTGGGACTGCCTTCAGCTTGATTCCTGTGTTCGTTAGACCCTCCCTCCCTCTACTAGGAGCCCCCCCTTCACTCTTCTGTTTTATCTGTAGGCATCAGCCTCCACTCCTGCAGGCTCTGAATGTATCGAGGCAATCAGGGAGGATGTGTAAGAGTTCCTTTCCTGACAGTTCATTGTCACAGCAGCAGTGATAGCTGCCAAAATAAAACCCCAGGCGCCATCCTGTTGCAGTTCCTACTCCTGTAGAATAAGTTCTTCAAATTTCCATGCTCAGTCGAGATGTGGGTCAAGCACAAATGACTTTGGGGGTGATGTGACCTGCACAGCAAGGATCACACTTCTCGTCTGCTCATCTGGAGGCTTCATTCATTACTCAGGCAGAGCTGTGGGCTGGCCAGGAGCATCGATTCCTGTGCACTACTCTGGGAACGGGCACAGGATAGCAAAATGGGTACAGGCTCTCGGTACTGAGCCAGAAATATGGTTTCAAAGCCGTATCCGGACCTGTGCTGATGATAAATAAGTGGGGTTTGGCCTGGAGTCAAGGAGAGCCCTGTGGTTCTTTTCTCCGTATGTGGGAATAGCGTGTCGGGGCCTGGGTTTGGTGGAGAAATAAGGAGCTGGCACAGCCTGCCCGTGGGATGGGGGTGGGATGCGGTGGGATGTGGGGTCTGGGTGCAGAGAGGGGTCAAATGATCTCATCTCTTGTTAGCCCCCACCCCTGATATTCAGGAACTTCCAGACTGGCTGTTCCTGTCTTGTTCATCTCTAATGAAAAGCAAACGTAGTCCTGAGAAAGTTTCAGAGTTCTTTTAGTGTTAGATGTAGAGCTCATCAATTAACCCTTTGCTTTCCCTCATCAGAGGAAGCTTTGAGCCTTTGCTGGAGCGAAGCCTTAACTTCAATACTCGGCACCTCGCTGACAGCTGGAGCTTCAGCAGCTGAAGCTCTGTTGAATATGTTCTTCAGTGGGTGGGCACTGAAGAACATACGAGCATTTGTCAAGCAACAGCATTAATTGTATTTCAGAGGTGTTCACGGTCCTTATGCAAGCCTCTGTCGAAGGAAACCCTCATTGCTGAGAACGCTGATGGCAGAGGAAGCACCACAACTGCTCCCATAAAAGCATCGCTTGTGGTCATAGCACCCAAACTTGAGTACAATTGTCCTGAGAGCATCTGGGGAGTTTGGGAGGGACAGTTTCACTACACGCTATCAGAAACCTCAGGCAGGTTGCGCTTGCCTTGCCTACCTGCCAAATCGATTGGGGCACACCAGTGAGCCTGCACGGCTGCTCATCATTGTTTTGTTTTCCAGTGACTTAGGATGTGACTAATGTTTGACTCTCTTATCTTCTTTCCCATCCTTTCCTCTCCCTGATAGCACACACCATTAAGTGTATTGCTGCGTCCGCATATTTTTTATTTCTTGCCTTTGAGTCTTGTTAAAGAGCTGTCAGGGATGATGCACAATTTACTCATTCCAGCCCAAGACTTTGTTTTAGATTATTCAAGGATTTGACTGGCTCCTCAGCAACACGAAGCCGTGGAGCTGCCTGCCAAAGGCTGTTGGAGACGCTTCACAAAGAGAAATGGGTGGGAAAAACAGATCTATAAGGACCTAAAACAAATCTATTATACAGGAGAGAGCTCAGGAAGTCCCCAGCCTGCAAACTGTTGGAAAATTGGAGGCTGTACAGCCATTTGTACGATTCCTCAGGCCAAAATCTGATCTTTAGGTAAAAATCAGGTTATTTTTCTGCCTAACTAGCGTTCATTCATCACTTCCCATTCGCTGTAAGTGGATAAATACCAAGAAAGATCTGGGCACAGCCCTCCTACAACATGTTTGTGAGCCTGCAAATATATATATATATATATGTGTAATACCCATATAGAGTGAAAAGCACAAGTTCAGAAACACAAACATTTCCATCAGCAACAAGGGATGTTCTACATTCGTTAACTAAGATAGAGTTAGGACCGTAGTTAGTGCCTTCGAAAAAACTCGGCTTTATATTAAACCTGGCTGCTTGCAACTTGCAATGAGTTGCAAGGATGAATTACTCCGTGCATGCACTTACAATGCAGAGCTGCAGCTTGCATTAGCACTGTGTTCTACCGTGTTTAAAACAACGCAACACCCAGATATTTGTATTTTTAAACACAAAGAAAAAAATCCAAAGTGTAATTTTGAATTTCTTTTCAGCAGGTTGTCGTTTGCATTGGAAAATGGCTGGTGGTAAAAACAAGGAGAAAAAATTATACAGGTTCTTACACTCCAAGCTTCGAAGTGATGGTTTCTCTTGGACAGATGTTAAGTGATGAAGGGCAGGAAGATACAGGTGGGTCTGATAGCACGAGAAGGTTTGCCAGAAACCCAACACATCCCCACTGAAGTGGTTCTACCTTCTTACAGATTTTGGTAGCGTATTTTTTTATCTAATACTAATAGGAAAAATTATATTATTAGAGCTTTGTTGTTCTGGCTGCTGTATAAACATTCAGAAATGGTGCCTGTCTCAGCTCACAGCATCTGCTGGCTTACAGGTCCTGCATCCCACCTAACTGATGCAGCTTGAGTTCAGATTTATAACTGCTCCTCATTTCACGAGCAGATGCTACAAGGCTGTGTATGGTCTCTCCCGTGATGCTGTTTTCAATCCGCAGCGCGCTCTGCAGTTTTGGAAGAACAGCTTGGACATGATTCAAGGGGAGAGACACCCAGTTGCATGGGTGTGGGAATAGCTTGCAGTGAATCATGGAATCACAGACTGGTTTGGGTTGGAAGGCACCTTAGAGCCCATCCAGTGCCACCCCCTGCCATGGGCAGGGACACCTCCCACTAGCCCAGGTTGCCCAAAGCCTCATCCAGCCTGGCCTTGAACCCCTCCAGGGATGGGGCACCCACAGCTTCTCTGGGCAACCTGGGCCACTGCCTCACCACCCTCGCAGGAAAAAGTCATTAGGACTTTGGATGCAGTCTGTAAATTCAGTGGCACAGGCGCCAGATGTCCAGACCTCAGTGACATTACAGCCCCTTTCAGCAAGGCGGGGAGCAGGGATGGGTGTGGATGCCATCAGCCTTCTCCTGGTGACCCATTTCCACCACAAAAGGTAACAAATCCCGCTTTGCTAATTCCTACGACATGAACTGAATCAGCCTCTCGTGGATCCCACAGCTCGGTCGCTTGGCTAGTAAAGCATTGCTGGGGTGCCTTCAAGATGTCAGGCGGTAGAAAAGCTCCATGAACATCCCGATGAAGTGTGCTTGACTCAGCAGAAAGGATTCAAAGCAATCTTCCTCTCCCAGCGATGCCCTCTGCGCTGCTGTAAGAGTTCGGTGAGAGCAGCTCCGCACCATGGGATGCTCTTCCTGAGGCTGCAGCCAGCCCTGAGCAAGGGAAGGGATGGAGCAGGGGGAAACTCTCTGCTCCACCCAGATCCAGCTTGGGATTTCAATACCAGTTAGAGCACGAAAGAATTTATCATCACATACATTAACTCCGAAAGTAGTATTGCAGGGGCTAGTCTATACCACACGGCTTTAAAAGAATTATGCCATGTGGGTCCCAGGCCAGGAGTTTTGTGTGGATGTGTTTCATCTTAAAATCCCTTAAAAAATTCTGTTGGAGTGGAAAATTAATGCCAGGAGTAAATGTGTGTGGTGTCAGAGAGCCTGCCCGCATCCTACCCCATGCTGCCTTGACAAGTGCCTGGGGCAGAGACCTCGTACTGCAGAGAAACCTCTGCGAGCCGGAAAGCAAAGTGCTCTTTCTGTGAAGCTTTCTGTGGAGACTATTGCTTGGAAAAGGAATTCAAGTGCTTGGGTCATTTTTTTTTTTTTTCTGCTTCAAAACATGGTGTGGGGAAGGGAATAAACTTGTCAAGTTTCCTGCACGGTGAAAACCCCTTTCAGAGGATTTGGAGAAAATCCCGTCCCTCACCTCAGTCTCCCTGCAGGGTTTTGTTCTGCACACCCCATTTCTCCATCTCTCTGCCTCCCAGCCATGAGTCAGGGATGTAACTGATACCGTTTCCCATCCTTATTATTTCTGCTCACTGGAAACAAAAACTTACTCAGGAGAAAGAAATCTCTCTGTTGTTTGCAGTGCCTGTCAAAACAGGGCTGCATATACTATTGCCATGAAAACTACCATAAGAGTGCATAAAATATTATTTATAGTTCAGTATAAATAATAAAACCTGATGTTCATGGCATTTTAATGTTGAGAGGCTCCCACGGCTGCTTCATCCATCTCTGAAAAAGCATCTAATTTTTACGGTGGACGGAAATTACAGTATTTGTGTCTGGTACAGTCACAGCCGGGATTTCCAGGCCATGTTCCCTACAGCCAGATATTTTCCTTCCCCAGACCTGAGCGCTGTGGGACACCACACACCCAGCAAAGCCCAGACCCCCATGAGCAGCTCCGCAGCGGTTTCAGACATCTCCCCACCTCCAGAGCATCCCGGGAGAGGAGCAGCCACTCCTTTGGGTCCGGCTGTTCGTTAGAGATGCTCAGGGCAGGTTCTTTGCTACGTCCCTCCCGCGCTGGCAATGCTGATTCCCTTTGCAAGGTGAATTTCAAGGCTTGAGCAGAGCTGGGGGTGTGGTAAAATACAACCCCACGGTGCTGGCACCGAGTCCACATCACACAATTTTGATCCCAAAACATGGGTGGCACATCTGGGTACCAAACTCTCCATCCAGCGATTCCGTTTTCCATGTGGCCCCCTGGGCTGCCACCATAATTTTTTCCCAGCAAAGCAGGCTGGATTTTAGCAAATCCTGCCCAAAAAAATCCAGTTTGGAGGACTCACAGAAAGCAAGGCAGTGGGCAGAGCGGGAGGCCCCGGGATTAATCCGCAGCAGGGCAAAGCCGTACGTGAGAGGGATTAGTCGGGTCAGCAATTAAACGTTGGCGCTTACGCTGCTGGCGGCGTGCAGGAAAAAAACCCAGCGCTCAAGGACAAAATGCGGTTCCTCCTTAAAGCTTTGAAATGCTGCATCTATCGGCTGGGAGCATTTCTGGGACCATAAACAAGCCAGCTGTGTCACGGCCAGCTAAATATAGTGCAGCCCGGGTTGCCTTCATGCTGCCTGTGCCAGCTGAACTGCTTGCTACGCAGATTTTATTTTAATTTTTTTAATTTTTTTTTTCCCCAGGCAAGGCTATGACTAAGAGAAATCTGCAGCTGAAGGGATATCAGAAGATGGAGGCCCTAGTCCAAATGCAGAAGGTGAATAAAGTCTGTAGTTTGCAGTCCTGGGGGCTTGTCCAAAATATTCCTCACCCTCCTCCTCCTCCTTCTCCTCCTCCTCCTCCTCCTGCCTCTCCTTGGCAGCATCCAAAACAAGACTACAGTAGTGACAGTCACAAATACATCAGTGAGACATTAAATATTTCCTGATTTAAAGTCATGGTGATGCCAAGGGGGATAAATCCCCACCTGAAGCAGCCCTAACGGTTGCCCCGTCCCCGCCGTCCCCTCCTGGAGCACCCGGCTGGGGCTCCCTCAGCAGGACTGAAGCAAATGCAATGATGTATGCATTTAGCTATATATATATTTATTTTTTTTCTCTGTCTCTTTTCTGGCCTGCAGGAGGGTTTTTAAAGGGGATGCAGCTCTGTGTTTGGCTCAGCGTGATAAAATGGGGAGGGTTTGAAGGTCAGCTGCACAGGGGTGCCCTGCAAAAGGCTGGATTTTGGTGTTTTGTAGCAGTGTTTATATACCCACATATACATCCCATCATCTAGTTGGAACCAGACAATCTTTGAGGCCCCTTCCAACCCAAACCATTCTAAGATTCTGTGATTCCCCTTCCTGTAGAAGTACAGCTATGTTCAGCTATAAGCTACAATTATTATTTAAAGCCTGCAAATCACTTTGTTTTCCTTCATTGACGGCAATATGCCTAACTAGCTTTCACAGTCCTAAAATACCCAAACACCTCTTTTGGGGTGCAAGAAGAGATGCTCAGGTTCTGCACGGAGTTACGGAGGCAGCCGGCGCAGGAGGCAGCTCGGGGTGATTAAACACCCTGTGCCCAGGTATATATCGCTGAATTCCTGCACCTGAACTTGCCGTCAGACCGCAATACACGCCACACTGCTGAGAGAAGCCGTTTTCAGCGCAAAACCTTCCTTCAAACCTATTATATAACCAGGCTTTAAAGCAGGATTTTTTTTTTTTTGCTTGATCCCAAGCCGCAGGATCCGCGCGTGCCTTCCCGATGATTACTCAGCACAAATTCCCTGTAAACAACATCCCCGATTTCACCCTGCACCGCTCTTCTTCCATCGCCCCCGACTCATGGCTCAAGCTTTCCTTACCTTGCTTTTCAGCTCCGAGCATCCTTCTCTCCCGGCTCCTGCGGCAGAGCAGCGGGGAGCCCAGCTGCGCTCCCACACACCGGCTTTCCGCTCGGCATCCGGCGACAGTCGTGGGTCACGGGGCGATGGCCATGGGCTGGGACGCTGCTGCCAGGGAACTGCGAGAAGCTCCGGGCTCTGCCGGGTTATATTTGGGATTACGGAGACTCAGGGAAGGATGAGGATGGAGGCAGACATATCACATCTTCTAAAATGTGGCATGGAGTGGGATCTGGAGTCTGCAGGTCTGAGCCATCACACGCAAACCTAAGCAATTTTTTTTTCTTTTTTTTTTCCACTCTGATTTTTTTTTCTTTTTGGAGAAGATTAAATCCTTCAGAGGGACTCAGGGGGGGGAGGCGGCATGTCGAAGCTTTGCAGATGTGGGACCGGAGCAGCCTGCTGGTCGAGGCACACCTGGGGCGCTGCCTTGGGTACCCCCAAAGGCTGGAACTACCTGATGCTATCAACACGCTCTTAATTCCCCCCAAATCTTTATCACAGATGCAATGGTGTTACCAGCTATCAGTATCACTCCTTCCAGTCACCGATAATTCCAGTTATCTCCCTTGGGTATCCCCTAACCCCACCATCTCGGAGCATCCCAGAAGCCTTCATCTCTCCGCACAACGCTGACTGGTGGGGAAACGACAGAGGAGTTGAAGGCACAGGTCCCCAGGGGCAGACAGGTTCCCAGGGGCAGATACACGAAGATACCAGTTCAAACAACCAGGCTGTAATGAAACAGCGTGGAATGCAGAGAGCAAATGAAGAATACTGTACTACATCAAGGGATCGATACCGCACAATATATCCGAATGTAAGAGAAAGGTGGGAATTTTAATGCTTTCAGCGCTGTTCTGAAATTCAAGAAATACTGCGCAGCCCTGCGGGTACACGCTGCTTTGCGGGTGCTGGGGTGCTTTGTGTCTGGGTTTGGGTATGTGTCCCCTGCAGCTGGGGACAAGCCCCCCATCCCCATTCAGGGCGGCCAGAGGCACCCCAGCACGTGGGTCAGGCTGCTGGGACGGGGACACCAACCCTTGTGCCGCTCTGGGAAACTCAGGGAAAGCCAAGGCTTTGATCTCAGCTTGATTTTGGCACTCCTCACCTATTCCTTTGCTTTTTGACCTCCAAACTTTTTGTTACTAAATGGAGTTAGTTTTCTAGTTGATGGAGCTTTTTCCTCCTTACATTTATCTGCCTGTTCACCCTCAGACGGAGTTGCGCGGAGGCAATCCATCCCTTCTCTGCCTCCGGATTAGCAGGACCCTGAACCCCAGCATCACCCGCACCCCTCCCTACCAGTTTGGCTCCTTCGCCCGTGGATGCTGAGGCCAATCCGCAGCCATGCCTCTGCTTTCTCCCCTCCCCACAGCAGTTTTGCTGCTTATCACCCTTTTTAAAAATTTCTCCTTAATCATTTCAAAGTCTTTGCTTATGTCAAATAGGGGACCAAGGGCCCCAAAGCTGCTACTTGGGAATTAAAGAAAAAAAAACAATAAACTATTAAATCTGCAAGCCAGTATCATGAGCAGAGGCAGCTCAGCTTATGATTTTTAATTCCTGCTACCAAAATGCATGTAAGGGATGACATGACGACGGCCAGAGCCTTGCTGTGCCAAACGCTCTCCGTTACTTTTCCTGGGGGAATTGAAATAGGAAAATAAAAAAGTTTCATGTGCAGCAAGGATGGGATGGCAGGAGCAACGGCCTTCATCCGCACTGTCAGAAAAGGCTTTTCATCCCATATTTTTGATTATATCAAACAAAGGAGTTGTAAGACGGGACCTGAACGCCCCCCCAGAGGACTTTCTGCTGTGCTCGAGCAGTGATGCTCTGACTCCCTTCCTTCCTCCCCTCCTCCTCCTCATTGGCTCCTACAAAGAAACCCCAGGTCAAAAACGAGCAAATAAGCAGGAGAAAAATTTTATTTACATCTTTCGAGCAGTAACACAGCTGCAGCGATTCACTGGGAAGAAACTCCAGGAAGAAAACTCAGTGTGCCGTGCCGGCGGTGCCCCGCGCGGGGGGAACCCTCCTCCCACCGCACAGTATCTCGGGTCGGTACAAAAATTGCCGTCGCTTTAGAAAAGGCGCGAGATTCACAGTAAAAGTACCAAAGGGGACTGCAGCAGAGAGGAAAGGTGAGGCACACACTCTGGGACCTCATCCCTGCTGGTATTTGGTCTACGAAAATGCATTGTACAACAACTCTTGTAGAAAAATTGATCCCGAGGGCTCGATGCATGCACAGTTGCGGGATTTCTACATCTACTCTAGGGCTTAAAGCCTTAAAACAAGCACTCAGGCGGCTCTCCTGGGGCAAAGATCTCTGCAAGACCTTGCAGGGGGCAAACCTCTCTGCAGGAGGCATTTTGCAGCGGCGAAGGATGAGACACAAGAGCTAGAGGAGGGAAAGCGGGGAGCAGCCCCCCCAGCCCGGCACTCGGCCCCGGCCAGGCTCCTTTTAGAGCCTAAACCCCCCCCATCATCTCCTCCCCTCCTGCCCAACACCATTACAAAGAAAACATGTCGTTTGACCAGTTCTAGACTTGTGTTTAAAAACAGCCCAGACCTTCGTCGGAGGGTCATGGGAAAATCTAAAAATCTTTCTTAAATAGGATTTCATTGCACGGTGGGAGATTTGCGTCCTCCCCTGCCTGGGAGCTCCGGGAGGGTGGAAAAACCCCCAGGGACATCACTGAAACCTGATGGTCCCTCTGGGACCTGGGATCTGGGAAATTCCCATCCCGAGCGGGACGCGGATCATCGCTCTCACCCACAGGCAGAGATCCCATGCGGCAGATGCCTGACGGCTTCTGGCTCTGTTATCAGGGCAAAGCTGCCTCCGACGAAGAGAGCAAAAATCGGGGGCTCCTCTGATAGCACGAGGATGCAGGCGGCTCAGCAGGGATAAAAAACTCCCGGGGATGTGCTGAAGTTTTGCGCAGGGAGCCCGTGCATCCCTAAAAAAATCCCATCAGCTCCCCCGTCCCTGCTGCAGGGCCACTCTCCCAAGCAAAAATAAAACCAGAGATATTTCAGCAATAGAAACGTGCCCGGGCTGCTCTAATTAATCAAAGGGGTGTCGGGGAGTCGCAGTTTCTCTGCCTCCCTGCGGAGCCCCCCACAGCAGACCGCAGCACGCTCTGTGGACACGAGCAGCTTTGTGCACAGTTCCCAAAAGTCAATGCTAAAATTCAGAGCTTTTGGGGTTTGCTTTTTTTTTTTAAACCTTTAAAAATACACATCTTGCTTTTTTTCTTAAATATATAGTCTATAAAATAAGGCAACTCCAGGAGACAAAAAAAAGAACATCCCCATCGCTTGGGTACTGCGTCCTGCCACCAAAGAGGGTTACAGTACTTCCAGTTGAGAAAAGCCACTCCGCCCGCCCAGAAGCTGCTGTAAATTTTGGGGAAATGCCTCAGCACAGCCCTCGGCAGCCCCTGCACGCATCCCGAGGAAAGGAAGGCTCTCATCCCTCCAGGGCTCGAGGGGAGGGAATCACTTCTGCCGGGGATGTTGGGGAACACCCCATCTCCAGGGGATTTCGGGGACAAAGGCAGTACAGGAAATGGAATGACTTGATTTCTCCCCCAAAACTGAAGCAAATAAATCTTTGGGGGGAAACTCTTACAACACGACTGTACCTTATGGTACCAAAAGCTATAAACAAGGTTAAGGACAAAGGAGTGCAGCTCGTCCCCAGCACAGATCCTGCTCGGTGTCACAGCATCTCATGGAAACCAGCCTGTACAGCAGCTTTTTCCATCTCTTGCTATGGAAGAAGCACAAGTGTGTGTTTTACCTCCAACGTTTTCCCTGTTTTACGCGTATGAATGCTGCAAAGGTGATCTTCACATTTCTGAGCTTCGCCGCGTACACCTTTCCCATGTTGCTCACCAGTTCCCACTGGGCTCTGTGGGAATCTCTCCCACTGAGAAATAAATTTAACAGAAAATAATTTATAGAAAAAAAAAACCCAAACCCAACCTAGAAGAGTATTCTGCAGTAAACGGTGCTGTGGAGCAACGGGATGGCACGTCATGGGCTCAGAGATGGGGGTTTGTCTGGGGGGACAGGGACGTCACGGCGAGCCGTGTAACCCGGTATGATCAGTGCCCGGGTTTGCATCACCCATCTGTGTGGACTTGGACCACAGGCAGGAATACTTTACAGCCTCAAAAGAGAAAAAGAAAATATTCTAGCAGACCAGACCTTATGAACAAAGATTTTTTCGCCCTGATACTGGCTATAACCGTGCATCCACCGATGTCACCCAGCGCACCCAGGGAAGGGGTTTTAGGTACCACACCATCGCCTAATCCGAGCACAGCCCTGCAGAGAAACCAAATCCGTGATCGAGCTCACTCTCGGTCCTCAACACAAGCTGTTTAGTTCTCCTTGTCCGAAAGAACGGGTGGGATCTTGCTGGAAAGCAGGGTGTACACGTACGGCCAGATCTTGTTGGTCTCTGTCCCCGAGAAGGAGTGAAGGATGCCTCTGCTCCTGGAAGAGGGATGGGAGGAGAGGTCAACACCAGCCCATCCTGAGGACACGGCTATCAGTGGCCAGGCTGGCCATTGGCAGGGGATGCTGGAAGGTCACCAGTGGTTTTTTGGATGAGAGGAGGGGGATGAAGAGCCGTAAACCAGCAGGATTTATTCATGTGCTTAAGCAAATGGGAAATTCAGGGCCTCAGTTCTTCCCCCCTTCCCTGCAAGGGCACTTTTGGCCCCCCATGGAGAACTCCTGCCTCTAAAAACACTCTTTGGCGCTCACCCCCTTCCAGCAGTGGCTTGCTGACCCCTTCCCCGGCAATCCGTCTATTCCCAACTCGGTCTGGGCAGGGTCTGAAGCATCTCAGAGCTCCTCCATCCCTTCTGCTGGAGTTCCATAGCGCTGATGGGCAGCACCTCTGCAAAGCAAAGGGATTTCCCACCCTACACAGTGGAGCTCGGGGGGGGCAGAAGGGATTTGGAAGCACCGTTTGCCACAGCCAAAAAATCCCTCCCATCGCCGGCACCGGCAAAGCCGTTTATGGAGCCCGGCGAGATCAACAGGAGCTGGGAATTTCTTTACGCCAGATTCCTCCCTCCAAACAGGGATGGGGCTTGGCTGCAATGAAGGGTTGAACTTTGTGCCGCTGAGGGCAGCGATCTCAGTGTGTTGGGATGTTGGGATGGGGACGTGGGACCAGCTGGGGGAAACAGCACTCGTGGCTGTTTTTACAGGCACGCCGTGATTTATTCGCGGAGTCCAACTCACTTGTACAACTCTATCACTGGCTTTGCAGCATCTTTGTATTTTCTGAGCCTGGCAGCAACAGCTTCGGGTTTGTCGTCCTCACGCTGGACCAGCGGCTCGCCTGTCAGGTCATCGACGCCCTGCGGGAAGGCAGACGCCGTGGCAAGGGGATGCAGCCGCCGGCCCCACCGCCCACACTGCAGCTCCCCGCCATGTACCCGCTGCCAAATGCCGCATCCTGCTCTGCAGTGATCGAGCATCCTCGGACGGCATTCAACATAAATCCCGTTTTCATAGAATCCCAGCCTGGTTTGGGTTGGAAGGGATCTCAAAGCCCATTGAGTCTCACCCCGTGCCATGGGCAGGGACACCTCCCACTAGCCCAGGTTGCCCAAAGCCTCATCCAGCCTGGCCTTGAACCCCTCCAGGGATGGGGCATCCACAGCTTCTCTGGGCACCCTGGGCCAGCACCTCACCCCCCGCATAGGAAACATTTCTTCCCAAAATCTCATCCCAATCTCCCCTCTTTCAGCTTAATTTTCCCAATTAACATGCAGCACAACTCCTTCAGGCTGGCTCCCACGGGCAAAGCCCTCCGGTGCTCACTGCTTATGACCTGGGATTCCCTCCCCCAATGCTTTTTTTAACACAGAGGAAAGTTTCTCTGATCTTTTCCTTCCCAGCCGCCCCCACGGTGATGCTCCGGGCTCTCACCTGGACCTGGGGAGGATTGAAGTCCATGTTGTACACCCTTCCGCTGCCCGGGTGGACCCAGCGGGCGCTCAGTCGATCCTTCAGCGTCTCGAAGGGGATGTTCAAGCTGATCACCAGGTCCAGCTCACAGATCCTGTCCAGCGCCTCGGCTTGCCCCAGCGTCCGAGGGAAACCTGCGCAGGGACCGCGACAGAAAGGGGCTGTGATGAGAGGCAGGAACGCAGCAGGGATAGAGCCAAATCCACCCCCCACCCAGCCCCGGAGCTGCAAAACCACCGCGGCTCCTCACTATGGTGTGAAAGTCAGGCAGCCACCATATGGCAACAACAAAAAATAGCTCCTACAGCACCGGCTCCCGAAATATAACACACGGGTCGTCATGGGCTCATGTTCTCCTGCAAAGTCAAGTCCAGTGCAGGGGCTGGAGGCAAGTGAGAGGGCACGGGCAATGAGAAAATGAGGAAAAATGCTGGAATTATGAAGCAAAAACCCGAAGGACATGGAGTGCTGTGCACAGAGGAGTAACACGCTTCTGGTTTACGTGGAGGACATCAAGGATGCTGCGATAAGACGGTTCGCAGAGCCATCATCCAGCTCCCCGAAACCCCCGTCCTCCGAAAAGCCAGCGAGCAGGTGGGAGCATCCACTCAGACCACAGCCAGGGGTGACACCGAGCCAGTCCCCTCTCCAGCTTTCTCTGCAGACAACACTCTTTTTCCATTTTTATAACCTTGTTTTTCACATCCGCAAGACCCCCTGAGACCTCCCAGGCTTTTCCCAAGCAGGGTATCATTAGCCAAGAGCTCGTCAGGACATCGGCAACAGGGAATGAACGGGCCATTAGGAGAAAGAACAGGATCAGTGTGTCTTACCAAATAAAGTCGGTCTGTTATTTACGTTATCAAGCCAACCACATGAAATAAATACGGTCATTGTCACCATACTGCTGCAGTGGGGCTCAGACCACCCCCAGGCAGATGAATTCCCCCAAATTAGGAGGAGGAAGGTAACAGAGCACAGCTGCCAGCACAGCAAAGGCACCTTCTGTTTTTTCTCTCCTCTCCTGGTGCTGCCAAACCATTAGCAGCAAAACAGTGTTTTAAAGAAGGCTGGGATTTCCCCACCCGGAGGGGACGCCGGCAGCGCACTCACCATCCAGCAGCCAGTGCTGCTCTCGCCGCTTCTCCAGCTCCGTCATCATCACGCGCGTGATGACGTGGTCCGGCACCAGAAGGCCTCGCTCAAGGTATTGCTTTGCCAAGACGCCAATTTCTGTTCAAGAAAGGGAAAAAAAAAAAAGAAAAAAAGGTAAAAAAAGCATGACATTTCTGCTTAAAAAAAATATCGCTCCTTTGGTTTTGGAGAAGGCACCAGGTGGTTACAGGAGGCACCAGCGTGGATATTAAATGTCATGAAGACACTGAACCAGCTGCAAAGGATGCAGCCAACCTCCGCACACCTCCAACGGCGAGACAGTCACTCCATCCCAGACCGCAGATCTGGCCAACATCCCCCTGCCTGGCTCATTCCGGGACGGTCACTCCATCCCGGACCGCAGATCTGGCCAACATCCCCCTGCCTGGCTCACGGCAGTGCCAGAGCCAGGATGCTAATAACGCCTGTTCCCATGTGCACGAGGCCACAGCTGCAAATTCTGGTGCCACAGAGGAGGTTTCCAGTAAAGCCACGAGGACCGACGATGCACTTCAGCGATGCCTGCAGATCCAGCAGCGTTTGGCTCCCAAGCACAAAATTTCCATGCACAAGTCAGGAAAAGCCAGCGTCAGCATTTATAAACGATCTGAAGAGGTGCAAAGTCACCATTGCACGTGCGAAACGTGGCACTAAACAGCAAGCTGATGCGAAACCCAAACCTCAAAGCATCTGTTAAATCGCTGCCAAAAGCAGAAGGCGGCTTCGCAGCCAAAGGGCTTCCAGACTTCAGAGCCTCAACTTAAGATATGCTCAGATAAGAAAATTATTTCCAAGATCAAATCCCTGAGAAGATAATTGCAGTGTAACTGCAGGCGAATAGACCTCATTGGGCTCCCGCCTGGCTCTCCCCCGCGTTGCTCAGCTGGAGGAGCAGCCAGCGGGGGTTTCTGCACAGGTGACACCAGCTCTGGATCCACCCGGGCAGCCGCTGCCAGCAGCTCATGTAACAAGCATTAATTCAGCTTTTATTTTTTAATTGCAGCTGGGGTAGAGCAGGTGTTACTTCAAGGAGAGATGCAATTAATTCAGTCGCTTCTTAATTTACGGTTTTCCTGCCATTTGCTTTTAGCCGCTCGGAGACACAAAGAAACTTTGAAAAACACAAATATTTTTTTTGCCGCCGCTTGTGACAAGCCCTGATCCTGCCACCAGCAGATGTCCAGCCTTTTCCTCTTGGAGCAGGACCTGATCGCCACCTCTTCTGCCCTCTTCCCACAGCAGCCGAAATAGCATTTGTCACCAGAAGTGAACAATTTTGCAATCAAGTTTTGCAAGATTGCTGCTGAGGACAGCACATTTGAGCCCTCTCAAAGTATGAGTCCTCTCTAAAAAAAAAAAAAAAGCAAAAAAAAAACCCC